>OX465583.1:58917977-59460748 GCA_950022655.1 Alentia gelatinosa | reverse complement strand
AATCCGCCGTGGTGCCATCTGGTGGTTTTTATATATGCATATATCCCTCAATTTAAAGGCATATCCTACAATCCACGGTGGCGCCACCTGGTGATTTATAAATATTCCCATTAATCCATTGAAATGGGGTTATTTGTGGCATATTCCAAACTTTAAAGCGCAAAATTTAAGTTTTGTCTAGTTGGACCTAATCCAATAGGTAAAATAGGCCCTTTTTCATTTGCCTGATTTACATAGGAAATGTACTGAAAAATATGGGTTTCTTCAATTCTTTCAAAAACAAGTATGGTGACCTATGATTTTTAAAACCTATATAGGTAGTACTATACATTGACTATATTCTGTGAAAGTTTGAAGAAAATGACATGGGTTTACTATGTGAAAAACAACTTTATAGAATCTCTATATATTCTTATATAAAATGATCATAATATTGATCTATAAATCAAAATCTAGCATAGCGACCCCCGATTTTTAAGTCAGATATGTGCTCTACAATACTTAGAGATCATTGTTTTCAATTTTCAGAAAAATGACATGGGTTTTAATTTTCACACCAAATTGTCCGATACGCCTTTAAATCGGTTCTTTGTGGTATATTCCAAAACCAGATGAGCGATTCTTTTTTGATAGTTTGACTTAACCCGATAGGTAAAATATGCCCGTTATTATTTGCCTTTTTTTTTATAGAAAATGTACTGAAAAATTTGAGCTTCTTCAATTCTTTAAAAACCAAGGATGGTGACCTATAATAGTTTTTAAAACTGAAAGTCTGGAGAAAATTATATTACATATAAAAACAACTTTTTTGAAATTTAGTATATTCCAATATGATATTTTCAAAATATTAATTTCTAAATCAGAAACTAGCACGGTAACCCCAATTTTTAAGTTAAAAATATGTTCCATATCTAGTAAATTTCATGAATTTTTCATACATTTTTAAGTTAAAAAGCTTCATTTTGTATTTGAAAATAACGTTGTATAAAACAATAACATAATGATACCAAGAGCATCAGAGAGAATAGGACGGGTTGTTGGGGTTAGGCGGTCAGGTCAGGTCCTTGGCAAAGCGGCCGTCTTATGGACGCAGTTTGACCTCTCAGGACTTTGTGCTAAGGACATTTCGCACAACTGAGTCTCAGCTTTATTATCCATCGTATACAAAGCTCCCATTGAAAATGTATGGGGACTCAGTAAACCACTACTCATTGCATAAAACCTATCAGATACCATAACTGTGGTATACGGATTCACATCTGTGGTATACAGCTTCCAAACCATGGTTTACGGCCAAGTATATTCCAAGTATAACACATAGATTTGATATAGGGTCATGGGTTGTGTGGATGGGGGGGGGGGAGGAAAAAGCGGGTAGTGTGAGATCATAGTCACTACATTCAGGTATCATTGGACAAATTTGAATTATACGAGGATATGATTAAGGTAAACCATGCGTAATGGGTCCACTGAGGCTAATTATTATGAGGGCATTTCCAATACTCTGGCATGGGGTTTCCCTGGGTTTTTTCAGGAATTCCTAACTATTTTTAAAGTCCCCAGGGCCATTATTGAGGTTCATGAAAATCACAGGAGATTTGTTTCTTGAGGAAAAAGTCATCAATAAGTTAACAAAATGAAAAGGGCAATTTCAACTCTCAGGTGAGGCCAGAAATTCACTTAGAATAGCTGAAATTGCAGGGTCTTGGAGTCTCCACTGGGGCTCTGCCCATAGGCTCCGTACCGGCCCCAAAACCCTCCAGCATTTTTTCTGGATGTTTTCTTTTAATGTTCCCTCATCCCATGCCTGAATACTGAGCCTTAAACTTTATAGATCTTATACAAATCGTATATAAAAGCTAACGAAGTAGTGTATATTTTCACTGTGAGTACTTCGCGACCATGTCTTGTTTTACAGAATTCTAGTGATACATATACATTTTCATATAATTTCCATTTTTATTTTCAGAAATGGCTGGGAATACATGTCGAGTCCCGATCGTTTATCCCTCAGCTTTATGGAACCTTCGCCAACATAAAAGAGACCAAGTAAGTTCTGTATTTGGATAGCAACAATGGTTGTAAAAGCTACAAAAGAACACAGTCAGAGATGTCAATTTTCCACTCTTCCGTGGAAATCCACTTTTCCATATTCAGTTTGTGAAATTGCTTTTACTTACATCAATCAAAGATAATATTGATTTAGCCTCATCTATGTCAATAAAACAGTGATATGAAGTTCCCGACAGAACCTTAGCCCCATGTCATGGCCGACAGGGACATATTATCCAAGTTTTCCCGGTCTCTCTGTGGAAGAAAAATCCCACACACAAAATATTTCCACTTTTTTCCCTGACTCCAACTGACATCCCTGCACATTTGGGGTTGTGGCTAGGACTACTTCTCGAGCAAGTGCAATCAAAGCTAAAACCGAATGAATCCACCTAAACTGTCTCATTGTGTCGCGTTTCCTTTAGGGACCGTTCATTATTTACGGCGGGGGTGAGGTTAGCTATTGGAGGAGGGGAGGTTCATATGAGGATATATACATATATACAGTGAAACCCCGCATTAGCGGTCACCCTCCGTTCCGGGCCAAATGGGCCGCTCATGCAGGGGTTACTGCTTACGCGAGGTTTTCTGGTTTCTTCCAATGCAATCGGCAAGTGTTATTTATCGATATGTAGGGGAGACAGAGGCGATGATAGATCTGAAATACATCCACTAATATTTCAATTTGGTCCGAAGTTATTCAACCTGGACTCGTAAATTATATTTTCTATCAATACACACCCACAGCCCGTGGCTCACCGCAGCTCCGCTCCCGGCGGCTCACCCCCCGGCGGCTCACCCTGAGCCCCCACGCCTATGCGACAACCTCTACACACTCCTATTGTCTCATCTGTGTAAGTGAGACAAACACACACGCCTACCTAACGCCTATTGCAGCTTGGAGATGCATCATGATGCCTATTGTAGTGTACCGGGAGCTCGGTGGACACCGGGCCTTACCTATTTTTGATTGGGTGTCCGTCGGAGGTATCCGCTTACACAGGGTTTTAGGCATTTTTGTAACGAAATAACTGTCTACTTACGTAGGGTGTCCACTTATGGGGGATTAAATTAGACATCTAATAGAGGGGAAAATTTCTGTTCCGAGCAAAAGTGTCCGCTTAAGCGGGGTATCTGCTAACGCAGGGTGCACGTTAGGCGGGGTTCTACTGTAATATATATATATACACATATATATATATATATATATATACATATATATATATATATATATATATATATATATATATATATATATATATATATATATATATATATAGTATGTATATAGTGTGGCGATGTATATAGTGTGGCGATTGTGGCAGAGAAGATAATAGGTGAGGTACTGTAACACCTGGCAGTGCCATGGCTGTGGAGTGGGGGTCAATCATACTAAGGCTTCTAGTAACCTGCCATGCAAGAGCTTTTCTGAGGTAACCTTGCAATGATCTTTTGGACCAAACGACCAAACGATAATCTTACTGAAGTTAGCAGCAACTTTGTTGGCCTATTGAAACAGAGACTATTGCAGGGTTAATGCAGGGTCTTGTATTGTCATTTATGTCCTAAGTAATATGTATATTTGATGAAATTCACTCAACAATTTCCCAAATCACCGCAGTAACATTGCCCAAGTGATAATGCCTTCAATTGCTTATTTATGCCCCTCATTTTGCTTGCCAATATCCTTTATCAACATAAATTCAACAAATAATTTACTATGAGTGTGTATTAACTGTTAGAACACCCTCAGAAAACAGCAAAATCTGCATTCTGCCCATGTAGTAACTGGTATCAGTGCCAGTGATTTTCTAACCTTTGCAACCCTTAAATATTAAGAAACGCTTCTTCTAGGGCATCTTCTGTGATAATTATTGTTATTTCTACATGAGTAAGACAGCTACTGGCCCTAGTGAGATTAAGACAAATTTTGTAATAGATCTACGATGGTTTTAAGGTTAGCATAAAAGGGATGTTCCATTGGCATCCATAAACTTGATGACATTTTTCACAGTGACTGGCCTCTTTTACTGATGTTTATAGTTCACATACCAACATCTTATGATGCATGTCCTTTCTCTTTCAGTATCTGGGACTTTGTTTTAGGTCTTGTGTGTATGATATTGCTGTATACTATGAAGGTAAGAATTCTATATACCAAAATAAATTTGAAAATAGATATTTTATTTATGTTCAATTAACAAAGTGAGACTCAGACATTCAAATATGTTTGCCCATCGCATTTCATAGCATGTAAATTTCAACTGCCATCCAGGCCAACTCTATTCCCAACAATATTATCTTTGCTTTTCATAAATTATCATTAGAAATGAAGCAAATTGGAATAGATCATACCATAATGATAGTAGGTAACCAGTAAGTAACAGGAAAAACGCATTCTAGTGTGTCTTGATATATACATGTTTTACATTTTTAAAAGGAAATCTGAATCTCCTTACAGAGAATCAAAAACATGAAATGGCGAGATGATAGTGAGATCTCAAAATGCTTCTACTGCTTTAAAAGAATCGTCTGGATTGTGACTACAGGTAAGACACAAAAATGCAAATATATCGAAACATCTTTATGGGGAAATAATATGTAAAATATATGAATAATATAATTACTGCAACAAGAAATTAAATTTCTGAATTACAGAGACAAAACAGCTACTTCAGTAAAGTTAGTAAATTACATACAGTTCTTTTCCTAAAACGAGCGAACACTAATGTCTGACTGGTCTTGGTAAATCCACTCTGATTCTTCCAACTTAATTCATCCTACCCGCATATATCTGGGTAAAACCGATGAAGTAATACTTCTAAAACACAAATAAGACTAACAGCTGTCTGAGGGTTCCCTCAGCTACATGTCAGGCACCGTTTACGAATACACGTAGAGACTTCAATTAAAGACTGAAATACCGAGAAAGACACGAGGAATACTCTTGGGATGTTCATTGGTTCATTGAATATTGATTTATTAAATATTCCGTTCATTATGTGGGTATGGCGAACGAAGATATTGAAACGAGACTTCGAAATGTCCGCTGATTTTTCCGTTATTACTACCGTTATTTCGGAGCTCCGTTCGCTATGGTGCCAGATCTATTGAAACGAGTCCCTGATACTCTGGGGATGTTCATTGGTTCATTGAATATTGATTTATTAAACATTCCGTTCATTATGTTGGTATTGCGAACGGAAAGGGGTGGGCAACAGCGGTAAAGATATTGAAACGAGACTTCGAAATGTCCGCTGATTTTTCCGTTATAACTACCGTTATTTCGGAGCTCCGTTCGCTATGGTGCCAAATCTATTGAAACGAGTCCCTGGTCTCAAGTTCATCCTGAGTATGAGGTCCCTATGAGGGGAGGTTGAGTATGAGGGCTCTACCCAACGTACAGGGCCCTAGATAAGGGCATAAATACACATGATAAACCCGTTAGAACCCTGGAGAGCGCCACGAGTAAAGATGTTGATGTTGACGCTGGCCTCGTTCTGATTTTGACTGAGCAGCACGGAACGCTGTGATTGTGCTCATCGCTTCCGGTGTGGCAGCGGGGATGATTGCGCACGACGTGGACGTCTTCACTCTCACCGGTAACATCACTTCCGGTCTCCCGCCATTCGAACCTCCCCCGTTCGGCGGTAGCTACGACCCTAACACCAACACCACCATGTCTGCCCTCGACATGCTAGCCGTGAGTCCGTCTTCTTTCTCTTTGTTGGGTATCAAAGGCCAGTGGTTCTCATACCTTTTATTATCCATCGTATACAAAGCCCCCATTGAAAATGTATGGGGACTCAATAAACCACGACCCATTATATAAAACCTGTCAGATACCATAACTGTGGTATACGGATTCAAACCTGTGGTATACGGCCTCAAAACCATGGCATACGGGAAAAATAGTCCCCTTTGCTATAGAGCAAAGAAATAGTCCCTATTGTTATACCCATTAATATGGCAATTACTGGGTCTAATTTATTCGAAAAGATGGATAATAAATGCAACAAACGATGATTTTGTGGACAGGCGGCTCTGTAAACCACTCGAGGTTGACGTCAACCTCTCGTGGTTTACGACCGCCTGTCCCCCAAACCATCGATTATTGTCTGTGTCTATGTAGTTGGAAGGAAATCCACGAGATGAAGATAGCTTGGTCCGTACTCCACCGAGTTTGACTGCAGAGTAATTCACGAAGCTTCGCTTCGTGAATTACTCTGCAGTCAAACTCGGTGGAGTGCAGACCAAGTTATTTTCATCAAGGGGGTTTCTGATTTTATCTCACCCTGTATAACAAATTAGCCATTGAGTATTGGGTACACTAACCTCACGGCCGTGGAGTACGAGTTCCTAATGTTAATCCTATGGAGAAAGATACCGGGGTGAGATAATGTTGGAACTAAAAGAACTCTCACCTCTGTAAATGTGTAGGAGTGAGATTTCTACCTAAATTCATCTCATAGATTCGATCACCATCAAAACCGAAGAAAGTCTAATAGATCAAATTGGACGTCAAACTGCCCAAACAACCAAAACTCTGTTGGGATTTTAGAGACTCAACATGGTTTGATAAGTACATGTAATTTCCCAATTAGATTATAAAATGCACCTTTTGACTAAATTTCTTTATTATGGCTCTATTTTACAACAAGGCGTCTCCAGCTTACCTTGGATAACAGTTTGTGTATTATTAAACAATCCAAATTCTTTAAATTCATAGTGTTCCGTGCACTTTTCCCAAACTGGTGCTATGCCCATGATCGCGAGGTTTCAACGATAGACAAGATATTGCATATTTGGTTGAGTCAGTGACGTTATACTGACCGCCGTATTTAGTTTGATTTTGTTCGCAAAGTTTTATGTCAATTACCACATACGTCCTATGTTTACCATGATTGCGTTGCAACATGAAAAACTATAACAATGTATACCAATGTAAAAGGTTCATAGGATTTTTACTGGTGGCAGAGACGTTTACCATGATTGCTTTGCAACATGACAAACTACAACAAGGTATACCAATGTAAAAGGTTCATAGGATTTTACCAATCCTGAGTATTAAAAGAATTAAACAATAAGTCAAAAAGTGCAGACTAATGCCGAAATAAAATGATAATTAAGAGTAGATTGATACCCAAGGAAGTTAATGGATATGTAACCAAAGAGTCAGGTGGAAAATTGATACTAGAGTGTAAAGGAGCGCTGACATATGGGCAAAAACAACAACATACTTGTCAAACGATGTAATAGTGAACAACCTATTTGTTTTTATCATCTCATTGTACTGTGATCACCTAAAATCTTGTATTGAGTGTTATTATCTGTAACGACAGACACCCGCCATACATATTTACGTATATGAACAATGGAAGAGACTCTCTTATGTCAGAGGGAACGAGCGGCAGAACGGCTAAGGCCGAGCTTGTACATCAATCATGATTTACCTTGATAAAATCTTCAAAAAAAAACAAAAAAAAACTATTGAGAGCATCCAAGGGTAGCCGCTGACGGTAGTCCACCTGCCAACCACAGTGAATGGGGGCGTGGCCAAGCGTATGGGGCACGTTGGACATTTCCGTTATCTTAAACATGAGAAATATTATAGAATACAAGGTCAGGTGAACCAAGTGATAAAAAAAGAGAGTAACATGTCATTCTAATAACAATATCATTCATTTACAGAAACTCGGCGGCGGGCTTGGAATTGTACCACTGATGGCTGTCGTAGAATCGATTGCAATAGGAAATGCTTTTGGTGAGTCTAAGGAAATAAAATACTTAGAATATTTTAGGTCTCTTTAAATAAAGCAGACAAGCAACAGTTATACCAAATGACTGATTGCTCAATACCTTAATGAAATAACTTAAATACCAATTTCTTACCGTTGTAAGCACAGATAAATGAATTTCGCGATACAAATCATTTTTCGTTGCTCGTGTTTATATACATGTAGTACATTTTTACTTTCAGCACGAAAAAATAACTATAAGATTGACGCCAACCAAGAACTCATTGCAATTGGTAAGTGACCCCAGATTTGAGGCACACCATCAATCTAAGCTCTTTAATGTGGTTATAGAGTGTTGATGTAGGCTAATATATAATTCATTTCATGATATAAGTAAGTTGGTGAACAAATATGATGTAAAAACAACGTTCATGTATAAAGTTCCCTCATCTCCCACCATACATATTAGGTGGTCAGTCTATAAGAAAGGAAAAGCCCCTTTTTAATACTGTAATATACGGAGACAGGATTACCATGGCTGTATGTGATAAATACTTGGTAAAATTGACGATTCATATGCATTTACTATATACCCATGCCGTATATACTGTAAATACACACCGTTTCGGCATATGACGTAAAAATACTGAACGGACCGCTGGTCCGTACACTCAAATATGGACCACCTTGTCATACACGTTTATTAACATATCGGTTGTTAAAAATTAAATCAATGATTTTTTTTTTAATTTGTGGGTATATAGTAAATATATAAAGTCCAACCATACTTGTACAAGTCATAGAACTCGATGATAATTTATGGTTTGTACGAAACTCGGCATAAATGCCTCGGTCCGTACAAACCGTAAATAACCATCTCGTTCTGTGACTTGTACAGCATGGTCAGGACGTTCTATATAAGTACCTTAAAATGATAATTTTGTACCCTTGCTTTTGGACGACTTGTTGTGCGCCACGTAATACCCCGTACGCCATCTACGTGTTGTACGTCCCTAAATACGACACGGGTAGGAGCGGGCAGTATACGTAGGACATACGGCCACAGATATATGATGATATCCTTTTTCACTTCACACAGGCGCATCTAACCTCGCTGGTTCCTTCGTTGGCTCCTACCCAGTCACTGGCAGTTTCTCCAGGTAAGAACCTTTGATATGTATTTTACCGGAGGCAGTCCTAGACGGCAGTGAATGATAATTGTGAACTGATACATGAAACGGCAGTGTACTGATACATGAAGTAAGAAACTTCTTATTTAGGTTTATCTTGGTTGAGAGTGACTATTATCTTGCTGGATGTAGAACTGTGAAAATGTCTGAACCTGTTGGTATCGTCATCTTGCATTACTTCATCACAATCCCGGCATCATGCTTTAAACATATATTACTGTCCTACTTATCTATTTGCTTGTACCAGACTTCCACTACTATCACTACATTACTCATCATTTTTCTCTTTGAATATATTTATGCTATATGTTTGACTGTATTGTGTATGGTTCATGGAAGACCTGCCAACTGGCAGAATGAATAAAAATTGTTTTATAGTCCCGATCATTGTCGAACAATGCAGTAGGTTATATACGAAAGCTGGACGAGTGGTGCAGTGAAGTTTTAGTGAATTATTTCTGACGATCGGGATTACCACAAGATAATTCGGGAATTAGGGATCCGTAGGGATTGCACTTAAAGGATTAGATCTGAAATCCGTGTGTTAAGACATTCTATAATCCTAGCTACTCCAATAGTGACATTTGAGTGAACGGTGATATAGATGAAATGAATAGAATGACCATGAACTGAAGTACACTTCTATTCTTATTGTGGAACCCCCCCCTCCCCCATTTGTCTAGTGTCTATTGTTCATAACTGTCGTTGTGCTGTCCACTACTGTCTGTATCACCCGTGTTGAAGTATTTGTATATCTACATTAACGATGAGTATGGATCCTTGATCCTTGATATATGTAACACAGTCCAAGATTTTTATTCCATCAATGATGGGGCTAATGGTAGATTTGCTTGGTTTTTTTAAAATGCAGGATACTGTGGACGCTCTCCTCGGTTGTTGTCTTTTATTGCATATCTGCCCGTTATTATTCTGACACGAAAGGTTGAAAATCACACGTAACAATAGTGAATTATTTCGTCAGTAAACACTAGAGGGAAGCTATGTTCCGGTGAGCAAAAGTTCAAAGTTACGAGGTGAGGATCGGGAAAATTACTGCCCAAGGCTTAATTCTTTACCTTAAACGCTTCCGAAGAAAATGGCTACCCTTATCGAGTAACCACAACAGCTATTGTTTCGTCCCGCTCCTCGTCAGAGCGGGACGAAAACATGAGAGCGGGACGAAACTGTCAACCTCGACACATAACTTATATTTAATGCACCCCCCCAGCAGCGGTATGTAACTCTAGTTAGTTCGCTAATGGGTATATAGGAATTCTGTTTACAAATAAGCCCGTTCTGCTAACCGTGCCCACCTCTGTGCTGCAGGACGGCGGTAAACTCTCAGAGCGGGGTGCGGACGCCGGCTGGCGGGTTGTGGACGGGCGCTCTCGTCCTCCTGGCTCTGGGCCTGCTGACTCCGCTCTTCAGATTCATCCCCAACGCTGCCCTCGCCGCAGTCATCATTATGGCTGTGCTCGACATGGTCTCCTTCCATCTACTCAAAAAACTCTGGCGCATCAAAAGTGAGTCGTGCGACATATATATATATATGAACAATTTTGTTACTTTTCTTTTTAATCTGTTCTTAGTCATATCAGCCATGTCATCTCTTATAACAATTTTTCTACAGCCATGAAATAATGCTTCGTCCAAGAACATCCCTAATTATGTCAGGGCCCCTTTTTAGAAGGGATAATCGTTGATAGCGATTATTAAAGATTCAAGACGTTTTTCAAGATAGATACAACGATCATTGGCCCAAAGGGTTCTATAGTTATCGCCAAATGCATGATAATTAGACTAGGGCCTCAATACGGTCGCTATTAACGATTATCCCGTCTAAAAAACGTGTTTTAGGTCTGGAAATTAGAGAAACTTCCAAGAAGTTTCGTTTCCGCTGTTTATGCTCGCAGTACGTAAAACGTAGATAATATCATAGAATACAAAATAATCTAATCCAATTATTATTGTTTTACGGGATATTTAGAACTGATTCTTCTTTTCATCAGAATTGGACCTTTTGCCGTGGTTCGTCTGCTTCATACTGTCCTTCGCCTTGGGAATAGAGGTAAGGAGAAGTAGTGATTGTGAAAATTGTGATTCTAGCACTTTACAAATATCTGATGGAGGGTATTTTAGGACATTTTTTAAAAGATTATTTTGGTGTGTATATATATGACTAAAAATGTACATTTCCTTAAACGAAAACTGTATAAGAGACATTTTCTGGTTACTTAAGTAACAAAACGATATGTGGAATATAGTGAAAGGCAATATCATATTTATGAATTTTAGTGGGAAACAAAAAAGAATCAAGCGATATATCAACCAAATTGCCAAAATATGACATAAACTACCCTACATTCTCTAATGAGGCTTTGGAGTAAGAAACAATACCAAATAATTCACGACAGCCAGTGATTTGATTAAACATTAAAAGTATAAATTACTTTTTATTTCATGAACTTCTAGATAAAGTTATTAATTTCCAGCCAAATGCCATTATGTATATGCTTATTGGAAAGTAGATGGATGAAGTATAAGTAAAGGTACTCAGTTGAAAGAATCAGGGAAGCAGCCTGATTAGCATAAGCTATATTGACTGTTAAGGGTTCTTACTCTGGATTTTGCACCATGTATTTGTGAATTGTTATTATATTCCCATAGTGTCTGCCTTTGTAGTTTCTTAGGCTTGGAACTGAATATGCTCACAACTCGATCGACATCCCTTAGTCATCCTGGGGGCTGTTTCACTAGGAGCACTGTTGGCAACAGTGGCAGCAAAGCGGCAGTTTGCGTTTCATTAGAAGGTGCAGTCAAGCGTGAATGGCACTTGGGACATGAGCGGCACCGACAGTGGCAGAACCTGTTTCATCAGTCAAGTGGCTCTCGCTGTTACTGCCACTGTGGCGCCACTGTAAGCTAGATGGTCGACCCTCTCGTTGGTTACATATATAGAAGGTTTTCACACACTTCCCGTAGGAATTAAGCTATGAAACTTTAACACGAGTAAGGTATACTCTGGTAGCCAGTGTCGAGCACTTCCCGCCGGCCTCCAGAGGGAGACAAAAAGAACAGCCGAAACCCCGCCGCACTACAGAAGGAGTGAAAAAGAACAGCGACCAACGCAAACGCACGGAGGGAGTGAAACATTCAAACGCGGATATCTTCGGAACGGTACAGCCGTTCTTCTTCATATTTGGGACGATTATAGGTTATATGTATACCTAACTCGTGTTAAAGTTTCATCGCTTAATTCCCATGAAAAGGCCCGTCGACGAATAAATTCTAACGTCAAACGCGTGTGCATAGCGAGACCTGTGCCAACAGTGAGAGTTGGTCCCACCTCAACAGTGAGACCACTGATGTAATGCGAATTTGGGCTTGACACTTTTGGTGCCACTGTTGGTGCCACTGTTGCAGTCCTCCCTCTCGCTTTGACCCCCCTACTAGTGAAACGGCCCCCTGGATACAATGGCTAAATGAAATCATGGAAATTCATATAAATCTCTGGGCTTGCTCTGAAAGTCCTAGGTTTAAATGTCGACGATCACTGATGGGATGTTTGTATCTATGTTTACAGTGGGGCATCATCGGCGGTATTGGTTTCGCCACCTTATTGTTGTTGTACCCATGGGCTCGACCAAGCCTGCAAGTAAGTCATAGTGTTATACAACCCTGCGTCAGTTCTCTGACAGCTCCCTTAGTCATACATAGTGCTTTAATCATAAACGCTTCACTAATGTCAGACACGAATGGGGATTTATAAAATTGTCCCCATTTGTATTCAATGTCTATATATTCATAAGTAATATAGTGTGAAATTAACCTGCACACCATGGCTTTGCGAATTTACCCTTCCCACTACATATAGTATTAATTAATAGCTCATTTTATGTATAAATATGCATATATATATATATATACATATATGAGCATTCCCCTGCTAGGTGATAAGTGGTAACTATCATTCCTTTGAATGTGAATATATTGTATTAGATCATGAATAATCAAGAAGGAATCAGTTTATTTTAGGCATAATTTTTTTTCTGAAAAGAAACAACCCACTAGATTTAAAGTACGTAATATTTAGCATACAAGCATGGGATTTTCCCTGATTTTTGCCGATTTCCGGATTTCACAAAGGTCATTCAATGTAAACACGAAGAGAAATCTTTTTTGGGTGGGAAATGGGGGTTCAGAATGAAAACCTGAAAGAAGGTGAGCAATATTTGCTCAATTCTGGCCATTTTAGCTCTCAGCTAGGGCAAAAACTCACTTAGATTATGTCAAATTGCTGGAGCTTTCGGCCCCCTTCCTACTACTCTACCCAATTTTCTGCCCCTGGACTTACTTGCGGCCCTAGACGGCCTCCAAAACCTCTGGCGATGATTTCGGATAAAAAAAAGAAAGAATTCTGCCCCATGCCTTAAGGCCACTAAAAAAAACTTGTTTCTCATCACCAAGCAATGAAAAATATGACGAGGGCGCTTTTTTTTTTTTTTTGCTATATCAAAGATGGCAGACATATAGTAAAACCCCGTATAAGCGGACACCCTCAGATCCGGGCCAAAGTGGCTGCTTATGCAGGGTGTCTGCTTATGCGGGGTTTCCAGATTTTTACTGGCTATACATTTAATGCAACCCTATCATCAGGAGCTTTAATTAGATAACAAATACACATACCTTTCATAATTTCTATCAAGGTTCATCCATTTAAAAAAAAAATCTTCTAAAATCGTTTTTTCTGATGCGCGCGGTGATGAGAAACAAGTGTGTTTTTTTTAGTGGCCTAATATAAGATTTTTTTTATTACTTTATTTATTTATTTTTCCATTTAGAATCAACATCTTTTTATCATAAAATGATCATATATAAGTGTATTTTCAACAGTCACGTGTCCTTTAGCCCAGAAAAAATTCATTGTGCTCAGCAGGGCGTCCTAGGATTTGTAAAGTAATCTTGCATGGTAATTAGAACTCAAATGAATTTAGCCCATATTGATTAACTATACTAATGATGCTAATAGTATGATAACTACATTCAAGCACATTCACCTGTCACTAAATTCTCGTTACAAGCATATACAACGATGCCTTAATTCAAGGGCAACCTTGCCACTACGGGTGTACATACAGGACTCTCCAGAAATAATCAGACAATAAAATACTTAATTAAATGTAATAAGTAAAAACTGTTATAAAATACACACTCCCACACCCCAACTTATACAGAGTCATATTGTTAATGACCTTGGACAGAATGCACTACTAACAACATCAAATGGAAGAACGGACTTTGTCAGAATTTGATTTACTGAAATTAAAATAAAAATACCCTCGTAACTCTCTCCTACACACAAGCAGTGCACATAATGAAATTAACGCAAATTATTTATATATTTTTTTTTCTTTTAATGGGAGTATTCATGGCACACGCTTTTATATCACCAAGTTTTAAAGTAAATAACTTTTCATATAAGCAGAATAGAGTGATACAACAATGTTTCTAAGAGAAAAGTATTACATTCTGATATTTTGATATATATATTTTTTTTTAAACGAAATGAATTGCCTCCTTCTATCGGAAATCCAACCATCTCGTCATAAATTGTCACAAGATATATCTAAATCATGATAAGATTTGATTTAAATCTGATTTATTTGAATTAGGAGCACATCTAGAAAGGCATGCAAAGTAGCGAGAATTTCCTGACGTTTTCAATAGTATTTTACGGCTTTACACCAACCCACGTGTAGCTCTTCTATCGTGGACCCCAACATCAGTAGGATGTAGATGATTCTCCATGATAGTTCACTGACCATCCTCCTCAAGTTGTGGTTGCTAACCTTTTGTTGACAGGTTGTTAAGGACCTACCTACATCAACACAGTTACCCCCTCAGGACGTAAGTGCTTGCGGCAACTCTACCTTGCCCCTCAAGATCCATGTTCTGTCTCTGTCACTGTACATCCCTTGACACACCGTTACGCCAAGGAATCATTACACTGAATGATGAAGTTACACTAAAATGATTAAAAAAAAGAAAAAGAAAACAAATGATTACAAATAAGTTTAATGAAATGCCAAGCGGCATTCAAGAAGGTCTGAAGAAAAACCAGACTGTTACAGCAATGGGTAACAATATAGTAACCTTGTTGGACCAATGTGCAGAAACACAAATGTGGTTGATATTGATTACAATTTCTACTGATTAGGCGAAAGGGTAAGAATGCACTGAACTGGCAACAACGCATAAACACCCAAAATTATTAAAACGAAGTTTTGTGATATCCCAAGTTAGTTATGCCATAGTCTTGAGTAAGTATGGAACTCATTCAACGACAATGTAATAATTTTAGAAAAAAAAAAAAAAAAAATGTAATGATATCTCAACTTGGTCTACCGGTGCGTTCTATACTATACTTTTATTTATTTGCATCGATTCGTCTACAAGGCCGGTTTACTTATACCGGTTTACGATGCTACTTATATTATGAGGTGAAAATGTCTGCAGGAAATCTAGAGCTCTTCCTCAGAGGCTATTCTGCTTGATTCTTGGGGGAAATATGTTTTAATTTGTAGGTCTGTGGTACATTTTATTTATTTTGACGAGGCTATAAGACTTTTGTGTTAAATGCGAACACACAGCAAATAGCATACACAAGGACGGCACTTTAAATGAGAAATAAGCATATTGTAGATGATATAGAGGACACCTATGAAAATTCAGTGTCAGAGCTCGTATCCTATCGAGTTTGGATACCTTAGTAATTCACAAGGTGAAGCTCCGGGAATTATATAGCGATTCAAACGAGATGGGAACGAGCTCTGACCCTAAACTTGAATAGGTTTCTGAATTCAACTCGCCCCTTACATTGACTAATGGGCTAACATTTGTGACATATTCCCACATTGAGTATTTCTTCTAAATACTTAATGGGCGCTGGACACGAGTTCCCAATGTAAAGTCTATGGGGGAAAACACCAGGGGTGAGATATTAGAGATGACAGGTTACCTGCTGTCATGTATAGAATCTCCTTCTTGCACTCTCCAGCGCACTCTCCTTGTGTGTGTCCTTGTTGTTGTGTTTTAGTATGGGTTATCGTGGTACATGCTCTATACTGGAGAAGTGATGACAGATATGCTTCTCAGCATGCATCCCTATGGTCTCCTCCCCCTTTTAGAGTATGTTTCTATAGGGATACTATGTGTTTAAGTTTACCGTTAAGACACTAAGGGTGGTGGACAGAGAGGTTGGTTATTTCATTGGCGAGACAAAGAAAACTGGCAGACTACTGGCTCATTGCTGTTGTTCATATGTGTAAACAGATATCAGACTTATTTCAATGTATGACATCAAGGTATTTCCTTAGCTTCACAATATATCATAACATCTCATTGACCATACCCATCAAAACATTAATTCTAGAAAATGTGGAATGTTTACGCGACTTCCTTTGCGAAACCATGTTTGAGAAATTCGTTTTACCACTTTTGACGCAAAATGACCAATTTACGAATCGATGTGATCTGCCTAATTTAGATTTATCTTTTCTAGTAGAGTGGCCGACATATGTTAACGTTTCTTTTGAAGACACTACGTTGTAAACTATAGTGATACGTGTCGCCACTGTTTCACATGTGACTGTTCCATGCATTCCCACCTTGACTACGCATGCTGTAGGTGCAGTTGACTGTGGCATGCAGATGCAATTCTTGCAGATATTGGTCACCGTTTTATCCCACGCTTTTACCTTATCCGAACCCTCTCACTTTAATCGGCTCCAAACATTAGATCAGGGATGGCAATTTTCCACTTCTCCAAGATATCCTTATCTTCATTTCCAGTTTATGAAACAAAGAAAATATAAATTTATAGACAATAATCGATGGTTTTGTGGACAGGCGGCCGTCAACCACGAGGGGTTGACGCGTAGTAATAAACGAGCGCTGGCGAGTGTATTACGACGTCAACCGCGAGTGGTTTACAGAGCCGCCTGTCTACAAAATCATCGTTTGTTGTATTTATTATCCATCTTTTCAAACAAATTAAACCCAGTAATTGCCATATTAACGGGTAGGAAAAGGAACTATTTTCCTCGTATACTATGGTTTTGAGGCCGTATACCACAGGTTTGAATCCGTATACCACAGTTATGGTATCTGACAGGTTTTATACAATGGGTAGTGGTTTACAGAGTCCCCATACATTTTCAATGGGGGCTTTGTATACGATGGATAATAAAGCCTCATTCACACCAATAAAACAGTGGTTTGGTCCTCCCCACAGACCCTCAGCCCTATTCAAATGCAAACTTTGATGTATTTTCTATGTTTTCTCAGTCTCTCTCTCTGAGGTAGTAAATAATAAATCCACATAAAAATATTTTCATTTTTCCAAAACCCAACTGACATCCCTGTTCAATATATAAAGACCATTTGCATAATATGATGTAGATCCTATGTTTCTGTTCTCAATGATGGTCAGCATTGGCTTTTTATGAAAGATCAAGGCCAAAATCCATAATAAGGTGCATGACCCTAGTTCAGAGCATACATAGCTTCATCCCAAGGCATTGAACCTTCAGAGTAAATCAATCTCCATCCACACACAATAAATAATACAAAATCTCATCATATTTTAAAGATAAAATGCTTCCGGTATTAAGTCATAATGAACAGGGGAAGTTGACCTGTCTGGAGATAGGTCGCTCCAGACTTACACACGAATAGCTCCTGAAATGAGAAAATCCCCCATTATGCCAAGCATGCAATGTGCCCATAACTGTCCAGCATATCCTGCTGAACTGTCAAAGGGTACAAGTAAATAAAAGAAAGTGCTTGAAAAATGATAAAACATGAAAATATTGTTTGGAACTATTCCAAAGAAATATATCATCATGTTTTTGAAAGAGACAAATTTCTTCGATTGTTTATAAAATATTTGAAAACATCCGAAAGAATTGACTGAAATAAGTTTACGAAAGTGAAAAGCTTAAATCATTGATGGTCCCTATATACCCTCAGGATGTTAAACCACAAACAAACAAACAAGCCTCCATTGCACCGACCTAACCCTCTCTCCTACAGTACTGCTGAATTGACCTCGATAGGAACTGCACGTCAACCGTCCGTTGTCATATCACTGTTTATCCCGGTTAGGTCATTGCTATCTTATAGATCTTCAGCCCAATATACCATGGTTCTCATTTCTGTATGCTGCATGAGTCATCCCCAGAGCATTTTGCGTTTTTATTGGCCATACATTTTAGGTATGGTATTTTCACAATTTCTTCATTTTTGATTTTCAGTTTCAATTTTGCAATATATCTGCCTAGTTATTTTTCTTTTTTTCACCTAACACCCAGTGAAATAAAAGCCATAAATATGTCATAGCTATCACCAGTAGAAGCATTGTAGTTGAATATGGTCTCATTATAATCATTATCATATATCGAACTGACCTTACATTAATTCTAGTCTGTATCACTTGAAGAGATCATGACCTGTGATAGACATGCTATTGGTGATGAAAAACTGTTGTGTGGTTTCTTCAGAGACTGACAGATCAGCGTGTGATCTTAGATTGAGTCTACGTACGTGTAATCATCAAAATATATTCAATAAGCATTGTTATAAAGTTCTGCTGTAGTCCCAACCTATGTTGTTGGCATAGTCTTTGCAACTTTGGTAGACTCTTCTTCTTCTGTCAGTCTTTCAACACCCACTCTTCTGGCATGAGAGATGTAATCAGAGGTATGTTTTAGAAATCTATGTCTTGTCCTGTTAGTAAGTATGTGAGATGATTGTTTGGGATACAGTATTGGTGTTATGTCAATTATACCTGTAAAGGTACAATGTACTTGGTCTGCTGTTGGGGTTACAGATATGGTGTGCTGTATCAGAAGTTATATGACATTCTTACATCTTCAGGTCATCGAGAGAGAAGTGACAGTCATTCAGTTCAACCAGGGCCTTCTCTACCCTGGAGTGGAGTTCATCAAAGATCGTGTCCTGAAGCTTGCCACACAAGGTAGTTAAACCTATCCTACACCTTAATATTGTGGAGTGGGTACATACCCGCATTGCCTTAGGTTGTGAAAATATGTGTATGTTGTTAGAGGTTATACGCCATATAGCCTATGATCCATGGGCGCCGCCATGACGCCCCCCGAGTAGGTGTTCTTCACTAAAGGAGGTGCAAAAGTAGCTGTTCTTCACTAATGGAGGTGCAAAAGAAGTGAGTGATAATTGGGAAATGTCACTTTTCTTGCCTTGCTCACATATGTAAATAAAGTATTCCATGTGAAAAACATCATGTCCTGGGTTTTAGCATTATATCTTCCTGCTCTGGGATCGGTGTAGAGAGTCAAAGGAACCTTGGTAAAACATTGAAAGGCAGCTGAATTTCGTAAGAACAACGAGCCAGAATACAGGTTTTGTCCCCCGACCACCTAGTGACTGCTTCATGAGCTAACAATGGCTCTGTCCCCTATAGGTCCATCAAAAGATTGTTTTATACTTTATGTAACTCAGCTTAATTATTTATATCGTTCTCTCCTGTTTTCCAAAGCAACAGTGAAAGATGGCATTTCAAACACATGAAGTTTCTACAATCTGACCCCTAATATTTTTTCTAAAGCATTAGCAAATCTCAGAGATGGCACTTTTCCTATTTTCCACGGAATTTATTGTTTTCATTTTCAGTTTATAGAATTTTTTTTCATGTTTTTAACTATATTTTTTCCATGTTTTCTCAATCTATCTTAGGCAGTAAATTCCAAATGATTTTTTCTCATGACCTCAACTGACATCCCTGAAATTTATAGGATTGGTAAATCGGTGCCGTATGCGCATGTGATATTTACAATAAATACACAATATTGACTGGTTTCAGATACAAGTGGCCGTATGCTCCGAGGAGTTGACGCATACTAATATCCGAGCGTATGCGAGGATATTGCGCAGAGGCAACTCGAAGGAGCATACAATCGCTTTTATCTGAAACCAGTCTATATTGTATTTATCATCCACCTTTTCTGGACAAGTGGCATGTCGATATCAGTTCGTTTTGGTTATGCACTATTTTTCCCTACGCACTATTTTTCCGTATGCGCCACCCGGAGCATACAACATATCCGTATGCGCCAGGTATGTCCATACACACTCCCTATGTGCTTTCTATGGACACTTTGTATTAGGTGGGTATATCTGTATGTTCCGGGTATGTCCATACACATTCCCTATGTGCTTTCTATGGACACTTTGTATTAGGTGGATATATCTGTATGTTCCGGGTATGTCCATACACACTCCCTATGTGCTTTCTATGGACACTTTGTATTAGGTGGATATATCTGTATGTTCCGGGTATGTCCATACACACTCCCTATGTGCTTTCTATGGATACTTTGTATTAGGTGGATATATCTGTATGTTCCGGGTATGTCCATACACACTCCCTATGTGCTTTCTATGGACACTTAATATTAGTTGGGTATATCTGTATGTTCTGGGTATGTCCATACACACTCCCTATGTGCTTTCTATGGACACTTTGTATTAGGTGGGTATATCTGTATGATCCGGGTATGTCCATACACACTCCCTATGTGTTTTCTATGGACACTTTGTATTAGGTGGGTATATCTGTATGTTACGGGTATGTCCATACACACTCCCTATGTGCTTTCTATGGACACTTTGTATTAGGTGGGTATATCTGTATGTTCCGGGTATGTCCATACACACTCCCTATGTGCTTTCTATGGACACTTTGTATTAGGTGGGTATATCTGTATGTTACGGGTATGTCCATACACACTCCCTATGTGTTTTCTATGGACACTTTGTATTAGGTGGATAATAAATCAATGTTCTCTCTCAGATGGTCCGGCGAAGTCGGTGGTGCTGGACTGCTCTCACCTTGCCAGCATTGACTTCTCAGCAATTCAGGGAATTCAAGGTCTCGCCGATGACTTTGAAGCAATGAAAGCCAAACTTATCCTCACAAACCTACAGGCAAGTCTTCGGTTTCCTAATTCCAATCATTAACAGATAGTAGAATTTAAGGGACATGTTGAGATTACCCTCTTCAAGGACGGTTATTTCCCACACTGGTGTAAAAAGGTATACATATAATATAAAAGTGATAATGAGCGATGGATATGAACTTCATAAAATCCCATCATTCAAGATTCATGCTGTCTCCTCCCACCATGGAGTTGTCCCATTACCTTAATTCCATATAAGGAATACAGTAGACCGAGTAGCCAATGACTGCATTCGCAGCAAACCCCGACCTTCACCCTGACCCCCTTACATAATATTTTCTCGTGCCTTGGGACGGCTCTGCAGTCGAGAGTTGACCTCGAATCTCAGGGGCCACAACCACCCTCCTATATAGTCGCATAACATAAAGTTCACATTATCCAAGCATTACACAGTGAAGTTACTCGTCCAAACAGTGGACTTTGCTGTCTTGATCGCTATATTGGTCACTCAAAGATCACTCTTTTTCAATCACAATTAACAAAGACATCACTTTCTGAAAAAAACACCTCCCTGGTCAGTAAAAGTGAGACGTCCTACGATAGGTATATAATATTAGGAAACTTCCTTACTGTAGGCGAAACTTTTTTTGTTCGTGGTCATTTTTGGGTTTTTTTTACGGCCTGACGCCGTAGGTGGAAGGCCGTATGAAAAACCAAAAATGACCGAGAACAATAAAGGTTTCGCCCACAGTCAGGATGTTTGCTTATTATTATATACCTTAAGATAATTAAAAGCTCCATTTTAATGACTTGTAAAGTCACAGTCACAGCGGGCACGAACATTATTATTACTGTACCCCTAGCATTGGGCAGTATTTAATAGACATTCGGACATAGGTATATAATAATAATAATAACACTTTCGTCTTTAACCATTACAGCCAGCGGTTCTAGATGTGGTACAGAAGGCTAACATCACCAAACTGCGCTACTGTAACAACGTGGATGAGGCAATACAAACCATCTTAGGTAAGTGCCAGAGCCTGGTTAAAGTTTGCTTTTATGCAGCGTCAATTAAAAACTGATTCAGAAACTGTAAATGTGGTCTATGACTCCCCAACTTGCTAGTGAATGAATAGATAAGTCCGCTGTATGACTTCATGAACTTTGATGATTTAGAAAGTATTTAGAAGGAAACTCACGAGATGAAAATAACTTGGTCCGTACTCCACCGAGTTTGACCGCAGAGTAATCCACAAAGCAAATCTGAGTGAATTACTCAGCGGTCAAACGAGGTGGAGTGCAGAACAAATAATTTTCATCTCGTGGGTTTCTGATTTTATCTCACCCCATATAACATTATTGATTAATAGAATAAATCACCCAATTAGCCACTGAGTAACGGGTACACTACCCTCATGGGCGTGGAGTATGAGTTCCTAATGTTAAGTTTATGGAGGAAAATACCGGGTGAGATAATAACTGATATTGGCTCTTTAGACAAACTTACTTACAACTGGTGCTTTCGTCTTCATTAATTAATTTGGAATTCTTAAAAGAAATGTAAAGTGAACATCCATATGATGGATACCATAGTTGATATTTGTTAGGAAATGGAGACTAGCATCCTTGGTGCAGTGAAGAACTGGGTTGAACAAGGTACAGTTTGGAAGGGCAATGCAGGGTATCAAAGGGCAAAGAAGAAAGGTTGATATAGGATGGGGAGGGAAGGAGAGGCCAAGATGAGGAAGGGAAGATAGGATGTGGAGGAAAGTAGTAAGGACAGGATGTTATAGGGAGGGAAGATAAGGTTGGTAAAGGAGAAATTGGGAAGACGTAGGCAAAATGGTGTGGTATACAGTAGGAATCAAAGAGCTGGGTAATATGGGTAATTATTGGGAAGAAGAAAGAATATATGATGGATAAAGAAGGTTCGAGCAAGAGCGTGATAAACAAAATAGTTAAAGGGCAGATGGAGTGGATAGACATGATGGGTTAGGGATAGGGTGATGAGGGAATAATGGAACTGACCAGGGGGGAATATGGTGGTATTGTGAGAGGTGAGTGGGTACAGAGTGGGGTCATGGATGGCATGTTTGGTCACCAGGCCTCTTCCACTGCCAGCTATTTATGTTAGCCTTGTATTAACGTCCATGGGTCAGCAACTTTTATCCTACCCCTAATAAAAAAAACTCCATAGGCTTAACATTGGGTCACTGTATTCGGTCTGGAGTTCAGAAAAATGAAAAATATCGCTCTAGTGGAATACACTTGACAAATGACGTCATTTGTTAATGTAGAAGAAATTTAGACGGGTGGGGTAGGATAAATTCTAAACCAAACTTGAACTAGTCGTGTTATTGTTCATCGCACTCTGGCAAGATCGCGTATTCCTGCGCGAGGCGAAGCCGCACGCAGGAATACGCGATCTTGCTGTCGTGCAATAAACAACAACACAACTAACTCTTGTTTGGTTTCTCCATAGTACCCAACAGGTTTTTGAGTTCGGTAACTCATACTCAATAGGTGATAAACAGATAATGTTGTCCAGGCTGAGTTAAAATCAGAAATATATTAGTGTTTGGTCTGAGTTCCCGACTGCCATCTCATTTGGAGCGCTTCTGAATATTCACTCGGCTATCGCCTCGTTCAATTCCCTGCACGCTCCAAACTCGATGACGAATGAGGACACAGACCAAACACTCATCATTTTCTTCCTTAGTCTCCTACATTCACTCCTTGATTTGTCAGTTATTCTATGCATCTTGAGTGTGGAATCCCGTTATTACCTCGATTGGGCATTGGCCTTTTCCTTTCTCCATATAAATTGTTAACTGGCAGTTTCAATAATTTAAACATTGTTACCTAATATATCGAAGCTCCCTAAATCACGAGTGCCTGAAAATTGTATTGAAATTTCCACCACTCTCCTTCTTTGCATTCTGATAGAAGAACACATAAATCGTGGTAAGTCTTCCTGGGGCAGTTTTACAACAGTCGCTGGCTATGTGTCATGAGCTATCGACACCAATGCAAGCCCATTGTTTTTCGCCAATTTTTATGTGCTTTCTTGCTGACATTTTAGCGTGTGTATCTCATGAACCATATCGCAGTGGATATAATGGTGTAGTTAGCCGCACTGTATGAAAGGTAAACGACGCTGTATTTCATCAATTCATACCCGGATCCCAGAAATTTATGGTTGGAAATTAGTCCTCTAATTTGAATATTTATGGAACGGACCTGATTATTCTTAATTGGTTTCCAGTTGTATGCGTCACTCTGAATGTGCCGTTTACCTTAAAATACATTTACATCATCTTTTTGTGCATGTCTTCAGGTTGGCAATATTAATCTAATTTCAATATGAACTGTTAATGTAAAAGGATGGGGGATCACAATGTATTGATAAAAACTCAAAGTAATTGCACCGACAATAAGAGTATACATGCTACTGGCAGTTATCAGAGGTAATGGTATACAAGGTGAATTAAAAGCCTTGGGTAAATGGTTGAATGTTAACAGTATACCCATTAAAGATTCACGTTATCTGGTAAGTTTCGGCAGTGTCAACGTTAAGGGCTTGGGGTATATGAATAAGTAGTAAGGCATGGTCAAAGGGTGACAGTTCCATACAGTTGTTGCTACAGTCTACTAATCTCGTCGCTTATTTTCAGCAAAACAGATTGTAAGCTGTCTGCACATATGTACTTGAATATTGTTTCTTCAAACACTTTTCAGCAGGCAAAGTGCGAACGGGCAGTGAGTGACATCGTGTCTAATGTGTTGTTGTCAGTGTTGTAGATGGAAAGTTTGGGGAGTGGGCGGCCAGTATCCATGTATTATTATATACCTATGGCTGTATCAACTACGTATACTGCCCTCTCCTACCCATGGCGTATTTATATCCGTACGGCACACTGTGACGTACGGGGTCTGTGATTACGTCACTAGGTAACATGTCGCCATTTTTAGGTATATAATAATACGAAAACAGGCTGACTGTCTTCGTACGTTAAGATACTTGGTAAAATTATTGATCCCATACATCTCTCTGCCAGCACCTACGGCATCGGGATGTATGGGACCAATAATTCCACCGCGTATTTTTGACGCACGAAGACAGTAAGCCAGTTTCCTTATACAATATATGTGCGAGTGTATTCTACAAAATTAGAGAATTAAACAAAAAAAATATAATACTGTGATATGATATCACAGCAGCTAGTGATGGTACAATTGCATCGAGAGTGCGTTCACAAGTTTAGCCTTCCCCTAAAGGGTGGCAGTATAATCCACTCCGGTAGATCACCATTGATTCATAAACGAATTCTAATTGTAGTATCTACCTTTTAGAAGTTCTCTATCATATTGATTATATTTCCTTGGTGAGATACTGGAGTAACTCACTTACCACAGAAGTCGTGTCGATAAAAAAAATCAATAATTAATTCATACTCTTTATGGTATTTTTCGTGAGTTTCGAGGAGAATTTTCATGAAAATACATCATAGAATATCCATGGCAGCTTTTCATTGTGAAAATCAATTCTTCAACGCGGCGCTCGAAGTAGACAATACCTCGAATAATGATTTTTTTTTTACGGGGAAATAAATTAAAACTGGATTTCGTTATTTTGTGATGCGTGCACCGATACATGACCTTTATGTACGCCCCGCCGTCCTCCGCCCTCCCCACGTTGATGAATGTTAGAACTGTCTGACTGAAAGTTAGTTACAAACACAGGTGTCGTGACGCAAAATAATCCTCGTTTTTGCACAGGTGTCGTGTAAAATCCGTTTAATCTTCTTCATTTTACATCAATATTATTTTCAGGTTTACTTGACGTAATGCATGAGGCGACAATGCTGAAACTATATTCTTTATAGTATTAATAATTACATATATTACACTTTGCAATAGAAAGTCCTTTCTCATATAAGCGAATATATCGTTTTGTTATTCATAAGTTTCGCTCTAGTGTCCAAAAGAGGCAGTTATGTTTTAATATCTGTATATTCTGCTTTATATATATATGCAGGGGAGAAGTGTTCTTGCGCATGTGTTTGTAGAACTTAATTTGGAACTTTATTCTTTTGTGCCAAATATGAAAAGAGCGGTAAATGTGTAGATATTCACGGGAATCATTATAATATTACATAAAACTGTACAGAATGATAGATTCTCGATAAATATAGAAGACACATCCTCTCATTGAACTTTGTAATTTACTAGATTGAAAATGAAAAAAACAGATTTTGGGGGAATGTAATACTATCAAGGGCAGTTTATGTTACCAGAAAATCCATACAAGATAGAGTCAACAAGAAAAAGGAGAAGTAACGCATATACAAAGATTTATGGGTAGGGTATATTACCAAGATGAAATATTCATACTTTTAATTAATGCCTCCCATTTTAAGGATATATAATAAGAAATAAAATCCTATATCTATTGTTCCTTACTAACACCTAGATTGACTTGACTGAAAACTGTCCATCATCGTTTACAAAGTCACAGGTGGATGACGCGCATACACTACAACATCCCAATGCTAGAGGATTCCCTTCAATAAATCCCAGGGAGGTGTTTCATATCTCAAGATGTTGCATAGATCTGTTGAGTTGTAACGATCACTGATAGATTGAGACTTATTTGTATATAGCTGTGCCTAGACTTGCTCAAGTCTTTGATTATGAACATTCATTAAATGATTAATCACAATCAGAATAAAGTTCATTTAAGTATGTATCCTTCTCTGACTGGCCCATGAATCCCAGCGAGGAGGGTAGACATAAGATGCAGGGACTGGAGCCAGTCTAAGCTGTGCCATACATGCGGAGGTATGATAATCCGACTATGCAACGGAAATGGTCACTATTAACGATCGTTACTACTATAAAACACCTCCCCGATTCCTAGTCACAGTCCGTGGCACATATTACATACAGTCCATAGCCTATATACCACAGTGTTGTTGTCGAGTACATGTGTACGTTTGTTCTCGTTGATCACAGAGGAAGGCGAGCAGGAGGATAATCCCCGACAGGCGCTGATCGGGAAGGAGTCCTCCGGGGACACGGGGGCTAAGCGCTACTCGCCTCCCCCCTCAGGCGCGTACGGCACGACGGCCTCGACCCCGCCCCGCTCCCCGACCGGTGACATGCCCTCCGTCAACGAGGTCAGCGTCGACATCGAGAAGGCAGCATAATGATGAGGCAATCCATCAGGGACCTGTTTCAGTAGTTTCGTGACATTAGGCCTAGACAGACATCAACAGCGGCACCAACAGTGCAAGCAACAGCGGCAAAAGTCTAGCAAATATCAGAGGGTTGGAGCACCCAATCTTCTTCATATTTGGAACGATTATAGGTTATATGTATCCCCTACTCGTGTTAAAATGTCATTACTTAATACCTACGCGAAGTGAGTGAAATTCAGCGTGTCATCGATTGCAGTCTTGTGATCTGTCTGTATGGTGTCACAGACGCCATCTAGACATGTCACAAAACTACTGAAACAGGTCCCAGATCCCTAGCCGCTGGAAATGTACCATGAGGTGTGGCTGCGGAGTAATCTCACGAGGCAAAGCTGAGTGAGATTATGAAGCAGTAGTCGCCTCCGTAGACGTTGTTGCCTCTGCACGAAAATCATAAAGGGATTTTGAAGCAAACCCAAATGAATGGTGTATTTTCAGTGGCTATGGATCGAGTATGGTTCAGATTTTATCTCATCCCTGTCACTGACTATTTGGCTAACGTATGTGACATCATCCCCATTGAGTATTTCTTGTGCAATACTCCAGGGGTATATAGTACGAGTTTACAATGTTATGTCTCTAGGGGGAAATACCAGGGGTGAGATAAACATACATAGGCGCAAGCACCACCACGGAAGAAGGTGTGTACAGAAAACGACAACCCCACCACCCCATGATGTCAACGTGAACCCCGTACTACAGCATTGCACTATACAAAAATAATAACGGTAAAGGACGTCAATACTCTGGTAATGCTTTCTGGTGGATTTAATTCGTTTAGATAAACATAAGGCAAGGGATGTCATTCTAGTCTCCATTGTGCCACCACCCTTGCTTCTTTGATTGTAAAAGCTACCTCTGGGTATGGTAGGTGCTACGTCTCTATACTCTACAGACTTAGGCTGATTCTTTCCAAGGTACACGGCGTCTTTACGCCGGATGAGATTCAAGTGATGCAAAACAAAAGGGGTACCGTGAAAACCTCCACCCCGCAGTGGTTGTGCCAAACCCAATACTTCTGACGTCAACCTCACATACTCACAGGATGATATGTATCGACATGTCGTCCAGCTTCCAACCTCTTCGTTGTTTTTTCACCCACAAGGAATTCTGATGATGACGGAATGGCAACTGATATGTTGCGACTGTACTATTTGTTTTCGTTTTCCGCTGTCGTTGAGATCTTTATCTGGTTTTATGTTACCGTTATACCCCAGGTGAGGTTGTTGATCGGGGGTTTTGATGTCCTCTTGAATGTGTCGGTGTATTCTATTTCCCCACCGCTCAGAGGGTTGAATAGTGAGGCTTAATGTTGTACTTTGTGCGGACTGAAGCTACTTGTCGCAACCTCGTATTCATTGTAAATAGTTTATCAAAACTAATTGACACAAAGATGCCACCTCTAGAACACACACACATATACATATATATATATATATATATATATATATATGTAGCCTACTCATTGAAACCTATAGCGAACATGTGAGAGTTAGCCTGTAGTCTAGGTAATTTATTATTCTAATCATATTGAAGCAATGTTTGTATTGAATTTTTGTTAAGTTTGTTTTATGTAAAAAGACATCATGGGAAACGATTCAGCTTTTTTATCTCTCCACTTCCATTGTCATAAAGTAGCCGTGTGAAATAACTCCCGAAGTTATACTTTTATAGTTATGCCTTTCGTTATCCAACAATCATTGCCACTGAACACTTTGTAAGCAGCTACTATGATTAGTCTTAGATCCATAAATTTGGGAAGATGGCCCCTTGTAAAGAAATGTTTAAATTCTGTGAGAAAGCCAGCTGAATTACACATTCTAATATCAACTTGCCGAACAGAGTGAACACATGGATCATTGTGGATATTTGAGGCACTGATTTTGATAAAGAAGTTTAAACCTTGCTGAATTAATGTTTATGATACGCCTTTGTTTGATCATAACCTTTCCCTTTTGGACAAGCTACTGCTGTAAGGTTTTGATCAGTTTGTAAGCCTATATCTTGCAACTGAATACCCGCTCAATATCCAGTATTATGATATTCCTATCCCGAGCTGAAAGTGATGCATTTAGCACTCTGCTTGCAGAAAAAGTCAGACTGCTTAGAAAAGTCAGACTGCTTAAAACAACATAATTGATTTAAACATTGCTGAACTTGTTTGTTCTGGTTATTTGACTAAAACAAACTAATTGTGTATTTGCGGACTGTATTTATCATGTGCTTGGTCTATGCTATCAGCATAGTAGGTTGAATGACATGGCCAATATTTGATTTCTCTAACCATCGCTTTATTTCCTAACAAGGATCAAACAATGTCTATGCGCTGTACAATGCCTACTTGATGGTTTGCATTTCATTCAATACAGCAATAACATGTCTCTAATGTATCCGTGCAATCTTTTCAACAAATGAGCAATAACATTGTGTGCATCGGTTCTCAAACGAACACATGCCGTTTTGGTGCTTTTGGTGTAATATTATAATCTACTGAAGGTTCAGGTTTTGCGGATTTCTTCGTGATCTCTTTTTTCGCTGGTATGTATGGAATCGGAAGAACCTTTTCTATGAGTGTAATCCCTCATGTATTCCAAGCTTTATGCTTCAAATGCATCTAGAACCACCTGGGACCCGTTTCCGAAACTGTTGAGTAGAAAATATGAAAATAACTTTACGTGATTTATCGTGTACTTTATCCGGTATTTAG
Source organism: Alentia gelatinosa (assembly GCA_950022655.1). Lineage (NCBI taxonomy): Eukaryota > Metazoa > Annelida > Polychaeta > Phyllodocida > Polynoidae > Alentia > Alentia gelatinosa. The sequence continues at coordinate 59,430,805 of OX465583.1, read as the reverse complement.
GATGGCTAATACCACCTGATTGATTGCCATCAGCCACGAGCAATGTATTTTGTTGCCTAAATTAGGTTAATGTATCTTGTGCTGTCCCTCCCATCCATGGGTAAGACATGTACATTCAATGTTAAAATACAGCATTGTATGTATATATGAAATGTTGCATGCTGGAAACAATAGATCATGAGAGCAATTGCATTTATTGTATGTAGAGTGTCAGTTACTGAAATTTTGTATAGTATTGATGACTTAGACTCCAGAGGTTGTGAAGAGTCTATAATCCCTAGATAAAATCAATTCTTCCATATATATATTTATACTCTCCAAGCATTGCCCTCTATGATATTAACAAAGTGTTGCTGTATGCTGGGAAAAAGCGTCGGTCAGTCGTAATAGGAAACAATATATGATAATATTGTGATGTTTTCGTTGTATATGGAGGCTGTAAACCTAGCCGATATGACTGGACTGTGTTGATAATCTGCTCTATGATGTGACAGACAGTTGGAGGGCAGTCCGATGATTGTTTCATACTTATATAGAACTGGATTGAGAATCGTACAAATAAACAATACTCCACGAGTTTGGATGCATTCGTCATCAAGGCTAAGCCATCTGACGATTACAACACATGGAGTATTATTTATCTTACGTTTCGTATACAGTTCTGCATCTATCTCACCCCTTTCATGGATGTTAGAATAGCATCACAAAATCGGTATTACTTGGTAATATAGCCATCTTAGGAAATGAAATGAGTCTAGTGTTTATCTGTGAAGTGAATGCCCTGTTAAGACAGAGGTCATGGTTTGGGTGATAGTACCTTGCAGTTTACGTATCAGTCGGGTGATACAGGTATCTAGATAGGGTAAGCATTGCTATGACGTATCCTGCATCTGGGATATATATGTAACTGGGGCCATAGAGTTCATATCTGAGCTGTCAAGGTGATATGACAAAGCTATTGAGTCACATGAATGAATAGTTGATCAATTGACCTAATGGAACTGTCATAAGATGTGGGGACCAAGATGGTTGCTGTTAGCCATTACTACAAAGCATACAAAGTGATGTTTTACTAGACTTCTTATTGGTGCAAGAGTTACGAGGGACCAAATTCTCGAGCTTTAACGATAGAGCTTAGCATATGAATTAGAAAATGGCAGCATGACATAACAATTTGTTCTAGGAAGTACTGTTGATGTTGTGTGTGTGTGTCAACTTTTGAGTGGTTTTAGTTGGTACAGTCTCCATGCAGTTACTCAAAACGTGCATTTAAAAGCAATATAGATAATCCCGACTCTCAAAGGTCGGGTCGATTGTAGCAGCAGTTAGTAGACAAATGTTATACTACCTACAACTGTAGTTCGAGGATCGTCACCCCATGTTTGTAGACATCCTAGATATCACTGAGTATGGTAAACCATTGTGGAATGGGCTGAACCCGAGACAGATGTCTGGGTTTGAGGGCATTCCTTCGTGGTTTCCTGTTCCGCTCTTGAGTAATATGTCCGCGCTCTCTGTTTAAACGACCCTGGATCCCTATGGATAGTGCAATGTTGATCGTTATAGTTTACTACATAGCATTATAAGGTCAATTAGATTGAAGCCTTAGGATGTTACTTATTATGGAGACATGTGTTACATAACCATCAGAATCTGTCACCACACTGTTCAATAGATAAGCGATCTGTAATACACAAATCCTTACTGGTCATGACTTCCAGTATGTGACTGTGTCGAGTAAGTCCTCACTACAAAGCCATACATTGATTACCATTATCTGGTAAAGGGTGTGCTCCACCAGGCCGATTTCTCACCCGATCAATTGTTCCTGGGCCCTGTAGAGGAAGCTCACGTATTGTAATTTATTTAATTCTGATAATAATAGTTTCATAAATGACCATTTTCAAAGATTTGATAAATTCTAGGGCATCCGATAATGATCGGCGATTGTCTGGCTACAGAATCGGCTACCGTCGGTCCAGTGGAACACCCTCTGAAATGGGAAGTTGAGCTGTAATTATATTAATCTTTAGAAGACAAAAATAGCCATGGCCATGAATTCCTTTCTTACTTCGAAAACAAGAAAACTGTCTCATGGTAATTATCATTTGACCCTACACCACCCAATTCTTTACTTATTTGACTCCTGAGAAGAGGCAGTTATCATTGATCATACCATTCCATATAAGAACTCAATACGTTTTCTGGTGACTCCTACCATGGATAACTAATGTTATGCTGTTCAAAAGTTCCCATGTAAAACGTTTAAATTCATCTGAGTTAGTCGTAGCCTTATTCAGATAGATGTGGCTCTATAGATACATGTATATTGGAACATCAGTAGATCTAGATGAATCGAAGTCTTCAGTAGAATTATTATCTCATTCCAGAAAATATCGACATAGAATTGTACCCAGGTAGTCAATATGAAGAGGAGACGTAGGGTAGATTAATGCCACTGTAAATAGCAGAATGTAGATCAAAACATTGTTATATGTTATTCGTTCCATATCCACCGAATTATTCACATGTGTGCTGTTACATTGCCTAATGAATGAGTGTTACCAACAGGGTTGTCATCAAAGACAGTAATACATTGTTATAATACCCACGACTAGTATGTATACCTTTATACTCATTTAACTGTAAGTTTACCGTTCGACTTGGTACTACTTACATTTGACTTGGAAAAGAAGTAACAGAAAATCAAAATATAATCTGAGATAATGAAGGGTTGATATGGGAATTTTCTATTATTGAGCGGGTGGAAAAATAATGACCCACTTCGTTTTGAAATTTTGTGTTCAGTATGAGAAATTAACACCACCGACTTTCAAGAAATTCTTTTTAACAAATCCATGTATCCTATAATATTATTTCCTTTAGCTGATTTCCTAGCTTGGAGGTATGAAGCAAAACAAGGTACATTGGTAGTGAAATGTGTTTAGTGTTAAACTAGCATGACTAGAAACTGTGATGCCATTATGAAAACTGCCTGATGGAACAAGCCTTGAGCCATGGGACCAAACTAAACTGGTTGTGTGTATACATGTACACTCTATGAGGTGTGGTTAGTTAGCAATATTATGTTGAATTGTTACTCATTCTACTAGGTTGTCTGTTAATCAACTATTTATACTCAGTGGCGGCCGTCACTGTTATTTGCCATATTAAACTAGGTTCTTTCAGTTGTCTTGTTGCCACTTTGATAGGCCAACCGGTGTCATATGGCCGATATAATTTGGCATTAGATTAATTCGTTTGGACGAATTGTATTTTCCTGGACAAATATGAAACATCGTTATTAAAGATAAATAGTAAATAAAAGATACCGCCAATGCATCAGTATTTTCTAAGTCATTTTCAACGTTGTGGGAGTGTTTTATAATCATGATGATTGCTAATTGTGACCAGTTAGCAACCCTTTTGAGGTCATCGCATTCCATAGAGAAATGATCGTAAAATAGTGATAGTCTCTGATGCTGTGAGCCCTTGCTCACTCTTTTGCATTCCATAGGGAGCCAAAGTGAACCCGCTACAACCACAGATAGCCGGTCACAAAATACCATTTCCGGGTATAGGCGCTCAGTACTTAGACTATGTAGGTTCAAGATTATATGTGTCATTCTCCAATCTTTTAGATCCAAATTTTTAATAAACTTAACAACTGTCATCATAGTTTCGAAACAGAGTTATTCAGAGATGATAGTAGTAAACTACACTTCAAAAGTAACAAAAGAGACCAAAAACGAAAGTCTAGCCTCAAACCCCCATAGGTTTAGCACTCAGCCTTGTTCTTGCCTGCCACCGGAAATGGTGTTTCGTAAACGGGTATCTGTGGTTTCAGCGGGTTCACTTTGGCTCCCTATTGACGTGATCATCGTGAGTGCATTTTCTCCAAATGATCTACAAAAAGGTGACGGGGTCAGACGTTTCATACAGATCTGATATCTTTACTAAAACTTAAAATATATTTGCGGTGAATGATTCTATATGTATTTCGTACCTTTATCCCAAATTTCCTAGTTTTCTAATGATAATTTCATTTGTTAAAGACGAGAACTGTGACCTATGATTTTTAAGAACGAAATAGGTAGTACTTTACAAATACTATATTCTGTGAAAGTTTGAAGAAATCGACATGGGTTTTACTTTTTTAAGAATCTATATATATATTCTTAATTATTGTAAAATAATTATAATATTGATCTCTAAATCAAAGTCTAGCATGGTAGCCCTTGATTTTTAAATCAAATATATGCTCTACAATACTTAGAGATCATTGTATTCCATTTTCAGAAAAAATGACATGGGTTTTAATTTTCAAACCAAATTGTCTGATATGCCTTTAACAATTTTCCATTCAAGTATAAATTTATACTATTCACTCTATATTAATTGTCTCGGTATTAACAAATCTTAAATCTCCACATTTCCTACTCCTTGTAAGTCATTCTGTATTTCCCAATCATTCATTACCTACTATATCTAAAAAACTACGATTCTGGTAGTATCCGCTTGGAGAGTGAGAATCTCACGGAGGAAAATATTAGAATCTGTTCTTCTTTTTTGTAGATCTATTGGCAGAAGTGCCTTTTCTCTTATGATTTATTTTGAGCCATGCCAAAATCGATGTTTAGTAGTGTAGTTTTCTTATCTACTTTTCTCATGAGAAACCAATGAGATCTGAACTTTCGCTGGTAGCCCTTTCAAAACTCCGCTGATTCCCCCCATCCACCACCAGACTAAGTATTGGGCACCTTTTAACCATATGTCCCAATGGAGCAGTCAGCAGAGTGTTTGCCTGGGGATGTGAGTGCTGGGGGTTCGAACCCCACTTTCGACAGTACAGTATGTGTCTCATTTTTCTATATTTTCCCATCTAACTCGGACTCGACGAAGTAGCTAGTGGAAGATCCATAAAAGTAGAATAAAGTTGATCCACATCACCACTGGCTCCCCTTGGCATGCATACAGATAGGGGTCTTTATGCATAAACTGAGATTATTCAACAGGACCCAGTCCTATGCCTACCTCTACACTGGATCTATATGAATAGGGCGGGTTGCCAAAGGGAGGAGTAGCCGTAAGATTACCAGAGGCAACCTCAGGACCAGCGTACCTGTCAAAGTTATGCACTCTCCATGCACAATCTCATTCCATTGAGTGCATGGGAAATTGTAGCTAAACCTTTGCAGAGGAGAGTGATACTATGCTTCATACAATATCCACTAGATGGCGCACCAGACGCAATTCTAAACTTTTTTTATCATATCTTTCTGTTTATAAGTTAAATCAAGTGTCCCATAAATATTTACGCTTTGATTGAAACAAAACTATTTTTATCACTAAGGGAAAGTGGTTCTACTACAGCTCAACCATTACCTGTTTCAGTTATATATCTATTTATTGAGAAATAAAGATTTAAAGACTGACATTTACTCAAGGGAGAGAAATCTCTCAACTTCAAAAATTATTTCCTCTGGCATTATTGGTCACAGGCTATCAACTATCAATCAGAATTGAACATTTATATCTTGTTCAATGTCAACTTCAGTACCATTGTGATATTTTTCAGCTGAATGTGTTTTTTATTGATTTTAAGAAAATTGGAAAAAAAATTTTAGCAGCTTCTACTGAAAAATTAATTTCACCAAATATATACCATTCTGAACAAAATTTGAAACTGGATCTGCAAAACAACATATATAGCTATCATATAGATCTTTAGTTATGTCTCTATTTTCTTTAATAAGTATATCACACAGCTCCAAAGATTTGACCTACTTTTGTCATTTTTCAAAATCTATAATCTTCACTTTTCGAGCATTATATCAAATCATATGCATGCAAACTGGTATGGATGAGTCCGACTTGGAATTTTCTATCCACCTGTGAAAAAATCATTGGGAAATTCCCATCCGTTCCCGAGATATTAAAGAAAATGTGACCTCCAGAGAGTGAGAGATTTGACCCAGATACAGCCTCAACTTTTTTCGCTGGTTCGTTTTCGATTTTGTCAATGCGTATTGGGGTACCAGATTCAGTTTTTACTCGATTCTCAGTTGAGCACAGTCTGGACCTGTGAAGCCTCATGCCCGACTTTGACACCAGATGTCTCTACCAGTACTGAATCACCATATCTCGGGAGCGGCGCCGACGTCACGCAACGTAGTAACGGGTACGTCCGGCCTCAAAAACGGACACTGCGTCGCTCGGTTTTCTCGCATTGCAGTTTATTTTCCCGAAAGCGGTGCAGTGCACTCTCGTACGCACGAAGGGTTAAACAACTTTTCACCCCATTGAAACCAATGTTAAATTCACTATTTGTCTCTGGTAATATCTCAGTAAATATCCAACTTAGAAACACCAAACAAAAAATGGTATAGAGGTGGAGAATAGGAGAAGATGTTTGATGGTTTTATTTGTATCAATTCGTTTTGCAAAGATTGTTTTACTTGGTGTTTTCTCCAGCAAACTGCCGAAATTGCAGATGCCAGGCTGCTACAAATGTCAAAATATAAACTTGCTCAAAGTACATAAATTTGCAGATTCAAACATTCAAACTTGTATCCCACAATGTTTATTGATATATCTTGTTAGAAACACATCAATATACCTTTAATTATGTATATTAATCATGTACAATGAGTTCAAACATCGATTTACGTTTTGTCGATCGAGCGATAATAGCAGAAAGCTAGGGTGATCGAAACTGGCAATACCCTTTGCCCCAAGCGGTCGTGAAAGAAACTAAACGTTCCGCTCCCTGTGTAGACCGACCTAGGTACCAGTCTCTACTGTAGGCCAGTAAGGCATATTAGGGACCAAAGTGGGATCCATATTCAAAGAGTATTTCCCTAAAATGTCTTAAATACTGACTTGTCCATAGCCAAGTAATGCACGAAGTCTACGTATGCTATAGTAGGCGATATCAGACTGGCACCCTGTCAGTCTACATGAGCGTACATTGAAATACTACGGGTAGAGCCCTCTGGTGTCGAAATCCGGCATGAGGTTTGTAGCCTGTAGTGCGGCCACCATTCACCAGACGGCGTGTACACGGCCAGTGTGCCCTGTGCGCCTCAAGAAAAATAATCAAAACCATGTTATATTATTAGCAAAAAGTTGTTTTGAAACTATTTAATCCAAGTCACTGAAATTTCATAGGCAGTCAGGTACCGTAGTTAAGGAAAGCTAATAATGGCCAGAATATCATAGTCTAAAAAAACTATGTTTATGCAAATCTAAATTTCCCTGGTCATGCTCAGCCTTGCAAGGACCTTGTTGGTGTGCCTTTGTGCAGTAATTTCATTTAATTAATTATCAATTATTTTTCGCTATGGCAACGGGTGGCGAAGGTAGCGAACAGGACACGACAAGGATTATGAATTGCATGGCGTGCCAGGGACTAAATGCAGGCCTCCCAGTGAAACCTTTAAAACCTATAAAAACCTATATTTTGATTCTTGAGCCTTTATTTTATTTAAAGGCCGATTTAGGGGGGGGGGGGGGAGAAATAGAAAAATGAGATGTTGGACTCAGAGCAATAGCATTACTCAATTCTGGTGCTGATTGGTCAGGGATTCAATGAGCTTTCTTGCTGAAAATGGTATAGATTGTTTATATTACCAGTCATCGCCTGCTAGTATCACTCGAAGCGCCACGGGAGTGAGATTCTCGTGTAGTGATAAACTCGAACCTGTTCTTCTTTTTTGCAGGACTATCCTACCATAGGTAGTGGTGCCATCGTTCTAGGAAAATGTTGCCATCGGTCTGAAGAGGTGCCATCAGTCCAGGTGCCATCGGTCCGTGGTGCCATCGGTCTAGTAATCGCTAGGAGCCCACACGGGCCCTGTGTGGTCATCGGCCGGTTAGAATAAGGTGGGGAGGTCGCCGACGGGGGCATTCGGCCTGCACGCCTGTTAAAGGCCTTGTTGGTGGAACACTCGCAATAGGGATTGGCACACTCAGAGCAATAGCATTACTCAATTCTGGTGCTGATTGGTCAGGGATTCAATGAGCTTTCTTGCTGAAAATGGTATAGAAAGTTTATATTACCAGTCATCGCCTGCTAGTATCACTCGTATGTATATCAGAGGTGGTATGAAAGGACTGGGGGTCCTGGGATGGAGAAGGGAAGCTTATTTCTCAGAAATTTTGGTGACTGGAGAATTAGGGTGAGAAAATAATGAGAATGCTCGTTATGAGATTACAGACATCTAGGTCCCTCCTGTCTATTGTTTGTTTGTGGTGTAAAAATCCTTTCCCATGTATATATATCTCGTCCGCCTCTTCCCCTTGGAGGTGTGTTGCGGGATATTATTTATGAAGAAAAAAACCAAAAGTAAGTCATGAACGGGGAAGCAGGTTCTGACGAACAGCCCCCAATAGGAAATTATTCCAATAAGGTTAAGACTCAAAAGTCGATGAACGTTGAGTCTGGTTCCGCAAAAGAAAACGCTAAGACTCTGAACGCACACGTAGAGAATAGTACTTCTTTTTCAAACAGTGTAACTCACCACAGCGTGATATACAGAACAAACATAGAAATTCAATTGAAAACTATGTAGAACTCGATGAAGTAAACCTATCGATCATATTGCCTGGCACAATAGACATCGCTGATACTAATCGTTCTGTCTTTTCCTCACAGGCCATCGACGCCATGCTACCGGAGGTAGCACACTTGGCCTGGCGCGATCTACGCGAAGCCAACAGCCGCTACCACAAAACGGAAGCCCGTGCCGTTTTCTATGAGTCCTGTGTGAAACTGGACCACATGGAACCATGGACGGCAGGTCTGGCCCCGATCCCTGCTTATATAACAAACGAGGTCCGGGATCGCATCGTGAAAGAGCGAAAAGAATCGGCGAAGCGCATCACCGAAATGGCCGCACATTCACTACGAGCACAGCAACACATCGAACGTGCCCGTAGAGAACAAGTGAGTGGGATGATATATAACATGACACGCCACTCAGGTGTAGAACGCGAGGAAGCTAGAAAAATGATAGTGGAAACGCGGGCCCACACAGATCTCACAGCAAAACGAGACTGGAAGAAAGAGAAGACTATCTTCTCGGACAGGATTGCCAGACGTACAAACAGGCAACCAACAGATATCCAGCTCGTCGACCCCTTTACTGCACGCGGCACCTTTAATAACCCGAAGGCCAGCGCTGCATGCTCTGATCCGACGAAAGCCGACGACAAGAAATCAGAGGGGCCGGATTTTCACCAGTCCAAACCCCAGGCCAAACCCGGGGGCCCCAAAAGGGGCAGAGGACGAGGCGGACGAGGACCAAACCGTCGGGACAACCGGCAGAACAAGGACCCCCGCCAGCAGAGGGCCAACGCCAACAGCCTGTGAATGACATTCTCTCTGTAAATCTTTCTGACAAACCGGTGCCGAAACATGACAATGTCATTAAAGAAAGTGAATGTTACAAAATGCCTTGTGTTCTTTCTTCTCTAGAAACCTCTGACAGACGAGATACCAACACTAGTTTAAGCAATGCAACCACTGTTCCGAACGGACTGAACCCAAAAGGGACAGTCATAAATCTTTCTAGCAAAATACTTAATGAAGACGAGTTATCACTTCTAAACAAAGGTCTTAACTTCTGTCCAACTGCAACCAGGGTAGAGGAAGGCGATGTTAAGTCAGAACTAGATCGATTTCACCGTAATCTCAGATTAAAGCAATTCTTCAAGAAATCGGATCCCCCCTCGAAAAAAACGGATCCGATTCCATTTCCGAAGGCACCTAATGCCCCATTTGCCGATCCAGACCTAATTAAACGCTTAGGGGATAAGTCTAACTGGACCGCTCCACAGGGATCCAGCAACCTAGAGGGCTTTATCGCGGTAAATGAAATTGAACTTTCCAAACGGAATCTCAATAAACATAAAGTCAAACATAACATCACCAAGGGCGAAAGATCGGCCCTCAAAGGTCTCGCAAGAGACCCTGAGATCACGATCAAACCAGCCGACAAGGGGGGTGGTTTGGTGATCCAGGACACAAAAGACTACATCCGCGAAGCAGAGAGCCAACTCTATGACAAAAACACGTATCAACCTCAAGACAACGACTTAACCATGCCGTTCAACCTTGAAATAGATACACACATCGACAATATGGTGGAAACAAACGAGATTACCGAAAAAATGGGAAGGGCACTCAAGACAAAAGACCCTAGACCACCCCAAATCTATTTTCTCCAGAAAATACACAAGGGGAAAATACCACCCCCGGGACGCCCGGTAGTGTCTGCGAACGGTTGCCCCACAGAAAAGATCTCCACCTTTGTGGACACTTTCTTAAAACCAGAGGTACCAAAAATCAAGTCCTACATCAAGGACACGAACCATTTTCTACAGAAAATAAACGATGTAGGAAAATTGAAGAAATCAGACATAATAGGAACCCTAGACGTAGGAGCCCTATATACCAACATCCCGAACCAAGAGGGGATAGAGGTCATACGAGAGAAACTGAACACACAAAGACCAGGCAACAAAATGCCAAGTAATGAAAGCATTACCAACCTGCTGAGCATGGTGTTGACTAAAAACAACATCCAGTTCAATGGGAAAAATTTCCTACAAATAGGCGGAACAGCCATGGGCACGAGACTAGCACCCTCGTATGCCAACCTGTTCATGGAACACCTAGAGGAGGAAATGCTACAGGCTTACCATCTCTCACCAAAGGTGTGGTGGCGATACATTGACGACATCTTCTTCATATGGGAATATGGAGAGGAGGAACTCAACAATTGGCTGACTTGGATGAACAATTACCATGCAACTATCAAGTTTACCATGGAGCATTCCAAAGACAGCGTAGCCTTCCTGGACACGAAAATCTTAGTCGAAAAGGATGGGAAACTCATCAGCGACCTTTATGTGAAACCCACCGACCGAAATACATACCTGAGGTATGATTCGGCCCATCCTCCGTCACAAAAGAAAAGCATCCCTTACTCGCAACTACTGAGAGTAAAACGGATTTGCACCAAACAAAGTGACTATGAGAAACATGTGGCAATCAAAATCGACCAGTTCAGAGAAAGAGGATACCCAGAGAAAATCCTCAAAGATGGCAAGAGCAGACTTGAAGAGGTGCCCAGAGACACCATCCTGAACAGAACAAAAACGACCGATGATGCAAAAAATGATGGATCAACTTTCCTCATAACCACCTACAGATCTACTCTAGCCACCGTCCCAAAAATTGTAGAAAACAATTGGGAAATCCTAGGGAAGTCAGCCACCACAAAGACCATCTACGAAAGCAGATTGGTCAAAGGATACAGAAGACCTAAAAACCTCAAAGACCACCTAGTCAGAGCAAGAACCTCTTACGATAAAAACAGGTCTAACCCGAAAAATGCCACAGGCAACAAAAACGTGTGCCTCAAAAAGGACTGCAACTATTGCAAGATCCTCAACACCACTCCCATCACCGGAAAAACTACCGGCAAAAAGGTAATCACCAAACATGGAGCAACTTGCAACAGCTCCAACCTGATCTACTGCATCACTTGCAAAACCTGCCAGTCACAGTACCTCGGACAAACAAAACGCAAGATCAAGGACCGCATGAGGGAACACCTTAGATCGGTCAAAACTCACAGCCGCATCAGCGATGTCCCAAAGCACTTCAACCGTCCGGACCACAACGGCACTGAAGATATGGAGTTTACAGTGATAGACTACATACACCTGCACCCGGACAGCAAAAAAGCCAAAGACCTGAGACTCAAGGTGGAATACAATATCCCGCAACACACCTCCAAGAGGAAGAGGCGGACGAGATATATATACATGGGAAAGGATTTTTACACCACTAATGCCCATTCATCATCATCATCCAACCAGCGACACACTATGTGACTAGGCAAGACTAATGTCAACACAACACCACACAGAAGTGGTGTGGTCCCAACCAAATGCGAGAAAATCAACTAAAGGGGAATTCTCTGCAAACAAAGATCAGCCAATCATAGCCTGAATGAGATTACCTATAATCGAAACTGTTGGTATGATAGAATTCGACAAAAATGAACTCTATATGGACAAAACACTCCCAAAGACATGAAATACAGACTCACAAACTGTAACACCATCTAGTGGATTCCATGAGAACTTCCAAAACGGCCACCAGGGGTATGGCTCAACTACTAACACACACCAGTAACCAGCCATGACTCACCATGGACACATAGAAGAGTGGTTCTGATTGGTTCAGCACCTTTCCCGCCTCTCTTTGTCCTTGGATCCGGCCAATAGAATGGGAGCATTGAATACATGTGACCACACATGTCCAATGAAACATGAGTTGACTTCTGACATTAACATAATTTTCTCAGTCTCATGCTGACTGAGGAAAGAGTCTAGTCACATACCAACAGTCGCTACAGCAGATCGAACGTCTTACAAATCATCTATTGTTTGTTTGTGGTATAAAGTCCCAGGGGACCCTGAGGGGACCATCAAAGATTTAAGCTTTAAACTTGTATAGACTTATTTCAGTCAGTTCTTTTCAGTTATTTTTTGAACAACCAAAGAAATTTGTCTATTCAAAAAAGCTGATTATATCTTCCTTTGAAATAGTTTCAAACAACATTTTTATCATATTACTATTTTTCAAGTACTTTCCTCTATTTTCTTGAACCCTTTTCAGCAGAAAATTCTCTTGCGAGTTCTCTCTGTAACAGGGTTCGTATATGGAAAGCCCAATAAAATTCCAGGCTTTTTTTCCAGGCTTTTCCAGGATTTAATATTTCTTTTCCAGGCACATAACAATGTGAATCAATACCATCTTGCTAGTGAATGACGTATGAAGACAAATAATCAAAACCATGTTATATTATTAGCAAAAAGTTGTTTTGAAACTATTTAATCCAAGTCACTGAAATTTCATAGGCAGTCAGGTACCGTAGTTAAGGAAAGCTAATAATGGCCAGAATATCATAGTCTAAAAAAACTATGTTTATGCAAATCTAAATTTTCCAGGCTCTTCCAGGTTTTTCCAGGCTCCCTGTGAGAATTCCAGGATTTTCCAGGCCTGGAAAACCCAAAAGCATAATTCCAGACTTTTCCAGGTTTTCCAGGCTCTGTACGAACCCTGCTGTAAGTCAGGGTAGGGAGTTAGCTCAGTGGTAAAGAGCACTGGACTTGTACTCACAAGGATGTCAGACTTTGTGGGTTTGAGTCCCACTGCAACCACTTTTCTCCTTCCCCCCCAACAGTAGTAGTTTTACTGCTATATCAAAGGCCAATCCTTCTCATGTGATATCTATGTGGTGTGAGAAGTAAAAGAACTCTCAGATTGGTATTTGTGTAGGGTTGAGATTTCCCCCAACTTCATATCATAGATTCGGTCAAACCAAAAGTAAGTCTATTAGAACATAGTGGATGTCAAACTGCCCAAACATACTGGTTAATCTTAGTTTGTGGAAAGATTTATCCTGTTATTATCCTACCCCTAATATAAAATCCCATAGGCTTAACATTGAGTTCCCATATGCCATGCTGACTGGCATACGGAGTTTTATATGCTACTAGTGGCATACAGAATTATTATCATGTAATATTACAAAATCGAGGAGACAGGGTAGGATAAAATCAAAACCTGATTCGTTTTAATCTTGGCCATCGCATTCCACTCCTAGAATTATGGCTCACTATGCCAAACCCCAGTGGTGGCATACGGTGGCCAAGATTAAAACTCCTCCAGTTTTACGATAATACTTTAGATGAGTCACTAGTGACCACAAGCACCATAACATCACAGAACATTGAACTGCAGAGTAAATGTAAAGCATCATTTAATCGTTATCTTGAAATATCTTACAATCCATTTCTATTGGCAACATCTTTTGTTGTTTTATGACTGTTCTTGCACTCTGCAATGACTGCCACTTACATATACTGGCATATGAGTATATAACTCAATATAAGACACCACATTTGTACAATATTGATAGTCCGTTATAAACCCTTTTGGGAATTCTCCAAGGTGCTAGTCCTGATAGCTAAATGAAACCACCACATCATAAAGAAATTAACGTGTTGGACAATCTACGTGACATTTATATGCAGATATCTATATCTCATGTTAGATGGTTAAAATATAGAAAATTCCTGATAAATTGTCTTTACCTTCCCTGGTCACTATAATCTTCTTAGATATAGACTGGAGTTTATTGTAATCTTTCTCTTTCATGTGGACTGAGTAATCCAAGGAATACTTTGTCCAGTGTAGGAGAAAATGTGTCGCGTCCGTGACCCGCACCATGGAGTTGTCCCATTACCTTAATTCCATATAAGGAATACAGTAGACCGAGTAGCCAATGACTGCATGCGCAGCAAACCCGACCTTCACCCTGACCTCCTTACATAATATTTTCTCGCGCCTTGGGACGGCTCTGCAGTCGAGAGTTGACCTCGAATCTTAGGGGCCACAACCACCCTCCCCGCCACGTTTGACTCCTCAGACGAATTTACATCTTATAGTGAGTTCCCACTTTGAACGTAACAGAGTTTATACAAATATTTCAAATGGCTTCAATGATTGCTTTATTGGTACATGAAATCGTATGAGGAGAAACATTCGTCTTACTACTCTCAAACTTTAAACTAGAGATTCACAGTGGACCCTTGGAAGGTAATTGACTGCACGGAAAAACTTTCAGCGGATCTCTGGTATATATCAAATTAGTACCGGACATGTTCACTGTAATTGAAACACGTTAATCCTTACATAGCATGAACAATCTTGCCTCTGTTGTTTGTTTAATATTCAGTAAAATACACAGAAAACAGTATTAGGGACATGGTACTTGACATGTTTATATTACAACTCTCTTTGGACTTTCCCTTTTCATAACACATATAACATAGACATCCGATATCAGGTGACAACTACACAATGTAAGTAACCAGGATGTCTACGCTTTTTCCATAAACCATACCGAAGACCTGATTTTAGACATTTCTTGATCGCAAAATGTATTATTTCATATTATTAATAAAATATACATGATCATGTGGCAATGTAAAATGTGGGTTTCCCATCGAATCATCTCACACAAACAGCATGACAGAGAAGACATCTTGACTTGTTTCATTTGATATAAAAGATACTTTCCTCTTAACCTGTAGATAGTCAAATACTTTCAACTTTAGATGACTTTTTTCATATTTCTAAGACGTTTAAGACATTTTTGTCGAATCTATGACGTTTTAAGCATGCTAGGTATATTTTACGCTTTTATGACTTAAGTTCTTTTTTTCAAGCGGTTACTATAGGTGTTTTTGCCATGTTCCAAAGAATATTTTAAAACTTTACAAGTCTATGTAGACACCCTGGTAACTCAATGTTCATTTTGTTCATGATTAACTTAAGATACGAGTTTCAATATGTCAACTGTATAGGTCAAACATGCATTCCATGTCAGCATTAACAAGGTTTCATAACTCTTTGTGCACCATCGATGCAGACAGCCGCTCCGACGAAAAGCTCAAAAATATTTGTTCTCTTTTCTTTGACGTTTTAATCTTATCAATGCGAAACATTTGACATTCCTTCGTACACTATACCGGTTGTGTCTGGTAGCACAAAACACAACACGAACAGCTAATAAATATCGATTGATTTACGATTCTTTACACATGAACACGAGTTGAAACGTATCCGTTCAATCAAAATCCTTGGGATCTTGAAGAATCTATAACAACAACGGTTAAATAGGAAAGAAAGTATTTTCCTGTATGATTTTTTTTTAATCTTAAATACATAAAAATGTTGATCATCATGCAAGATACCTTTTTAAAAAAACATGATCTACAAATATTAATACAGATATTGCATATATTTTCGTTAACTCAAAAATAGTAATGTAAACGGTTTAGGATTACTTAAAATGGTCTTACTGAATCCCATGGCATCATGCCACTGCTGTCCTACTGATCATTTAGAGTTCCTCCAATAGTTAAACATACACCACGAACACGACAAACACAGGGTGTTCTTAGTGGTAAAGATGCACTGATGTTGTGCCACATGATATTATCAAGAAACGTCACGAAATTTCATATGATTGTTTATATCGCGTGAGTTGTCTTTGCGGAATGATATCACGAAGCGAAGCTGAGTGATATCTATAGCAGAAGACAACGAACGCCATGTAAACAATTATATGAAATTGAGTGACGTTTAGATTTTATCCTACCCTGTCACATGTTTTTAATTGCATATGTCATCCGTGGCATATAAATCTTATATGGCATAACCGTGGGATACAGTCACACCATGTTAAGTCTAGGAGATTTATATGAGGGGTAGGATAAATAACCTGTTCATGAGAGCTTTTAACGCAAGGCAGCGTTACTGCCGTAAGCCCTCACCAATACGTAAAATGGGACAGGGAAATGGGCAGATCACTGCGTAAATTACTCGCTTAACAAATGGTGTGTAAAACTTATTGTAGTTTGCATAAATTTGTCTGATAATTGCCATTACTAGCAGGCCGGCGTAGAGGCCCACTGGTGCCAAATATTCAGTTATTAGGAGTGTTTAATCAAGCAAGTCGAGCTCTTACGACATACATGTACTACATACTTAAAGAACGTACATGGAATAGAGGTGATGTCTGAGTTCCAAGTCGAATTCCAGTGAATTCCCTTTTCTTTTTCTTTCTCTCACAAAATACACATATTTTGACAAAACTGACAAAGTTTACTTCCTATGTAAGGAAATCGGGCGCTATCATTGATCAATGATTACTAATAAGCTATTACTATGTTCTCGGTCTTATCACATTGCAATAAGTAACAAATAATCTGGTTAAGAAAGCACCTACTTTGGTCAACACGAAACGACAAACACATGGATCACAGCACTGCTGCCCCGTCCTATTCCCTCACACAATGACGGACCCTGAAGAGGTAAACTATCTCTCCTACTCGAGTTTGAAACACCAGAGACGCCAAGACACCTCGGTAACTGGTCCTTACACAATGTCGTATTCTAATGTTATCATAGCCTCGGCACTGTAAAGACTAAAACCGTGCACCCACTGTCGCCGATTCACCACGATAGATCCCCCGATACAGTACGATTAGAAATACCTATAACTATGGCCAATGAATCAACTTTTTTTTAATTTAAATTGGGAATTCAATCGTTAGGCCTATCAGCGTGTATCTGTAGCGCGGTGGGTGCACGATTTCAGATACACGTCAATTGTTGTAAGCATTTCCTCACTGAAAATGAAACATGTTTGGAAGCTTGACAGAATGTCTGTAGTAGTCTACATAGTTGTCTGAAGTGTATGGGACATGCCAAGAACACGTCTAAACAACTGCAGACTAGTCCGAAGTTGCCTTCTTTATCGTGGGGTCTAAACTATTTTAGATGGTTGTTACGAAGTACGTGGCAAAGTGTACAGCTCGAGCTACCGCGGGTGAAAAAAAAGAAAAGAATTTTAGATGGTTGTGGCGATGAATTCTAGAGAACTCGACCTTTAACGAACTCGTCTCGTTTTAAATCTTTCTAACTCAAGTATCTTACTAATACAACTGTGGATAAATACTATACTTTATGGTAGGGAGTATGTTATCTTCAAATTAGGTCTTCTAGGAAGAAGAAAACGAAGAGAAAACCCTAACCATAACCCTTACCCTAAACTTAATAGGTAATTACCCGATTACTTACCTTGGTAGAAGTATAAAAGGGAATTGATGTTCTAACGAGCCTAGGGTACTATTCAGTGCCCCAGGAATAATTTCTAAATCCACCAGTTTATTTGTCTGAAACTATTCATAATTCTCTTTTTACGTGAAATAGTGTCTTGTTCATATATATCTAAAACGGATTGTCTCGGGTCGAGTTCTCCAGTAACTGTGGTTAGTATCTCAATTCAGTGGTAATCAGTATCTATAGTGTACCCTTTGTAAGTAATGAGTGTATCCTATCATCATAGAGGTTTCGGCATTCTGTGTATTCTTTTCGTGTGTGGTTCCACATATAAACATGTATATTGTTTTACTATTTTCTGAAGCTCATTTTAATCTTACTAGTGCGAATGTAACATTTACTCTAAGACTCAACGTTAACAGTTTAATGTTAAGTCTGTTCTTCGATAAACTATTGCATGTAATACTATATTCTATAACAGTTTAAGCAAATATTGGTTAACTTATTGGCCTTTACTCGAGGTTTGAAAATAGTTCTTTAATCAAGTCAGGCCCTATTGAAACTCATCATCTCGCAGTAATGTTCTCATGGCCTGTGCTTCTTATAGGGAGCCAAAGTGAACACGCTGAAACCACAGATACCCATTTACAAAACACCATTTCCGGATATAGGCGCTCAGTACTTTGACTATGTAGGTTCGAGATTATATGCGTCATCCTCCAATCTTTTAGATCCATATTTTTGATAAATTTAACAACTGCAATCGTAGCTTTGAGACAGAGTTATTCAGAAATGATAGTAGTAAACTACACTTCAAAAGTAACAAACGAGACCCAAAACAAAAGTCTAGCCTCAAAGCCCCATAGGTTTAGCACTAAGCCTCGTTCTTACTGGCCACCGGAAATGGTGTTTTGTAAACGGGTACCTGTGGTTTCAGCGGGTTCACTTTGGCAACCTATACCTCCATACCCTATAACTGTAACGCAATATTCATCAGGTTGTTTCGCTCAGCAACAAATACATCGCTATTCCTCTAACCATCTACTCTCACGTCCAGTATCATTCTGAACCATTTTTACTGCACCAAGTTGTAGTGCACCAACACCGTATCGCTTAATAAATCCGTACTATATAGGTGTATGTATAGCATTGTTGCTATATGGAATCACGTGCCTATGATTTGAAAATAGTCCCTGATTCGGACACAGCACAGAAAGAACTGCATCACGACCACAACGAATGTACAAAGCAGAGTCCATTAAGTACCTGTTACAGGATAATAAATACATAATGGACTCGCTCTGCACCGGTCTCGTTGGTACCATATAGATACAATACATGGTAGTCTCAGATATATTCATTCTGCATCTATCTCACACTCCTACCCAGCCAGTGTGGTTATCCTGTCAGTTCACACATTATAACAACGGGCTTGTATTTCTCTCCCACCTGCATATCTTTCCTACTATATAACAGAACATACCTTACATTCTCCCATGCAAACCTCTCCCGGGCAGGGACTTTTAACGGGCACATTTAGGGCGTGTATGAAAGTACGTCATCGGTAAGCCTGTTATAAATGAGTGAATGGGATTATATCCTATTGAACATAAACACCTATTTCAAAACATATACTGGACAATGAAGCATAACGTAAATACTTTGATCAGCTAAAGTACTGATTCCACCAGCACAATCTTTTTTGCATGATAGGGTCGGGCAGTGTCTTGCGGAACCTTGCCGCATCTTGCTGGATCATACTACATCTTGCATGATCTGCTTGACTCGTGTAGAGCCCCTATTATCACTCACAGGGGGCTCTTGCACTGAAGTGATCTTCGCGACAAAAGTACTATCGAGAGACATCACGAGTTTGAGTCTGAGTTTATTTATGCCACACATTTTGTTGGCTCCATAATTTCACGAGTCAAAGACGAGTGACATTACGGAGCCAACAAAATAAGTGGCATAAATAAGCTCAAACTCAAACAAGTGGCGTCTAGATTTTATCCTACCCCGTTTCCATATTTTTTTCAGCATCAGAAAGTAGTGGCATAAACAACACTTTATGTCACAACCGTGAAATAAACAAATCCCATGTTAAGCCTATGGCGTTTTTTATTAGGGGTAGGATGAACACGATTACTCAATAGCTAGCAGGATTTAGCAAGTCAACCAAATCGTGACAAATCTCGCTATGTCTTTTGTGCTGGTGGAACAGCCCCTTTAAGGGACTGTGATCGGACCACTGACACATGCGAAGAGATGTGATATCTGAACAGATGTATCAATGTAAATGTCTAATCGCGAATTTTTATCGTGTTCCATCTCTTACCGGCACTAACATTCAGACATGACTATTTATATCTGTGTTGCTATCCTCATCGAATAAAATAGTGCCCCCTAAAAGGTAACTATTAAGAAGGTGAATCCACCAGGCCGATTTCTCACCCGATCAATTGTTCATGGGCCCTTAAGAGGAAGCTCACGTATTGTAATTCATTTAATTCTGATAATAATAGTTTAATAAATGACCATTTTCAAAGATTTGAGAAATTCTAGGGCATCCGATAATAATCGGCGATTTTCTGGCTACGGAATCGGCTACCGTCGGTCCAGTGGAACACCCCCTTAATCTGTAAAATGTGAAGTAAATGCAAGGACAGTTACACTAATGCTACTGTACGGTACACTCAGGCCACGAGTGTGAGGTATTGACAGAATTACACGACCGCTAGCGGGGCGCTCACGTAATGCGCGGGGTACATCAATCATTTGAACATATATAAGTATATATAACATGAATTCCCGTAGTGCGGACATGCTATGGCATTGTATGATGAACTCGCAGGTGACTTCTTTAGGTGAAGATATACAGCTGGGCTCCACTTCTCACTCAAGGATTAGACAGCGTTCTCACCACTGCTGCATGCCCGCTTCAGTTGCTTGAAAAAATAGGGTTTCTGGACGCATAGATATCCACTTTATGTGTTGTTTTTTTTGTTAAAAAAAAAAAAAATAGATATCCACTTTATTGCGGTGGGAGTTTGACTGCTGCCCGCAATTATAATCAAGGAGTGTGATTAAACTTGGCAAGAAACGACCACCTTATTTATTCATCACCTAACTCACCACACCCTCTAGAGAATAGTCTGACGATATTGTAAGCCCAGGAGAGGAACGACAGTCATCTATAATAACTGCATGCACATAAAACCGCTGGTAATACACACAAGACGTTAATTCAATGAGGCATGAAAAAAAAAACGGGGATAAAACTGAAATACAATCTCGGTTCTCATTTCAAAAATACAAGTGCTACTACACTACAGACGACATGGTGGTTTCCGTTTGTATATTATTAGCAGGCCTCCCAGTGCCCCGCTTCCGCAATATAGGTTTTTTTAATAGGTTTTGAAAATCAAAATATAGGTTTTTACAGGTTTTAAGGTGCAAAACATAGGCTTTTATAGGTTTTTGGGGACATATTCAGCATAATAAGAGTCAAAATATAGTCAACCGCTTATTTTGAGTTCTAATTTTAGTACCTATTACTAAATTGCAGGACGTCAGGATGTCTGGCTCATCAGGTTATACCCAGCAAACATGTATACGCTTGTTGAGTTCCAAACAGGCAAGCCAGCCTGGCAAGAAGTCACACCAATGGTTGATTCTTAAGCACATTTATGATCTCTTAAATAAAGTGATAATGTGGATTTCTTGTCATTTGACAATCTAACTTTGTGTCAAGATAACTTCTAAGATTTCCTGTACAAATCAATCTGCATGGCAGTGAAAATATAGGTTTTTATAGGTTATATAGGTTCCTTGAAAAAAATAAAGGCTAAAGAATCAAAATATAGGTTTTTAAAGGTTTTATAGGTTTTAAAGGTTTCACTGGGAGGCTAGACTGGCCTCAGTCCCTGTATCCTACCCCTCTACCCCTTCTGGGTGACACAGGGTCTAGTCTCATCCGTAATCGGCTGTATAGACTGGCGCGATTTTGCGCCACACTTCCCAAGCAGAGGTCTAGCTACTGGTCAGGATATCTGCTGGGAGATTGATACCCTCTCACCTTGATCTCAATCGAGACATAGTCAGGAGTAGGTGAAATATATTCCTAAGACAACACAGGCGGCCAGGGAACTGGAGGAGGGGAGGGGAAGGGGTAGAGGGAGGTATAGGGTTACAGGGAGTGGCTTGGGGTCATAAACAGGAGATTCTGGTCAGAGTGGACAAGTCTTTGATTCATGGGCCAGTCAGAGAAGGACACATGCTATAATGAATTGTATTCCGATTTTCTTTAATCATTTAATGAATGTTCATAATCAAAGACTTGAGCAAGTCTACTGGGAGGCCTGTATTAGGTTGGGGATTCTACTCAGATCTTGGCTAAATACTCTTCCATTTTCCACAATGAAGGTGATCTGCTGCACACATGTGAACTCCGATGACGGGGCACGATGAAGCCTTTATGGTAAGGAAAGTAAGACATTATTCTTGATATGTCATGTCTCCATTGTTATCACAAACTATCTGCCCCGTTTACTCTAAGGCTTCTTTAATCTGGTAATGGCAAACAGTTCCCCTTGTAGATAGCATGATAATCCTAATGCTGTTTAACACATTGCATTAAATATCAAACGTAATGACAAAATCATACAGAGGTATAAATGTTAAGGTCTTAGTCCCCCGTGCTCAATCACAATCATATCTAGATATTTAGAAGAAAATACTCTAAATTGCAGAACGTGTTAAGAGTGTATGATGCTACCTCAGTAACACATTAATGTGACGGGTATTCGTCCTGTCACTGGCAGTGTCCTCATGATCATCATTAATGTCACGGCCGCTAAAACTGCACTCCAGTCCATGGACTTGACGCTTGGCGCTTATAATAGTATATTATTCCGTGTTCGTGTCGTGGGCATTCTACAATGCTCTGACAGGGGTAAACGTTAAGCACATAATCAAGGACCCAAGCACGGAATAATAAAAATACAAAGCAGGTGGTTCATGATATTTGGTGGGAGGATGGAAATATATATATATATGGCACTTGGCCCATGGTCTCATACTGTAAATTTACCTTTCCCACCTGCTATCACGAAGCATACACACTGACAACCTGGTATTTGTTATCACGAGTCCGAGATAGCAGCAGTCTTAGGCAAGCTCTTTATCAACAGGGTACAGGAGGCTGGCTCTAGAGGCGCCAGGTGGTACTGACTAGGTTGGGGTGACCTTGGCATTGTCCTGGATCCACTTTGCAATGTCGGAGAGACCTTGCCCGTCGCGCGCGCTCGCCTCGATCACCGTCACCTGCTGCTTGGCATTCTGCACGATTTGCTCCAGGCGGACCATCGTGTCGAACTCTGTCCGCGTCAACGCGTTCGGCATGTCCCTGATAGAAGAGGAAGGAGGCATTTAGAAAACAGGCAGAAAACTGCAGAGGTGTCCCTAAATACTGACATGCAGGATGCTAGCAGGCTTGATTCCATATAGCCAACATTCACTCCCGATGTAGGCACTTACCTAATTTTTAAGACTTGGTTCTATGCACTCTAGCTAGTGATCCGTGGAAGGATCTTGCAAAACTGATTGATTTTGCCTTTTGAATGAAGTCTTTATGCCAATTTAAAGCAAAGTTATGGCCATTCAAAGACCTGGATTTTAGCCTATCGTTCTGCCACAATTAACCATAGTTAAGAGTTTAATTGTGATCCAAATTTTGTGATCCACCAAGCTGGTATCAAGAGTCATTTAATTACTTAAAATACCTATTTCTCATGAACCATTGAAGCTAGAAATATGATTTAAAAAGTGGATTGAAGGTCATGACAAGGCGGATGTAACCATGCATGAGATGACCTTTTCCAAGGTCAAGGTCATTTTGGTATATGGTATATGTGAGGATGTTGGGGCTGCTTATAAAACATAGTGGGCCATGTCTAAATGGAAATGTTAAGGCATATTCTATAGCATCTTTAACCATAGAACATGTGCAAACTAGTTATTTTTATGAGCAATTTGATCTTCATACCATAAAATGCCTCTAAAGTTGGGCTTTAAATTCACTTGACCAAACCCTCATATTTTTCTC
Organism: Alentia gelatinosa; assembly: GCA_950022655.1. NCBI lineage: Eukaryota > Metazoa > Annelida > Polychaeta > Phyllodocida > Polynoidae > Alentia > Alentia gelatinosa. The sequence continues at coordinate 59,406,989 of OX465583.1, read as the reverse complement.
AACCAATCATTGATAACTTATATGCATGTGATGGATCTCACCAAGCCCGTTAATATGACACCCTAATTGTCTTGATATTCCACTTAATAGGTTCCGAATCGAATTTTGAAGATAGGTGAGGTAAAAAGTGTCCCTCAAAAGGTTAAACACACTATGAGCGGCAGAGCCGCGAACGGGAGTTATGTAAGTGCCTACCCAATGTGGTCAAGATGTACTCCAATTATGGTCCTGACGCCCACCTACCTTTTTCCATTGCGACGATAGGCGCCAAACAGAGACCAGACATAGGCCAGTTTTAGTACCAGAACCTAAACTGGAGAATGTCTTGACCACATCGAGAGTGAAGTCGGCTATATGGAATCAAGCCTTTAATCACACACTGGACCAAAGTGTCCGTCTTTTTTTTTTTTTTTTGCAAAAGATGCGGGATCCAATATGTTGGTCAGACCAAATGTGAACTGAAAATACGCTTCGCCGCGCATTTCCATAAGATCACTCGAAATGACCCTGACAGCGAAGTGGCCAAACATTTCAACTCGACCGGTCACATAGGTCTCGATGATGTGACCATCCACATTGTAGACTTTGTCTTCGCTCGCCCCAATAGCGACAAGGCAAAACACCTTCGTGACCTACTGGAGTTCAACTGGATTCAGAGACTCCACACAAATGCCCCCTTGGGGCTGAATGTCATGGACCCCAACCGCCATTAACATTCCACAGGATTTTCCCAGAAGAAGTGATTGTTCTAGCCATGTCAAATTTTTTTTTCTATCAACGATCCAGTCACTTCTTCACCGAAGTCACAGATGTCCGCTCGACGAGAGCCGACAGAACCGTTCGAATAATATTAACCTCTTTAATATTGACATAATTTACACACTCCCACTGTCTGTAAAGATGAATTGAAACCCCCCCCCCCCCCCCCCCCCGGTGTTTCTGACAATAACCCTGTCTGACCCCATCTCAACTCAGAAATGAAAGACATGTTTATTCACCTGACACACCATGTGACAGGGCCGCTTCTTTAGTTTCTAGATTTCCTTGATATACCTATCATTCAAATCTAAAAACATCAGTGCAGCCTGAAGATTCCCTAGGATGAAACCGCTGTGGTTGTCATGCCCACACCCTGACAACATCAGACATGCCCAATTTGTGACACACAAACCGCGATGTCAACAACTTGACACTAAGCAAATCACCACGATTCCGCTACTGTCACTATGGACGTCACAATCGAACGGTTCCGATGACGTAGCCGATAACAGACATCGAGCTCATTCAAGCGGTAGCTGCCACAGAGAAAACACTTAACCTCGTCCTAAATACAAAGTGTCCGTCTTTGTTTATTTTGTACACTCACATTTTGTTGGGGATTACAAGTATATCAGTAAACTAGATTCTGGTATTTGTCATTTTGGGTACTCGGCTTCTACTGAGAATTAAAAGGATGAAGTACATTAATCATGTGCGAATCGTCTTAAATACCGTTGATACCATCATTGTTCACCAAATGTCATCTTGGCTAACAATATAACATTTAAAAAGAATTCACTGTTTTTTGGTGAGTTTTTCACTACAACTTTTAAAGGTACAATTGCTTCCAATATTCTGGTACTCGTTATTTTGGGTACAAATATTAACCAATAATATGGTTGGTTTTTTTAATACCAGATCTAGCCACGTCTTAATTTGATATAACAATAATATAGTTTCAAGTATTGGTAATTTTGTGCACTCACACTTTGTTGATAATTATAAGCATATCAGTAAACAAGACTCTAGCATTGGTCATCTTGGGTACTCATACCTTGTTCATAATCACAAATATTACAGTAATCTAGATTCTGGTATTTGTCATTTTGGGAACTCACATTTTGTTGAGAATTATAAGGATAGCAGTAAACTGAAGTCGATCATTCGTGAGGACGTCTAAGAGTTGAATGCAGGTTGCTGACACCTGCGTCCGATTTGCCATATCAACCATGAACTGAAAACAAAATATTAGAGTAACTGAATCATGACAAGAGCTAAGTGTACATAGTCAAATAGAATCATTGGCCTTTAAAAGGCCAAATAAGCAGGTGGACGCATTTAAAACTACAAGTAGCTTAACACATGTTTAAAATTGTTGAATGAAAATATTTTGATATCTTAATTCTAATGAATGAATGAATGAATGAATGAATGAATGAAGGGAGGGAGGGAGGGAGGGAGGGAGGGAGGGAGGGAGGGAGGGAGGGAGGGAGGGGGGGAGGGAGGGAAGGCATCCATGAATAGGGAGGGGCCTGCATTGATTGGATATTTAAAACCCTACTCCTCTGTGAAGTCAGCAGGTCATGGCTCAATGCACACATATATATATAAAACCTATCTATATATAAAACGTTTGCTTCATAGTGATCATTCATGGATGAGTGCACACAGACCTGTCTGCATGCTCCCTAGCCATGTGGGGGACACAACTTTGTTTCTATGTAAAGTAGGTCAAGCTAATATCTGGTAGTAAATGATATTGCAAATAATTTTACAAACCAATATCATTTGACTAGGTCGTGACTGATTCCTACAACAAAGTTATGAACCATTTTGACTTCTGTTTATGTGTAAATATGCTGAATAAACCATCCTCCCATACACCTCATGCCTTCCCCCCTCCTATTATGAGATTTGGCAAAAATACATGAATAGCACATCAAATATACATTTCACCTATATAATGACACTTCCTAGAGTGTAAGCAACTGTCAGTGCCACTTATGGAGATGGTAAATATTACACCAATGCTCACTGTAAATCAATATTGAGTAAACATATGTTTGAGCATGCCCATTTCACTGAAAAGCCCCCCCACTTTCAACAAATACTTGAATATCTCAGCAAATATAGAATCTACTTAGAAAATTCCACTTCCTAGCACCTACTGCTTTTTATTCTCTTTCAAATGAGGCATATCATACAGTAAAACCCCTCTTCCGGGACACCCCGCTTAAAGGGACACCCCGCTTCAGGGGGCAATTTGCTCGGAACAGAAATTTTTCCCTCTATTAAGAGTTTATTTTAACCCCGCTTAAGGGGACACCCCGCTTTAGGGGACAGTTTTTCGGTACAGAAATGCTTAAAAACCCCGCTTAAGGGGACAGTTTTGAGGGACATCGTATCAAAAACACTGAAAATCCTTCTCGTGCAGGCCCAGGCGGCCGGAGTGTGTTTTTTTCAAGGTAATAACTGCATCTCTAGCGGCTCTGGGCGGGCGACAGTGAGTGGATTTCAGAGGTACGAAATTATGGAATAGTCTTAAAACAGAGATACAGATTTTACCTACCAAAAAGTCATTTAAATGGGCCATTAAGAAAGAACTACTACTCTAAATAATCCACCCAAAGTTGAAGGACAAGGTTTTCTTACTTACTGGATATCTGGATTGTATTTCGATGTAAGGGTTTATGATCATATCATCCCATCCCATTATCATATACACAAAGTTTGACAACTACAGAATTGTTTATCTTTAAGTGCGGGGTGAATTCACCATCCATGGAAGAACTGTCCCATGACAGAATCGGATGCTTGTTTGAAATTAAAAAAAATAATAATAAAAAAATGAGCGACTTTCGCACTTGTTGAAGGTAGGGGGTTAGAGGTCCGCTTACAGGTTAGCGGTGGGTGACACAGGGCGGTCTGGGGGTATTCAGTGAGCCGTCGCGGCTCTGGGCGGCTCACGGTCATAGGGCTGCTGACTTGGGGGGGGGGGGGGGGGGTACATTGAACGGGGGTGTACAAAGGAGGGTGTACAAAGGAGCAAATTTCCAGGGGGGCATATCCATCTTCAAACTCTTTTATCTATTTATTTCTAATTTTTTGTACATTTATATTCATTTATATTGTATAATTTATATCTATTTGCTTATCTATTAATGTACCTTTTAACCTAATAACCATCGTTTCCTTCATTTATGTAGGTATTCTCTATTGTATAACCACTGGCATACTGAAAACCCCGCTTAAGGGGAAACCCCGCTTAAGGGACCACCCCGCTTAAGGGGCCACTTGGCCCAGAACGGAGGGTGTCCCCTTAAGAGGGGTTTTACTGTATTCTGATTCAACCAGTTTAAGGGATAGAAATATGTCCATAAAGGAGTTTTTAAAAATGGACCTGTGACTACCAAAGCCCCCCCCCCCCCCCCCCCAAACTGAATTCACTTTTTTTTCAAGTCCATTCCAGAATACTAAATTTAAAAACTGTGAGGCATTGAACCACCATAAAACCTTCTGTCCAAAACAGAAATCATTTTCGTATCTGTACTTAGTGAGCTATAAAAAGCAAAAATATGGTCAGGTCACCTAATGACTTTACAAGCATGTGTACTACAGTAGGCTATAGCCATAACCTAAAGACCAACCGTCCACCTGCTAAAAATCCAGATCTTTATAGTGGGTCAATGAAATATATAAATTCATTATCCTGCTTTGTTGAACCACATTGAATCTCCATCTCATAAAAATATGAATATAGGGATAAATGGTTGAATAGTACTGAAATGGATGGCTGCGTCTTTATAGACTAATTACATTCAATTTATTTAAACATGAAAACTAGGGTTTATATATCAGAGAAACGCTGCTAAATTAGAATATGTTTAGCGTTGTCAGACATTACCAAGATATTCAATTACATTGTGTAACTTTTTTTTAAATGCTGGACACATTTCAAAAGTCATATAATATTAAAAAATAAAAAAAAGACCGACTATAATGTCATTTAAAAGGCATCTAATAGGATTACCGAATATAACTTTAAATAGGATTAGGGTCTTATAAAAACATGCAGTAGGTAAAACACTTTAGGTACCATCTATATATAAATACCTAAGTGTACAACTTCATTTCTAACATTCATAAGATATACACACCTAATTATAATTATATTACCTCTCACACCCTGCACTTTACAAGGCATCAGAATTACACCTAGGCGACAGCCACAGCCTGCTGTTTTCACACATCCTGGGACTTAGCACACAAATGATTGCTGTCAGGTGTGGCAGTTATTGACTGTAGTAGGCCCGAGGTACCAGTGGTCAGGGTAGCTTGTGTAACTACATGGATTCAATGCAGTATCTACAGTTTCTATAGAAATATATACGAAAGTACCCTGTACCTGTGCGACGAATCCATCGCAAATCATGAACATTTCATGATGTGCGATGCGACGGATCCGTCGCATCGCAAACATTCGCACACGCGCGCAAGTCAGGCCCCACTGGAGCGATTGTGTGCGATGCGACGGGCGGCGCCGTTTTTATGACCCTCGCCGGCCGTTTATGACTTTTTATGGACTTGCGACAATCGCATCGCATCAGTGGGGCCGGGCCTTAACAGTCATTCCTCAGGTATCACAAATGACCCTGTCATGGTATTGGTGTGGTATTCAGTACAACTAGGCTGACTCTTGTTGCATATCATTTATCCACTGTTACTCATTCATTGATTATCCATTTATTTTCGCACACCTTGACATATTCATACCTATGTCAATCTACTTTTGCGGTGACCTGCACACAAATAACCAAAAAGCCGGTACATTGTTACGACCATAATTGAAAACCAACCAATATCTTTTGAATTATGACAAATACAGAGTTCGTACATAGACAGCCCAATAAAATTCCAGGCTTTTTCCAGGCTCTAATATTTTTTTCCCAGGCACATAACAATGTATACCGATACCTTACTAGTGAATGAAAACAGTCACTGTTTGTTTTCTGAAGGGTGCATAGCATATCTGGTCACTGATTTTAAAACCATGTCTGATTCCTCAACAAATTTAGTTAAAATTCTCTCAAAACCATGCTATATTGTTAACAATTTGTTATACATGGTCAAATATAGGATTTTTGGAACTATTTAATCCAAGTCACTGAAATCTCATAGGCAGCCATGGACCATAGTTAAGGAAAGCTAATAATGACCAGAATTTCATAGACTATAGAAATTGTTTTATGTAAAACTAAATTTTCCAGGCTCTTCTAGGATTTTCCAGGCTCTCTGTGAGAATTCCAGGCTTTTCCAGGCCTGGAAAACCCAAACGCATAATTCCAGGCTTTTCCAGGCTCTGTACGAACCCTGCTAATAAATCTATTAAAAAGATTAAACGATCACTCACCATGACCGCGGGGCAGTCGCGGTAGTAGTTGTGCCATATTGGGGCCATGCAGCCCCCCAGTTCACGCACCGTCACCTCTTGTTTCCGGCTCGTCAATACATTCACCAGATTGGTGCCCACCTGAAAAGACCGTAATGTTTATCTCAAATATCATGCCAAGGACATTGTGACGTTTACCAGCTGTTTTTACATTTGCTAATTGACGCCAGCAAAATAGACTACAATTCGTTAGGGCATGTTACGTTAATATATGTCGAAAATATCGTTTGAATATTTTTCAATCAATATATAATTTTAGCAATGTGGGATAAATGTGCATATCCCTTCCACTTATTTGTTTGCACAGCGCCTAGCCACTCTTCATTTCCGTCCACCGAGTTACTCATCAACCAAGAGGCACTTAACTAAATCATACTTTATTAGAACATGGCTGAGACACCTCTGTTGCAAAAAAACCAACTAAATTATACTGGCCTCTATAGACCCTCTTCAGACTGGCGCCATCTTGTAATGGCCGACATGTAGGTCACACAAGAACGAGGCGATAGGCTCTGGCATGAAGCACCCACACTGCAGCAGGCGCCTAATATTATAATGATGAAAATATAAATCGCTCCTCTGTCAAAAATAAATGGCCGAATTTTATAATCAAAACATGGTTAGAAAGCTGAGACTTAGGCCTATTTGCTGGTATTATTTATGATATATCTGTGTTAAGGGTAAAATTTCCTGTCATAGATGGAAAATCAGAATTGTTTTAGGTAGAAAATACTAAAACATGTTACCTTCCTGTCTTTACACTGATTTAATGAAAAACGTATCGCGATGACCTAGATATTACCATCCTATCTTCTTAGGTACTTGAAGACGATTAAAATGATACCTATATTACCAGTATGTGATAAATATTTCCTGAGATAATGGAGCATAATGACAGATGACAAGGAGTCAAAAAGAGCACCAAAAGAATTTGATTTTCTGTTATCATTGCATTTCTGATACTGGCTTTGATACAAAGTTGTCAAAGATTGCAATATTTTACAAGTGCAATATTTATTCGCCTGTATATTTTATGTTTTAATTTTTCTACTGTAACAGGTTTATTATTGTATCAGACTTAAAACACTATCAAATATTGTGATAACCTACTATATAAGAGTCAGTATTACTTTTTGGAACAAGAATAAAAACTAACACAGATCTATCCAATTTTCTTAAATATACACAATTCTCAAAAGTGTCAGAGATGGAGATTTCTTTATGATCAGACCTAGATATTCCAGATTTCCCTGACAACAGTCAATTTCCCTGACATTTTTAAAAACTTAAATTATTGCTGACAAATTCCCAAATTTCCCGACAACTTACTGATGTCTTGTTAGTCAATTAGCTCAGGAAATTTCTATCACAACCTGGTAATATTGGTATCATTTTAATCGTCTTGAAATGCCTAAGAAGATGGGATGCTTATTTCTATAGGTCATCGCGATAGATTTTTCATTAAATCGCTGTGAAAAAGGAATGTAACAGGTTTTAATGTTTTTTTACCAAAATAATACAGGTGTTCAATCTAAATCTTAGCCATAATACAGTTATATTATATTATACCAACAAATAGGCCTAAGTATTAGCTTTTTAACAATGTCTTATTTATAAAGATCAGCCTGTTATTCACGACACAACAATGAATTACATTTTTAGTTTAGAAGTAAGACGAGGCTAAGTCTGTCCCCTAGCTTGATGCTACCTTGAATAACAGTTAAGAACTGTACCTAACCACCGTAACCATGTACACTGGTGGGTGTGACATCATTAAATGATGTCATCCCTGATCCCCTATGGTTGCTTAGCAGGAAGCACGGCAACCCTATGTCTTACCAACAAGTATTTGGATTTAGACAGTGAAAGACACCACAAAAGGGTGATACTGTAGAGATATTCTCTGGGAAAGGGGGATTTATGCAAATGAGGTCAAGGTTTCGCCAGGATCGGCTCTTCAGGCATCTTAGGAAAGCTTTTAGGGGGTTGACAAGGTGATCAAGACATCTTGAACTTTTGTGTAAAATGGGAAAGTGAATCCAGATTGGTATTTACTCCATAGATTCCAGTGTGTAGTTACAAACCTACCCGAAACGGGTAGATTGATCGTATTAGCAGGGTTCTAAAGTTAATTTAATTTAGATACCCCAAAACCTGGAAGTATGCATGTACCGGTAGATGTAAAAATTTTTGACGAGGCAATGGGTATCTGCTACTTCGAGGTTGTTGCACGATAGACCGGAGTGTCTATCAGATTGAGGCCTTCCGGAATAACTGTCCGGAGGCGATGGATCCAGACATTTTCCAGTTTGTTCCGCAGGTAAGTGGCCCTTGGATTTTCTGGGTGGGTGTGAATAAAGTCGACTATATGGATTTTTAAGTCGGAGAGGCCCATATGGTCCTCTGAGTTGAAATGAAGGCCCATGTCTGTATCTAGGCGGCTATGGGTCACTTTGTGGAAATGGTCCTGGAAGCGGTCCATTAGACGGCGCTTTGTTTGGCCCACGTATTGTAGGCCGCACCTGGTGCAAGTGATGCAGTATATGAGATTGGAGCTCTGACAGGAGATGTTGTGTTTGGAGGCGTATGTACGTTTGGTTGTGCGGGATAATATGTGTCCGCTGGTGTCCAGTCTGGTATAATATCTGCAGTCCGCCCGAGTGCAGACATTGTATGTACGGCCCATGCGGGCCGACGGGTGTTTGTGGGTCCCATCTGGGTGGTAGTCTAGTTTGGCTCTTACCAGGAGGTTTCTTAGGTTGGGCTGGTTGCGCATAGCAATCACTGGCCGATGCGTGCTCAACAGTTTGGTCCGATTGGATGAAGCCAAAATGGGCCAGTGATCGTGTATCACCCGTTTCAATGAATCGAAAGTTGGGTGAAAAGTGGTAACCGCGACCGATAGGTCGGGTTTGGGTTTGGCAGTGTGTCGAGAGGTGGGTGGCCTATATTGGTCCGCTCGGATAAGACTCTCGGCTAGGAGTTGGAGGGGATAGCCACGGGCTCGGAAATGGGCTGCCTTATCAAGGCAGTGTTTGAGAAACGAGCGTCTACGTGTGCAAATGCGTTTGATACGTAGGAATTGGCTGAATGGGATACCCCTCTTGCAATGTGGGGGATGTGAGGAGGTATAGTGGAGATAATTGTTGACATCTGTGGGTTTGGAGTATAGGTCGGTTTCCAAATGGTTGTCCCTAATCTGGACTAGAGTGTCCAAGAAAGGGATGGCGGAGGAGGAAATCTCCTTCGTGAATTTGATGCTGGGGTGGGATGAGTTCAAGTGCTGGATGAAGTCGTTAAGACTTGGTTCGCCTTGGGTCCTAATGACGAAGATATCGTCAATGTATCTGACCCAAAGTCTGGGCTGTGTGTGGTATGTGTAGACAAATTTTTGTGCAAAAATTTTTTTTAAAAAAATACATTTTTAGTTTAATCTGTGCTTATGGGTCTGAAGCCATGCTGCCGACCCAGGTCAGGTATCACGCCTCGTTTTCGAATGCAAGCATGTTGCTGGTTCTCGGCAAGCAGGGCCTAGTTACATGCAACCAGCGCAACGCTATCGCAGCGCCATGCTTATGTGCAAGTGGTGAATAGAGGCTCTATCACCAAACATCAAGCCACACTCACAGCATTAGGATTAGACTTGCTCAAGTCTTTGATTATAAACATTCATTAAATGATTTAACACAATAAGAATAAAGTTAAATAAAGTATGTATCCTTCTCTGACTGGCCCATGAATCAAAGACTTGTCCACTATAAACCAAATCTCCTGTTTATGGCCCCAAGCTGCTCCCTGTAACCCTATACTTCCTCCTACCCCTACCCCTCCCCTCCTCCAGTTCTCTGCCCACCTGTGTTGTCATAGCAATAAATTTTGTCTTCTCCTGATTGAGATCAAAGAGAGCGACTGGGCGCCCATGGGAAAAATTATTCTACTTCTTAGACCTTATACCTACAGTCTATGTTGGTATTACAATCATATGGGTCAGGTCATCATGGGTATCAATCTCCCAGCAGATATCTCGACCAGTAGCTTGGGACTTCTGCTTGGAGAATGCTGGCACTACATCGCACCAGCCTACACGGCCGTTTACAGATTCTACCAGTCCCTGTATCAAGCGGGTGGAGGGGTAGGGGTGGTAGGATACAGGGACTGAGGCCAGTCTACATTAGGATGAATACCGAACACCAACAAACTTCTCAGAGCAGTTCCTCGAACCCCAACCACTCCCTCTCCTTTTTATCTGCGCGCCAAACATAAGGCCAAATCCTCAATCCTACAAACTAATAACCTCTCCAATAGCTGGGATATAAATGCTAAAAATGTTGCGTAAAAAAACTTCCTTGTCAAAATATTATTTCAACACAGGGAGGGAACATATTGGTTTAAATACTCTACATTGGAAGATCTACCTATGGTAAAAATGTAAGCGGTCAATAAAAAAACAAAAAAAGAGAAAGAGGCTACACAAAATATAAATAACAGGTCAATAGACCACAATTTTTAAGGAGCCCTACCCACCCCCACCCCCAGTAGACACTGCCCACCATCAAAAGAAGGCACCCAGACTACACAGGGAGGGACATTCCTCTACAGGCCAACACCAATAGGGCCCAATAACCTCACACAACAATCTGAACAAATATAAAGGAGACAGGAAACATATCTGCAGGCCTCCCAGTGCCCCACTTCCTCAATATAGGTTTTTAAATAGGTTTTAAAAATCAAAATATAGAGTTTTACAGGTTTTTCAAGGCCCAAAACATGTGCTTTTATAGGTTTTTAGGGTTAACATATTCACCATAATGAGAGTCAAAATATAGTGAATCGCTTATTTTCACTTCTAAAAAAATGTATCTAGTACTAAATTGCAGGACGTCCGGATGTCTGTCTCATCAGGTTATACCTAGCAAGCATCTATATGCGTGTTGAGTTTCCAACAGGCAAGCCAACCTGGCAAGAAGTCACACCAACTATTGATTCTTATACACTTTTATGATCTCTTAAATAAACGGATGGTGTGGATTTCTTGTCATTTAACAATCTAACTTTGTGTAAATTTAACTTCCAAGATTTCCTGTACAAGTCAATCTGCATTTTTTTTTTTTTTTTTAGTTTGTTTATTTATCCTGGAGAGATTTAGGCTCTAGGCCTGTCTTACAAAATTCCAGCTTAGTATAGCTCGTCTATCAGACGGTATGTTGACAATTACAGTTACAATGTCAAGTCGTTGTAATCATAATCAGCATTCAAAGTGGTACAAAGTACCTAGGCTTCTGGCCTCGTCTTAGTGGTTAGTGAATGTAGACATGGTATATGGTAATGAGATGGCAGTGAAAATATAGGTTTTTATAGGTTATATAGGTTCCTTTAAAAAAATAAAGGCTCATGAATCAAAATATAGGTTTTAATAGGTTTTATAGGTTTTAAAGGTTTCACTGGGATGCCTGGATCTGTCTGCTCTTTTCATTGGTTGGCAACTCCTGACCTTCTGGGGAAGGCCCCTTGTAATAGACTGGGACCTGTGTGTCTTCCCGAGTCAAGAGTATCCACCCGTGGCTCTTTTGTATGGCACTACCCTGGGGGTCACCCAGGTTAGACGGAGTGGGGCAGTTGGGTCAGGCTATCTGTTACGCTCTACTGGCTTTCACGGTGCTGGCCACAGAGCACCTGAGGCTGTCCCCATAAACACCAAGAAACATTTAATATGTTTTTAACGCCGTCAAATCTTGTTTGGGGTGTTTTAGGGTAGATTTCCACTGGAACTACTTTCGTTTCTTACGGAAACTCATCAGATGTGGAAGTCTGCTGGTCCACTTTTTTTTCTGGGGGGGGGGGGGGGGGGGGGAGAGGGCTGTATATGACAAAAGATGCCAAAATTGTCCTATCCCACTGAGGAATTAATGCCGGATGAAGAGTACACCACAATCTTCACTAATCAAACCAAAAACACACCTCTCTAAATAGATGCTCATTAATGCACATGGTACACTGAACCCTCACTAACCTGCCCAATAGGGACTGAACCAAACCTACCCCTTCAGATTATAGCACATAAAATCCTACACCCCTGAACACAACATCAAAGACAAAAACCATAAACACCCCTTGGACCAGTGCCTTATCAAATATCCCCACGTGCCACACCTGGTCAGTGAGGACATACCTCTTTAAATAACAACACAAACATATACCTCTTTCACAAACATATACCTATTCACTGAGCACTTCATGAAACATGCACGCCTCTCCACCAACCTCCTTGATGAAGACCAAACCACAGAGTCTCCTCCAACTCAATGCTCATAAAACATGCCACGACCTTCCCCTGCTCGACAAAGACCAAACCCAAAACACACACTCCTTCACTGAGCTGCTCATCAAACCGGCTTCTCTTCTCAATTGGAAGAGTAAACAGCTCCAGGATAACTTAGGAGCTGTGAAAACAGTATATATCAATTACATTGTTAGTGGAAACAAGGGACCATAGATCTATGATGAGAATGTGTTTCATTTCGTTACTCTGTGTTCTTTCAAACAATAACGAGGTTTTGCAAAGAACAGGGTTGCCAGTTGGGGTCAGAAAAAAACATTGAAATATCTGTTTCTTACACATTACAGTGGGGAGGTTCAGTGGGGAATCATGGGCTGTGGTTGAATTTGGTACCTTAGCAGTTGGTATATAAATCATATAAGAGGAATCTTTTTTTTAAAATTGGATTTCAATGGAAAAAATTGAAAACTGGCAAACCCTGAAAGAAAAAAAGAAAAGAAAACATCCCGGACAGTTGTATATAATATAGTCACAAAAGTGGCCTCGGGAAGTGCGAGGGTGTTCGAATAATGGACGCCCCGTTTGGTAGCCGACACGCTTTGGACGCCCCGCTTCGTAAATTGGACGCCCCGCTTGGTTTTCCGGAGCTGACATTCGCGCACTCGCGGCGGACCGCGTAACAAACAATGACAAATAATCATATGTTGCCTATCGTGAATCAAAACTGTTTTACGCACATATTTAGCTATCTATTGATGTTTATTGCAAGTTCCTACGTCAATTATTGACAAAGTGATGACATAAATAGAAAAAAAAAGCATAGAGTCCGTCCGACACCCGCTGAAAACCGAGGCGTGCTGGCTACGAAGCGGGGCGTCCAGATACCGGCTGTTCACTGGGTGTTTTCTATCTAAAGGACCATTGAAGTGAGATGTAACCCAAAATCACAAGGCAAAAAGTTGTTTTGACTTACTGTTGGGATGGTCGACGGCGCTTCTCCGACATTTTCATATGACCCCCTATTGGAACATGCTACAGAATAGTTGAGGAAAGATACATTATATTATATACAATACTGTCGATTAAATAAACTTCTTTGTACTTTTTAGTTTACAAAAACCACGACGGTATGTATACCGGAACCGGATGCAGTGAGGTTATTAATGATGAACTGGCTAAAGACACTGTCTTGAAATAAAGATTCCGAAAGATCAGGGGAACAAATTTCGTTTTTGTTTATCATTTGCAAACTGTCACCATGCGAGTTTTTCAGTTGCAATGAAAATTACCCTCTGTTCTTTTCTACTTCTACATCTAAGTTAGAAATAGGTTGCGCCTATCCAACATCCATATGAAAAAAATATGAGATTTGACTATTTCATTTTTGCTGTATACAAATATATTTGTATTTTTTAGGTTCAAATTTTTCACGTTGCGTCGTCCCGTTGTCTCGGTTCGATGTTTCGAAAAAAAATTGTATTTTTAACCATATAACAGAGATTAAGCTATTGTTTCGACACCTTTTCAAGGTAAGAGAATTGTCTAAATTCAGAGACCAACACAATACTTTTCCATATTATGTTTATCCGTGGCATAGCCATAGGGTAATCATATCAACCCACTGGTAGCTTCACTTCCTCCTCTCCATTGGGACTTTTTGCATTGGCCAGTGGATAGTGCACCTGCAGTTTGTGCAAATGGAAGGTTCTAGGTACGCAGTATAACGAGATCCAGCCCTGGCGATGAAGGGTACCTGGAGAACTGAGCCCGCAAGAGAACTGAGCCAGAGTTGCGAACTGAGCCTGGGGTTGAGATTTAGCGCTACCAACTGAGCTGTCTGCACCTGTCACGTGACAAATATAGCTGGTTCTCAGGTCCTGGGTAGTACAGGGATCGGAATCGAGATTTCACTCACTTTCTGTACGAATTAAGCCATGAAACTTTAACACGAGTAAGGGATACCCATAACCCATAATCGTACTTAATATGAAGGTCGGCTGATTCTCCGAGTCATCTGGTAACTTCCGGTTCAAAATACCCTCCAAGTTATGCAAATTTCCCTGACAACGGACACAGTCCGCCATATTGCTGGTGACCACAAAGCGCTGTCAGAGTGTAAAATGGTGAAAATATATTATTTCTGACATTCTTATTTGCAATCTGTACATGTAATCGTTTAAATAGGATTAGATACAATATCTAGGCATGATTTGAATGTGCCAATTCGAAATAAATCGGTTGTTTCGACGATTTGTTGACATCGCATTTAAGTACTAAACTGAGGCGATCGTATAATTATTTTATCTGAAATTGCCAGGGGAGTAAGATTTTCTGAATAGAATTGCATCAGAAGTACTTTACGCTTCCTCACTCATCAAATAACATGGTAAATCAACGTCCGAACGGTCATAGGGTTAGCATAGACCCTTGACTCATCCGCGGGCGCATGGCAAAATGGCGGCTGCGCGTGAGTTTCCGGTTTCGGACCCGGCCGACTCCATTGTTTGTTTTGATTCTAACACAGGTTTTGGAGCAGCATATCTCTGATAAAAAAAACATGTCAATAATCGGGATTGGTCTAATTTAGAGAAGGAATGTAAACTTTGTGTGTTAGTTACAAAATGAGTGTCTTTTTATCCTGTTTTGTGTGAAAACGGAAGGTTTCCCTCAGGGCCCGGTTCTGTCAGTCTACACCTTTCGACTACATTTCTTAAGTGCTAGCGGGTGCTAGCATGGAGTTGTACAGGGTTCGTACATAGACAGCCCAATAAAATTCCAGGCTTTTTCAGGCTCTTTTTTTACAAAGATATTTCATTTCATAAGTCTGTCAATATCAAAACAAGACTGACAGTTACCAGTCCCAGGCTTTTACTGGTCAGTCAATACTCGCTGATACTGGCAATGTCACAGTGACAGGCCAACAGACTGACAGAATGAAACATTTTCTTTTTCATTGGCATTGCAAATAATGTCATAAATACCTATAGACATTGGAAAAAATGTTTCCCCGTATTCCACAAAAGCCTCTTCCCCGTGGGGGTGTGTGGCTGGTTTGTTGTTAGACAGGAAAAAATACCTAGCTATAGACATGTTCAGGCCCCTACACAATGCCTCCATTGTATTAATCTCCAATTATGTGTGTATTGTTACTGTTACTGTAATTTTTACTGCATCTTCAAGGCAGACAACTTACCTGAGGAATTACTCTTGTCTAATTAGTGTCTGAATAAAGACAACGGACAACTGTAGCTCCATTGTTGGGTCTTTACTTAAGGCTGTAATCACTACATTATATACATTGATACTTAGAGTATCAACCCAAATTGAATATAAAATAACTATATACAGGGTTCGTACATAGCCAGCCTAATAAAATTCCAGGCTTTTTCCAGGCTTTTCCAGGCTCTAATATTATTTTTCCCAGGCACATCTGGTCACTGTTTTCATGTCTGATTCATCACTAAATTTAGGTAAAATTTCCTTCATCTTCCTTACAACCTGCGGAATTTCAGTGTATTCTTTTCAGATATAAAGATTCTATACTAAATATCAGGGCCTTTAAGTTTTGCATTCGGATGATAACATTAAAACTACCCCAATTTTTGAATTTGAATGGCTGCCTTAATAAGTGTGATAGAAACATTGTTCTCTCTTTTATCAACAGAAATAACTTAGTACAATAGATATATTACACATATGAATATGTTACATACCATTTATTTTTTAATTTCAGCATTTTCTCTGAAATTTATGATTTTTCCACTTTGAGAAAGGCTGAAAATCAGAGGTTTTTGGACTCCAATTTTGAAAAAAAAACACCATAACTTTGCCAATTATCGATCTCCTGTTTACTTTGCTGTAAACTTATTTTGGAAATGATCCAAACATGACAATTTATATCAATTGTCAATATTAACAAATTCAAAACTACAGATATATATAATTTAGATTTATCTCACCCCTGGAATAAATGTCCATAGGCTTAACATTGGGTACTCGTTCTCCATGCCCCTACAAGTATTGCAGTCCGTTCTCCATGGTCTATATCCTGTGTGTTGTCCATTCTTTAGGTGTGTACAGGGGTGAGATAAATACTCAAAGTAACTCGTTTTGGTCAAAGAAGTCATTCTCCAACTTGTTTGAATGCTACGTGATGTTCACTCGGCTGTCGCCTCGTTCATATCACTCCGCATCAAACTCATGGAGAATGACGACTTTGACCAAAACTTGTTGGTTTCTTCTTTAATATTACATATAGGAATCGCACTGCTAGTGTTACTCTGACACTGACACCGTGTAGTGTCCGCATCAAAGTGTCAGTGCATGGACTTGAGAAACCCCTATTTCCCCCGTTTTTGGTTCGCATTTCCACTCAAATTAGAAATCGGATGGTAGAAACAAAAAATTCAGGCACTGTTACATTAAAATACCAAATTACAGGAGGTTTCAATGGTTTTAAGATGGAAAACTATGGTGATACGGCGATTGGAGACTCGAAGCCATAACCAAGTGACAATCACTTTTTACACAGGTAGCCTCTACATAGCTTCCCATTTTCTCCATAATATGTCAACCATCCATAGAAATCAATAGTATAGACATCTTCCTCAGGTTCTTTTTAAATTATTGGGGCCAGCTTATATCAGTGTCATTATTTTAATCATTGACAACAGACTAAATCTTATTTGTCGGAGATATCGCCATTGAAACGGCCATTGTTTACATTGTCGGGAGACCTGCACGGCAACCGGAAACTAACTGAGCGTAAGAATTCTGGGATACCGTACAGGGGTCTATTACGTAGTGAACTCCAAGATGGCCGTTCCCCTGTCAAAAGTTGGGTTCGTAGCGCCACCTACATTAGAGGCTGACTCGACGAATTAGATTCGCCGATATAACCAAAACGTTTCCTACGATGTCGTGACTGAAAAACAGGGCCCAGAGTAGTTATACGAAGTACAACGCTGTGTCCGTTTTCACTCCCCACAGACATACTTACGGACATAGACAAACTTTGAGATTCTTTGCGAACCTAACTGGTTCACACAATAACGTTTGTAATTTTTAATTGAGCTGGTTACCAGCGATCATTTCAGTCTCAAACTTCAAAGTTTGCCTATGACATCAAGTCCGACTCTAGTGAGGAATGAACAGAGTCGAACTATGTCTGACTAGGCCCAGAGGTGCGAAGTATTTATTCAGACATTCAGTATTGTAATCTTTGTAAATACTATTGTAAATAAATCAAGCCGTGAAAACGGGATTTAATAAAATGTTTTGTCCTTATTGTATCATATCTTGGTCTCATCCACAATAATACATCTAACTGACTGAGCCAGGCTCACTTCTCTTGGAGGCTCAGTTCTCCTGAAGGCTCAGTTCGCAATCAGACCTCTGGCTCAGTTCTCTTGCAGGCTTAGTTCTCTTGTATTCCGATGAAGGGTCCCTCTATATTTCTAATAACACGTTCTAGCACGGACTTAATTATAAGGAGTATCAGTATAGAACTTAGAAGTCCTCGGTTCTACTAGTCTAGAGAGAAATTCAACGCAAATACTTTTAGTCTGATTCACACAGTAATTATATATACATTCTAACAATATATAATATACAGATCATTTTCTTGTTGTAGAGAAGGGCTACAGTTAAATCACGACATATCAACAGCGTCTTCACGCCAGTTTCTTTGAGAGTGAGTTCGTCAATCGTCGATGTCACTCTCGAGTCTTGTGTCAGCCAGTGACAAGGGAAAGGATACCGTTCAGTCTCTTCAATAGCAGTGTCTTCCCAACACCAGGCGAGCCTATTAGTAAAGACATATTTCCGGGGCACTTCAGTATATGTACCAGATGTATCACAACTTTGTTGACGAGGAATGTTGCACCTGTAAACGATTTACATGACCAAGTTTGGAATCCACGCCGCAGTCATCAAAACACAACATCACATTTGCCTCACACAACTTCCGGTTGACGGTAGGCCCCTTATATCAACACAAAAATATACTTGAAAACTAATTACAAAATCGGTGTCGAAAAAAAACACACAAAGTGTTTATGTATTCATATAAATCGCATTTTATTAATGTTTATAACACATTCTGAGTTCTACGAGCTTCCAGACGTATTATATTTATGATGCTATGTGGGATATTTTGATCATGACGTCACATGCTTCTCGGCCATTTTAGCACTTAGCTTTTGTCAGTGTTAGGACTTAGACTCGAAACACTTTTCCAAATAGAAGTCAGTATTTACCAAACTCGTCAAGATGTTTGGGCGATCAACTGCAGGGTATGATCGTTTATTAGGTAAGTTAGAACTCTCAAGTATTTTCCCCAATTGTAACAACAACAAAATACCAGCCGGAAATTGTTCTATATTTTGGCCTCGATCGAATGACAGTGCTTAGCCAAAGGCCGGGTGGGGTTAGGTGGGAGGGGAACTTCAGCCCCTGGCCAGCGCAGAAATGTTTAGTTAATGAAGTCTTCTATTTTCTGTACACCCATCAGTATTTCATATACTATATCATGTCATTTTGATAGTCGCCATGAATTATAGATGCCTCTCGTATTTGTACGCACTTGGCGACTTAGCATGAATCATTCATAATCACATGACCTGTCTTGTAGATATAAAATGATTGCAATGTTTGCATTAATGATTAATCAACTTTCTTCATTGAGTAATGCATCTCAAGCATGTTGGATACATAGTAAGCCTAATTTCCCTATGTCATTGTTTTATTTGTCGATTGGAGTTATACATACCATTTTCATGAAACGATGGACCATCTTAAATGCTAAGCAAATTTTAAATTAAAATTTAATGCAGTATTCCATTTAGTTTGTGTGTTTTGTTTTGCTGTTGGTGTCTTTTTTTTTTTCTTTTTAATCTAGAGAAAATCATTGGCAACATTGATCGAACCAATTTACCATGCTCCTTTCGTCAAATAAACCGTCCTTTGTTCCATAGTTTAAAAAAACATTGTGTTTAATATATATATTTATCAGTTAAATTGCATTGCCATTTCCTGTAATATCTTAAAGAAAAATATTTACACCCCGGTCTTGATTCTGTTTACAGAAAAGGCTACAAGCCACCTTCTCCTGGAACCAGATTGGGACTCCATCCTCTCCATATGTGACTGTATCCGCCAAGGAGACGTGCAGTAAGTGTCTGTCCCCACTCATTTAGAAATGATAATTAAACTGCACATAGTTTATATTTTTCAATATGGTATCTGGACACGATTTCTTGGACACTAGGGGTCTAGGGTACAACGTCTATGTACAGTGTATTTCAAAACATTGATAAGAAAGAAACCCTGGCCTTCCTCAGGGAAACCAAGATCTTCGAAAAGCTATGAAAAGTATATAAGTTCAGGGATGGCAGTTTTCAATGTTTCCATTGAAATCAATGTTTTCAGTTTCAGAATATAAACATAATTCCTCGTGTTATGTTGATATATTAACTGCTAAAGTACCCAATTCAACCACAGTCCATGAACCCCACTGAACCTCCCCACTGACCCATGTAAAATCTCGAGCTTTCCCTTGATTCCCCGCTGTAGTGTGTATGTAATGTGTAAACGCTGTATTGCAATAAGAAAATCTTTTAATGTTTTTTTCTTACTCCAACTGGCAACCCTGTATAAGAAGGGAACATTTTATCAGAACTCCCCTTGCTCCACAAAGGAGCACTTGAACATCATTGAAAAAATCCATGATTGCAAAGACTTCAAACAATGAGGAAGTCTGGAAAGGACCTGTAATAGTTGACCGGACTTTAAATCATTCAAACAAACAAAAACACCAATAATGAAAAGCACCCCATGGCACCTACTGAGAGGTAAATTAGCGCCTCTGTGCCAGCCATGCAACACTCCGCTGAATGTAAAACATCTCCTGATACATTGTCAGGCCACAAAAAAGAGCAGGAAGACATTCTTAAAGAATGCAACAGCAATGCGCAATGTTTTCCATAACACTGGCAAGAGAGAAATTCTTGACTTCCTCAAGGGATGTAAGATTTTCGGTAAAATATAATCAAGAAGATTAAGATGCCTGGATCAACCAGGCAGCATATATCTCGTTATTCCAACAGGATAAGCAAATTTAGTTAAGTAGACCAAAGTAAGTCTAATTGAACAAATTGGACATTGAACTAAACAAACAAACAAACAATTTCGTTAGGCCCCAAAGGACTTCTTTTCAAAGGTTCATAGTGACTGAGAATAGGTAATGCCAACATTCCAGGTAAATAACAGATGGCTATTTAAAAATCTTTCTCCAAGCTCTCCTTAATCGCCATAGAAATTGACAATTCTTATCAGTCATTATCGGCAGTCATTATTGACAGTCATTATCGGACTTAAGTTATACGCCATCAGTTATGGACAGTCTAATGATTTAATTATAAGTGAAGGATGACACTATATTTTTCTATATGGTGTTTTTGCAGGGCCAAATATGTCTTGAGTTCAATCAAGAAAAAGGTTGGCAGCGAGAATCCACATGTAGCCATGTTTGCTCTTGAGGTAAGCTCACAGTCTTTCTGTTTTGCTTAATAAAAGTGCGAGGCATTTCCACTCAGGTGGTAGTTTACAAACGGTATAACTTATCATGAACCATATATCTCTTTGATACATCAGGTACTGCCTTGCGCAGAATGAATCCGTTCTATGTATTTACCATTTTATATGTTCATATTCTACACACAAAAGGATGCTTCATAATCAGCACTATCACAACAACCTTACACTGTTTTGTGATTTGGGGACCATAGTCCCATCGTGTTCAAATAAAATATGGTTATTTCAAGGGCATGGTCAACACATTACGTATTATGTTATATAGGTTCTCGAGTCTGTTGTGAAAAACTGTGGCTCTGGAATCCACCAAGAATTGGCAACAAAAGAATTCATGGAATTCATCAAGGATACTATTAAGGTAAGTACCATTGATTTTTATTTTACGTTCTTAGACCTATTTGCAGCATTATGTGTATAAGGCATTTGAAATCTAAGCAGTCATTGCCTTGAACGCACACAAAATATATACGAATAGAAAAATCAATCTTTGCAAATGCATTTTTAAAAAATCAGCAGTCTAATGTATAGAACGACCCACATGTTACCTTATGCCTTAATATCTGTAAGATTACAACCTTGATACAGAACAACCTGAGTTCGAAATGTCGGTACAATAAAATATGCCATAAAAATCTACTTTATTGTTGCCGGATTATACTGTCTTCACCCTTTTTCTGCTAGTAATTGTTGTATTTCCTCTGACAGGTGCGTGGCGACCCAGTGAAGGCGAAGCTGCTGGAGCTGGTGCAGACCTGGTCGCACGCTTTCCGCAACGAGGCGTCCTACAAGGCGGTGCTGGATACATTCCACCTGTTGAAGATGGAGGGCCACACGTTCCCAACCCTCAAAGAGGCCGACGCTATGTTCCTCTCGGAGAAGGCGCCCGAGTGGAAGGATGGCGAATGCTGCCACCGATGTCGGGTCCAGTTCACAATGGTCCAACGCAAGGTGACTAAATTTACCTCGTTAGTTTAACATTTCTCAGTGAATCTTAGGGACAAATCAATGCTGATAATGGACATTTCGAGGACAAAATAGGAGAAAGAAGCTTGGTATTTAGATAGTGATGAGGAACAGTGAAAATTTCAGAAGCAAAATCAGTAAATTTCACATGGGAAAGAAAAATATTTATCCAAGAGCATCCATAGCTCAGTAAAAACGTCCTTACTTTTCACAGAAAAATGGTTCACTTAAGATTAAGTTGAAGATATTTGATAGGACAAATTAGATGAAGTTATGGTAATTTCTGATAAATTCAACCAGAGAAGCATTGTTTTGACTACGGAACTTTCCGGTTATATTTTTACATATTGTTCAGAGATGCATAACTTAAGGCTTGGAATAACCATATTGAAAAATACCTTGCTCTTCTCATGAATAATTGTCCCGAATTATCAGTTTTTAATACTAAGATTTGACACAGAGATGCTATTTAAAACAAAACTTGTATTGTTTTCTAAATATAAGGTTCATGGCTATCACCAATATAGCAACTTTCTTCTCGACGCAAAGTAAAACTGATGAAATTATGTTTTGTCTTGCCCACAGCACCACTGCCGTAACTGTGGCCAGGTGTTCTGTAACAAGTGTTCGTCCAAGAATTCCATCATTCCCCGCTTTGGTATCGAGCGCGAAGTGCGCGTGTGTGAGACATGCTATGACGCTCTGAACAAGTGAGTAGAACTTAAATAATCACCCATATTACAGATACAGTCTTACATGTATGCACCTTCAGTAAAAGTGAACTTTTTTTTTTGTGATCATATTTACTAGGGTTCACCATTGGTACATGAGTACAAACGTCCGGGCTCGGATTTCCCGTTCTTCCGCCCGGTCCCTCGGGAATGATAGTAGAAACTTCGTTCTTTAAGCAATTGGCTACTGTGGTCTTACTAGGCATTACATCTAGATCTTCTGTAGTCCTTTTACTTAAGTTACATGGTAACAATAAGAATAGTCAATGTGCAAGTTGATTAATGAGATGGGATGAATGAGTGGGCGCATAGCTATATATCAGTGTAAGTACAGTGTATATAATACCAGCACCATATCCTATTAACTATTATCCTTATATGCTGTTTCATTATAAATTTGCACATACTCTTCTTAGTCACCATACAGAACATATAGATTGTATATATACCTGGCTTACATTCTCTGTAAGTCTTTAGTTGTTGAAACATAGGCCACACACTATCTTGGTAGTTAAAACATTCATCTTTACATAGAGTTGGTCGCACCTCAACTATTTAAGTCCAGAACATATAAGAGCTGTGTCCAGTTTACCGGAACTGTATATGATATTGTCTGGTGAAAAAGATACGTGTACATCAAGTCGAAACTACCTAGATGTGTCAGCCAGATTTTGGTAGTAAAAATTGTTATTACGAGTAACGTAAAAAAAAAAATACAAATCACACTGCACCTTGATCAGAAGACCATAATTTTGTCAGAACTTTCTTTATTGATTACTGAGAATTTGAATAAAAGTTAACACCCCCCCCCCCCCCCCCCCCCCAATTTATAAAAAAAAATCGACATGATGAATAAGGTGGGGTGTGATATACGAATATAACATAAAACTATTTACACGGCTAAATGTGAAATCGTGTATTTTTTGTTTGGCAGAACAACTGGTACGAAGAAACCAGGAAGTGAAGACTTGCCTCCGGAATATCTCAACTCACCTCTGGCACAGCAATCCCAGGTACGTACCATGAGTAGAGCGAAATATTCACCATTTACTGGTCAGTTCACAGGTCACACAGGTGAGAGCACGGGGGACAGGAAACATACTATCGTAAAACTGTACGAGTTTTAATCTTGGCCACCGTATGCCATGACTGGAGTTTGGCAAAGTGACTTCATGAGGCGAAGCCGAGTGAAGTCCAGAGCCAAAACTCCATGAGTGGCATGCGGTGGCCAAGATTAAAACGAATCAAGTTTTGATTTTATCCCACCCCGTCTCCTCGATTTTGGAATATTACGTGATAACAATGCTGTACGCCACTAGTGGCATATAAAACTCTTGTATGCCAGTCAGCGTGGCATACAGAAACTCAATGTTAAGCCTATGGAATTTTTTACTAGGGGTGGGATAAAACATGGAAATGTTTTATCTTTGTAGTCAGTGTCCTCAGTTGTGCCATTCAGAAACATCAGTGAAAAGCAACTAACTTTACTCTTAGTAGTATGAACTATTTTTGGTGATATTAAGTGAATATTCCCTGGTGTCCGTACTATAATGTGAAAGTAATCTTTGTATTCCAATGGGACGTGCAGTAGCTGTAGGTTAAGTGTTCCTCAATGGTCACAGTATTATGAGGAAATATGATTACAGAACCCGTAGTGATGGCTGTTCGAGGTCTTTCGTCTTGTAACCAGGGCGCTGGCAAAGGGCCGTAGTTACAGGATGAAAGACACAGGACAATCATCGCTACAGGCTTAGTAATTATGTTACCTTATGTACCAGAAAATCACGAATATATTCGTGATTCTCTTTACAATCAACTGACATAGTGTTGCAAGATGTACGGTACTATAAAGTTAGTATCAATAGTCACAGTACAATATGTTCCTCATTATTCACAGACAACAGTATCAAATGATACTCAATGGTCACAGTTTAGTACATGATGTTCAATTACAACAGTCATGAACTATAAATGGGTTTTCAATAGTTGCATTTTGGTTCATGGACGCCTTGAGCCCGGGACTATTTCAGCCCTGGACGCTTTGAGCCTTTCTGTGGACGCCTGGAGCCTACCCTGTGGACGCCTTGAGCCTACCCTGTTTTGGTGGCCTTGAGCCTTTAGATGTAAAAGAACTTTGAAAAGTGCACTTTTACTGGTTTATAATCATGCATAATAATAAAGATACTCAACCCTAACCATTACCCAACCCTATTCTAACCCTAACCCGCCAATCGGAACTAAAACGGAGTAGGCTCAAGGCGTCCTAGAGGTAGGCTCAAGGCGTCCACGTTTTCGTGCTGACAGGAGGCCTGAAACGATAAAAGGCTCAAGGCGTCCAATTCTCTGCATTTTTATGAAGTCGAAGTCTATTATGATAGCAATACATTACTTTAGTAATTGAAATGTCAAGTGACATGACACTAGTGCCAGATCTTCCGGGTGTTCTAACGTAACAAAGATAAGAGTTGAGTATGTAACCTGCTGATTGCTATTTTTATGATCAGATGTCAGCTTAAACAATCATTTGAATCTGCTAGAAAGAGAGTATTATGTTGAAAAGTGAGAATATTATGCAAATCAGTAGCTTTCTCGTTGCCTCTTTTAACATCCGGTAAAGCATGATAGCTTTATGGTGACAATCAGGTGAGGTATAATCAGTCTTGTAAGATGGCTAATCTCGTTTTAAGATAAATGATTCATCTTCAACGATTGAAGGCAGATGTGTGATACAAGTTACTCTATCTTTAGATTACACATTGGTTGTGTTCCCCTATGCTTAACTGGCTATCGATACATTTTCTGAGAATCGTATCAATAGAGGGAAACTATGTTCCGGTGAGCAAAAGTTCAAAGTTACTGACGCCTTGGGCAGTAATTTTCGAGATCCTCACCGAGTAACTTTGACTTTTGCTTACCGGTACTTGGTTTCCCTATTCCTATATATACCTTCAAATATCGATTAAAATGGTGAATTCTTTACCTAAAATACTTCCGAAGAAAATGGCGACCCTTATCGAGTAACCACAACAGCTATTGTTTCGTCCCGCTTCTCGTCAGAGCGGGACAAAAACATGAGAGCGGGACGAAACTGTCAACCTCAACACATAACTTATATTTAATGCACCCCCCAGCAGCGGTATGTAACTCTAGTTAGTTCGCTAATGGGTATATAGGAATACATAATATTAACTGGTTTCAGGTACAAGCGACTGTAATCTCCGAGAAGTAGACATGTAGTAACATCCGAGCGATTGCGAAGCAGTTACGTAGAGTCCTGTCCAAGGAGATTATGACAGCTTTTATCCGAAACCAGTTCATATGTTATTTATCATTCAGCATTGCAAATCTGAATTATCAAAGAAAAGATAAAATGACTGCCGATCTTCTCGCGCACAATTTTCAACACAATGGGCTTTTTGCCGTAATCTCTGCTCTGTATAGGGCGGAGATTACGAGCACCCGTAATCCCGACCGGTGAATTACGCAGTCCCTCTAGGTTCAGTAAAGAGACTCCGTAATCGGTGGGTAATAAAAGTAGATTATCCACTGATTTACTGTCCAGGAAAACATAAAGATCACATAATCCCATGAACATTACCAACCATCCTTAGATTAGGAAATAGAAATGATAGATTATAATAATGATGCATCCTGTTCCAAACTAGTTGTTTTGTAAATTTAACTTCTAGGACATATACATCGACCTCCTACTGTGTGGATATAGCAGTTTTGAACACCGCATAATGATTTCCCATAAAAAATGATACGGAGATTCGACGTAAGGAAATATTCTCAAATTTTATGTTTCCTTTACTTTAGTATGTCACACCCAAAGTACATCTATAGAGTATTCAGCTCTGGTCAAGTAGGGGTATCATAGTGTGAGATGCCCACACCTCGTTAGCGGTTTTATCCTGCGACACCAACGCCGACTAGCATTAAGTATTGGGCTAAGTGTGTGATGTCAGTCTCGCTTACAGGCCTCCCAGTGAAACCTTTAAAACCTTTAAAAACCTATATTTTGATTCTTGAGCCTATATTTTTTTAAGGAACCTATATAACCTATAAAAACCTATATTTTCACTGCCATGCAGATTGATGTGTACAGGAAATCTTAGAAGTTGACTTGACACAAGGTTTTTTAGAAATCAAGAACTGAAAATAAGCGATTCACTTTATTTTGTCTCTTATTATGCTGAATATGTTTACCCTAAAAACCTATAAAAGCCTATGTTTTGGGCCTTGAAAAACCTGTAAAAACCTATATATTGATTTTCAAAACCTATAAAAAAACCTATATTGAGGGAGCGGGGCACTGGGAGGCCTGGAGCTATGCATTTTATACCACCATACGCTTGTGAGTGGTAGTCAGACCTAGCCATCATGCCAAGCGCCGAGCTCCTGTTGAATTGAGGTCCCGCTAACACGGTGACCCTGATCCAGTAAACGGCCGGCCTACAGACTGACATTATCAGGACCAACACCACCAATAGTACTATACGGAGACATGCTTAGTGTGCCTGAATGAAATCTGTTCCGAGTTGTTTTGGTCGATGATATTCACCGAGGTTGAAACAACAAAGATGTAATTCAGACACTCACTATTTCTCCTTTTCATTATACCTGGGATTAATTAAAAATACCATTTTACAACATGTCACGTGGCACAAAGTACAAGAACAAATAGTTCGTGCACAGTGTGCAGAATGAAATCTGTACAGGTGGCCAGTAAGTGTGAGGTACATGTATATGATAATACAGGCAGCCGTACAAAGCACAGCTCCTATATAAACTTTATCTCAGCTGGATCATTCCAGCTTCACAGATACAAACTAGATACGACGTCACCGCCAACATATATTCACTAATATTGACGTTAGATAAGTGGGGAGATTATGGTAAAGTCTTATTTCTTCGTTGTTTGATATCATTATAATTGATATCGTGTCATTCGACATGCGACTTTCTCATAGGCAGAGTACGCGGTAGTATCGGTATAAATGTGTCAAGTGGATGGGGATGACATCAACCCCTTCAGGGCGAATGATGCCTCGAGGTATTCCCCAGCATAGGACCAATGATGCCTTATGGCATGAATTACGTTATCATTCATTTATCCAGAAATAATGGATAAAAAACATGAAACTTGCAGATGCAGAGATTATTGGAGATTATACATGAGGTAATCAAATACATGTATTAAAATCACTGTTGTCATGTCATATCAGAATACCAAATAATCAAATATGGGTTCTGACGAAAATAGTACCGCCCCTTAGCATTATACCCGGCCCTAGTATCCGTCCCGATCAACGGGGCTCTGCCCCAGACCCCCGGCTGCAAAGGGTTAAAGGATTATCCTACCCCTAATAAAAAAACCGCCATAGACTTAACATAGGCAAATTTTATGTGGCAGACCGTGACATAAAGTGTTTTTATGCCACTAGAGTAATAACAATATTGACCAATCAGAGAGCAGGATGTCAGCTACTATGAAAAAAAGTTCTGTTGGTCGTTGAGTCAATATTTATCTTTTAGTAATACAAAAGCATAGACGGGTAGGATAAATACGAAACCGAACTCGAGTTAGACTAGTCAGTGTCTATGCCACTCTGGTCAGGTCTGCTCCTCACTACACTCGGCTACATTGTCAAGTCTAACTCTCGTTCGGTTTCTACTAAATATCATGGCTGATTTCATGACAGCCTTCTTTGATGGCTGTCATGTGTTAACCGCCTGGACGAGTCTGTATCCTCACATCGGTGTCGGAGAGACGTACTCGCACTCACCTCCGCAATACCTGCACATTTCTACTATGCTCGTGTGATGCACACGTCAGTTTAGCGAAAATATACAGACGATATGTCAATGGGAATATGCAATATTCCAAGTACGTAAGAGAATTAAGTCTGAACATTAACGTAGATAGCGAGATTTGCCCCCTAATGTTGTTTTCTTTTTAATGTTTTTTTTTATATCTGCGAAGAAGTCAACAACATAGCCACGTTACCAAAAGTCTCTAATGTCATTTTCTGTATTTATTGACAAGCTATAGACGCTATGAATGAGAACATTTGTTGCTAGATGGTGCTGCAGTGAACTTGTAGTAGTCAAGCCTTTTTTGCACACTACATATTTATTGCATAAAGACTCGCAAATGATGAGAAACCTTGCACTACTAACATTGTCATGGTAGATATGATCGTCACAGAAATATCATAAGTACATATTGTATATACCAAAATAATGTAGATTCTGGAGGTGGGAATAAGTGAAATAATACTCTGTGTGATACACTGTTTTGATAGGGCAAGGCAAACCTCAACATTGAAAAGGATCATGCAACTATATTGAGGGTAATAATATATATAAAATATTTTACTGTAAATATGGTCAATACCCGCAACCTGCTAGAGAAAGAATAGATCAGTCCGCTTCATGACTTAATGAACTTTAATCGCACTGAATTACTGCATATATAAATCACACCTGGCAGACGTTTTGGAGGGGTAAACCTCCTCCTTCGTGACAAAGATAGTGAAGAAAATTCCAAAATTATTCTTTTTTTATACTCAGTTGGGGCTGAAAACAAAAAGTAAAAAAGCAACAACACAAAGAAGGGCTCCCAAAATTAAAAAAAGTTTGTTTTTTTTTGTGTAAATTTTGTATACCAGAACATTTTTGAGCATAGATCGTCACCGGGAGTCATATGATCTAAACAAAATAATAGAATAGTGAACCTTGTATACCAGTGTTATAACACAGTATGCTGTCTTACGTTCGTGCGCTACACTTGGTTCAATTGGCCATCCATAAAGTATGTAGTCAGGGGGGTGGGGGTAAAAATTTTGGAAATTTTGCTTATGTCCCCTCTATAATTACATACAAGATGGAGAGGCAGGTGGTGGGCGAAACGTTCAGATATTTTGCTTACATACCTTCTAGATGGCCCCTTTAGACTGATGGGCTCCTGCATTTGTCCAAACTAACTCTGGTCGAAATGTTGGTGTGCATTAAGGCATGGATCCATCTATTTAAGGCCTTGTGAACAATCGGTTAACTGACTTAGAATTAGCTTCCACCAGGTTTATTAACAAAGTGGACAACTCTTGGTTAGCACTGAGCTGGAAAATGGTTGTTGGAACTGGTGACACACTTTCAGTCCAGGGGCCCGTTTCATAACCCAGGATCGTACATGTAGACCCTTTTCTGCCTGCCATAGAGACCCAGGGACGATGAGGGTCAATTTTATTCAACACTTATGGACGACCTTATGGACAGCCAATACTGTATTAGCCAACAGACTTAGATATTATTAGACGATAACCCTTGTACGAGGTACAGAAAAGGTTCTTCATGTACGATCCTAGATTATGAAACTGCCCCCAGGGCAGTGGGTCAGAATGATCGCTCAGAATGTTTCTGCATTGTGTTAACCACGGGCTGCCCTCGGCACGAGCTAAGACAGAAGAGGCACACATTTAGGCCAGGTTTATAGCACCTATTCATGAACCAGTGTCCATTACCTCTATTACTTACTACGTAGTGTAGGTTGAAGTGCAGAATGTGCATTCTGCACTAGTGTGTGTCACAAGGATATGTATAGAAGAGAGAGAGGGAGACTAGCCATCTCCACAAAGTGCAGTGCTCTGATCTTTGTTTATCAGTTACAAACCGAATAACTGAATGAATGTTGGATTTGATCTCACTTTGTGTGTCCACCACCAAGTACCTGGTCTCGTCCCGTCTTTGCCGAACGCTGGGCAATTACTCAATACCAGATGCAAGCAGCGGAGGACACACTGAACGATGACATCGGGGAACCCTTGTGAATGACATCACAAACTCAGCCTCACTTTGAATGTGGAGGCGGGGAATCCAATCGAGGCAACAACGCAGAGAGCGGTAGTAGGTAGTTGAAATCTTGCTGTCCACCTATCCCACCCCTCCTAGTCAAATGCTGAGCAATAAATCAATACTCTATGTGACACCTGCTCTAAAAGGGGAGGTGCCTCTTCACGGCAGCAGCTGATTAAAGCTGACTCCGCCGATTTCAGGCTCGAAGGTTCCATTTGAGGAGCGGCGGGGGTGCGTTCACTGCTGGATTTAGCCGCTGTTAGACTTGCTCAAGTCTTTGATTATGGACATTCATTAAATGATTAAAAAAAATCGGAATACAATTCATTATAGCATGTGTCCTTCTCTGACTGGCCCATGAATCAAAGACTTGTCCACTCTGACCAGAATCTCCTGTTTATGACCCCAAGCCACTCCCTGTGACCCAATACCTCCCTCTACCCCTCCCTCCTCCCCTTCTCCAGTTCCCTGGCCGCCTGTATTGTCATAGAAATATATTTCACCTACTCCTGACTATGTCTTGATTGAGATCAAAGTGAGAAGGTATCAATCTCCCAGCAGATATCCTGACCAGTAGCCAGACCTCTGCTTGGGGAGTGTGGCGCATAATCGCGCCAGTCTACACGGCCGTTTACGGATGAGACCAGTCCCTGTGTCACTCAGAAGGGGTGGAGGGGTAGGATACAGGGACTGAGGCCAGTCTAAGCCGCTGTTAAACTTAGCTAGTTCGGTCTAACTAAACCCACCCACGGTAAACATACTACTGCACGATCTTATTTCACTGCACTTGCCAATCAAATGCCGTTAATCACATTACCTAACGTTGAACGTTCTGCGCTGTCCGTCTACGGCGGAATTCTAACTGCTACCTGTTGGTTTATTCAGTCAAAACATCGACTGTGCCCAAAGAAGCAGATACATACAGAAGCGCCCCCAGTGATTCCAATGACTATTTACCTACTATATCTAAAACGTTAGAATTTCGTCGAATCCGCTTGAAGTTGCTCCCACACATAGAGACAGAGTGAACTAGACATATGCATGGAGACTGAAGCACCACGAGAGTGAGATTCTCGTTTAGTGAAGAACTCGAACCTGTTCATCTTTTTTATAGGACTGTACTCAGACAAACTTCTTCTCTTACGATTCATTTCAAGCCATGCCGAAATCAAAATTTAGTATTGTAGTTTTCTGATCTACTTTTCTCATGAGAATCCAATGAGATCTCAACCTTCGCTGGTAGCCCTTTCCAAACTCGACTGATGACCCTCCTCCCCCCTCCCCCACCAACAGCCTAAGTATTTGACCTCGTTAGAGCATCTGACTTTGTGGAGTAGTCGGCAGGGTGGTTCCCGGGGAATGCAAGTGTCGGGAGTTCGAACCCAGCTATAGGCAGCCCGTGTTTTCATCTTTCAATATTTTTCCCTTAACTCGGACTCGACGAAGTCGCTAGTACTCGAGAGAATACACTGTCCATGGTCAGAACACGGACTTGGATGACCCGGCTTTAGGTCTGGGCAAAAATGGTTACCCTATCACAAGGTTCCGTTTCAAGATATAGTACACAAGTGAGATAAAACAGTTACTGGAAACAGCAAAGTGATGTGAGATGACTGCAAGAATGTCAAAATCATAATAGTTCTGAGATGAGTAAGCACTTTGAGACTTGGCCTCTGGTCTGTAAATACTATGGTAGTTCATTTGTCGGTACATAATGGGACATTAATACCACCCGTGGTTCTTTTGGGGACACCACGTCTTGGCTACTTTCCAATCCCTAATGGGATGTCAGTGAAGGCTTTTGGAATCCCATTCCCGCCCGCCCAGTCTCGCAAATCCGTTCCTGTGTATTGCCAACTTTCGCCACGGGGACCAGTGTACGTGCTATGACTCATGTATCAAATCGAGCCGCCTGTGATAGCTCCGTGCGCACCGAACAACAGGTGGTCTGTTTGGTTGACGCTAGGCGGCGGTGCGTGTCGGCCCTGACCACGTGCTCAGAGTCACGTGACCGTGGAGGTGAAGAGACTACAACAATAACAGATCGTGTGGAGCACGCGGAGGGGTGACAGTGTGTGCTGTGTTCGGTTCATATCGCCCCGACAGACAATACGCTGAGTGTATACGTCACCTACGTACTGAGGTGCGAGGATAGAGCTCTGATCCTCAACTCGAGGCCAATCTATAAACATACGTGTACCAACAACACAACCACGAACACTGCCAGCACTACCAGTACCTGCTAGAGGGAGATCCACAAGTCCCTGCTCATAGTCACAGGGAGTGTAGTTTGGATGTTACACACAGACATCGTCATATCACTTGTACAGTCGATATCGTCTGAGATTGGATACTATACACATAGGTGTCTGGATGATATAGTCAGTGAGGACCCAGTATTCCCTCCCCTGGTCGCCTATTGTAGCCAGACTCTGGTCACTTAACCATGACCTGGAGGAACAACCGAACGGGAACCACACAGGTTAGTAAATCGATTCGTTATTAATGATTGATTAATGGTGATGGTGGGCGAACAACACATATCTCTATGTCGTCCCACTTTAATATACTACCAGTGTGGCGTGTACCGCTGTACGAGTCTGACATATAAATCACAATCCGTCAGGTTGTGTTTGGAGAGTGTGTGACTCAGTGGTGACGTCACGGCGTTCCCGTCACGAGGGTATGTGTTCTGGTTGATGACGTAGGCGGGTGCGATTAGTGGTTCACGTCAGATGGCTCCAGGCGGTACGCGGTGAGTCTGGGCCGCCGTTAGACGGGCTCCAGTCCCTGCATGCTATGGCTGGGAATTGGACGCCTTGAGCCTTTTACCGTTTGAGCCTCCTGTCAGCGCGAAAACGTGGACGCCTTGAGCCTACCCTGTGGAGGCATTGAGCCTACCCCATTTTAGTTCTGATTAGCAGGTTAAGGTTAGAAAAGGGTTGAGTAAGGGTTAGGGCTGAGTATATATGACTATAAACCAGTATTAAAGTACACTTTTAAAAGTTTTTTACATCTAGATGCTCAAGGAAACAAAAATGGGGTAGGCTCAAGGCGTCCACAGGGTAGGATCAAGGCGTCCACAGAAAGGCTCAAGGCGTCCAGGGCTCGAATCGTCCCGGGCTCAAGGCGTCCATGAACCCTATGGCTACCCTCCTCGCTGAGATACAGGGACTGGCACAATCGGTATTGGTGTTGGATTTCTGGTGCTGTATAGCGCCAGATTTCCAACACTCTCCATACAGATAGCCTGTCCAGTGATCAGGATATCTGATGGGAGATTGATATTCTCTCACTTTGATCTTAATCGGGTCACAGTCAGAAGCAGGCGAAATTTATTGCTATGATAACACAGGCGGCCAGGGAACTGGATGAGGGGAGGGGGGGTGGGGGGTAGGAGGAAGTATAGGGTTACAGGGAATGACTTGGGGCCATAAACAGGAGATTCTGTTCATAGTGGACAAGTCCTTGATTCATGGGCCAGTCAGAGAAGGATACATACTTTAATGAACTTTTTTTCTGATTGCGATTAATCATTTAATACATATTCATAATCAAAGTCTTGAGCAAGTCTAGGTCGCGGTGTATCACGGCTCCGCCCAGGTAACGCCAGATCGATATCCATATATAACCATAACCCGACCTGGCACCTGATCCGTGAGTGTATTCGGAAACTCGCTTTGTGGAAACCTGTTCTAAGCGGGGACGTTCATGAAAATGATTTGTTGTTAGCCAGGGAAGTTTTTTTTAAGAGAATGTGTCATTGCTTATATATGTGTTATATTACGTCATATAACGGTAATCCACTTAAGGGATCATCCATAGAATACGGACGCAGTAAGGTGTGTGTGTGTGTGGGGGGAGGGGGGTGTATTTTTTTGTTGTAGAAATTTTGCGTACATACCCTCTTTAATCTAACGCATATTGGATGGAAGGGAGGAGATGTTAAATGTGTCAGAAGGTTTTCCTACGTACTTTAAGGATGGCCCATAAGGAAATGGATTTGTTTTATACAGGGAGGTAGGGGGAGAGGCTTGGGAGGGTGCATCTGAGGTTGAGCCCATACCTGTTGAGTGGTTGGTAGAAAGTGGTTCGCTTCACAATCAATTACACTCAGTTTAGTGTCCCCTATGTTGACATTCACAGCAGCCAGTCTCATAAATCTTAAATCAGCTGTTGTTTTTACAGTCTATATTTGTATGAAATAAAAATCCACTTGTTAAACTTGGATGGTGTACAGAACTAGACACCTCCACCTGGGAGAAAGGATGTATGAGAATGGTTGTGGCCCATTAGATTGTAGGTCAACTCTCGACTGTAGAACCGTTCCAAGGCGCTAGAAAATATCATGTAAGGAGGTCATGGTGAAGGTCGGGGTTGGTATACACCATTTGAGGTAGAGGATGATAACGTAAATTAGTAAATAGTGGCACCACTATGTAGAAAGTGTAGGGTGGCTAGAAACTTATTCATAAACCAATAAGTTGGCTGTACTATAATTTGTCTATATTATTCTTTTATTTGTATTCTATGACCATTTTGTGACAATTTGCACTCACTTTTTTCTCTTCCTGGTCACATTTAACGTGG
This sequence comes from Alentia gelatinosa, assembly GCA_950022655.1. Taxonomy (NCBI): domain Eukaryota; kingdom Metazoa; phylum Annelida; class Polychaeta; order Phyllodocida; family Polynoidae; genus Alentia; species Alentia gelatinosa. The sequence goes on along the minus strand of OX465583.1, from coordinate 59,371,771 downwards.
CAACATGAACTGTTTCATTGTCCCTGTTGGATGATTCACCGTCATGCCGATATTGACCCATTTAAAAACTTCCGCCAAGTTATTAGCTACATTCATCCAGTGACTGAAATCATCAGACCATAGATGGCTCATAGGCTAAATTCCCTATACAAGTATATGATACTCAGTATGTTCTCTGGCCCGTTTATTTTTGTTTGCTGTGAAATGTAAGCGGATCGCGTTGACATCGAGGTCAGGTCTATGTAGGTCACATATCATCCCATTTGTCACAGTGGTGGGATCGGAGCTCGGCTGGCGCAGCAGGTCAGTGGTGGTATTATGGTCGAGGCGTACAGTAACCGGGATCTGGGCATTCACTCTGCGAACACCTCGCGACACGGGTACGAATAAGGCAACACACACGTCTGCACGTTATGTACAGGGGACCCTTGATTTGTTGACATCACACTCAGAGAACGAACCACACGGACAGGGAACTCGCTGCCTGTCAAAACTCTCCCCTGTGTGAGCCCCAGGCGGCCTGGTGGAGGCCTTACTATGTGGCGCAGAATGTCAATGAATTTTATTTTATTTATTATAAAATGTATTTCACCCTCCTTAGGAACTACATGGGTTAGAAGTTATTTAGCAGCATGATCCTATTTTAAGGGTTTTTATTGTTGTTGTTTTTTTTAAAATCAGGTTTGATGGTTTATCACGAGGATTTGCTCACTCTTGTAAAAAGACCTGCGGGGGACGTATGGTAATTCTCAATGGACAACAGTAATACTTGATACTTTGAACCACTCGATGTGGTAAAACTAATATTGGCCAAGATTAATTCAAACAATACAGAAGGGCTCTCTTATTTTGAATAAGCGTTTTTATTGCCGTCTTAATTCTGAAAGTGTTTTTTTTTGGGGGGGGGGGGGATACGAGGCTGACAGGTAATAAAAAAGATTCAGAAAGTTATGATTACCTGAATTTTATGATAGGTTTATTATCAAGCAATATTCATTGCACTGAGAACACGGCTTATCTTCCTGTCATAATCTAAAACCCACATTTTGAGTTTAATTTCTATAATTACTTTCCGTGACATATATCACCCCATAGTGATAACACACTGTGGTAGTGTCGATGTTGGGCAGCCAGCTCCAGACCCAGTCCGAGTCGAGGTATGGCGGACTTTGACAGTTGGTCTGCGGGCCCGGGTCGCGGCTGCCTAGACTGGCCGGCCAGCGGGCACAGAACAACTCGAACCGCCACGGTCACAGTGTTTACGTCCGACACCGTTCTGCTATCACTTCTCTGCTTCTCTGCTTCCTTTGTTTATATCGACCGGAGTCTCAGTGGAGTTTGGTAAGAAGTGTATTTTATACCGGCGCAATATCTTCTTTAATAATGAACTGGACATATCAGGGAACAGGTGTGTGTAGTTAGTACGTCCCCGGTGCAGTGTAGCAAGGTGAGATCATGAGACTGTGTGACGGTCTTGACTTTCCCGTGTTCACGTACAGGGAGGGGGGCTTTTATCATACACAGTGAGTGAGTAAGATCAGGGTCATAGTAACACGGCGAGATCATTCTCAGCTGTTAACACATATATATATCTATATATATCTATCTCTATATATATCTATCTCTATATATATAGATAAATATATCTATATATATATCTATATATATATATACAGGTGTCTCACGATGGTCACTTATATAAGGCTTCGTTTACATTTCCGTATCTGAAATGTCTGGGCAGCTTGTCTGGGCCAGACTTTAGGCGTTTCTGGGCAGTGGACAATCTATAGACCCGTTTCAGATGGCACCATGCTTCGCCATGCTGGAAACCACTATGTGACTGACTTCCTATGTTTTCAAAGTGAGTGACTGAAAAGTCCCAATACCTATCTGAGGTCTGGATTGAAAATGGGTTGTTTTCTGCTTGTCTTATGATACCCAGTTATTATACTGTGACAGAAAAAGCTGCTTCATTTATATGAGCGAAAATAGGGGTAGTTGTCAGTCCATAGGTGAAATCCCACCTTTTAATATACAAGATTGACATAAGTAAACTCTGACTACAAAGTTCATATATCAATTTAAACGTGGCTAGATTAGAATCTAGGCGATAGGTGCAAAAAATAAGAAGATGAAAAGCATGAATATAATTGTATGTAATTCAGGACCTGATTATGACTGACACTCACTGAGAACGTTTTTGTGTAAATGGATCTCTAGAACCCCTTCCCAGTACTTTGTCTGCCGGTTTGGTCACCAATATGGCAGCAGGTAAAGTGTTCACCCCTCATCTCCATTCAGGGGTGAATAGCTGTCAATAGGCGAGGCAATATGCAGTTAGGAAACCAGCGAGAAAGACATGAACACAATGGTTGGACTTGAGAAGCAGAGAAGCTCCACTGGAGAACTACCTCTAAATACACAGTTATAAAGTAAGAGCAAGCTGTTTACTAGGTATGCAAAAATAAATTAGTATATACTTATTAATTATAAATTGGGTTCATACCTGTCAAGTCTGTCCAGCAACAAATATTGGGGATCGCTAGTGCGCAGCATGGTGAGCAAACCAACCCGGTGCACCCCTCTCATAAGATCTCACACTCTCTAAGTAGTATTCTGTACTCTCACTATGCTCTAAAGTAGAAGAATTCTTAACGAACTAGGCTTAGAGCATTGAGAATCCACTCGCCTGCCTCCTGTGCTGAAGACGTACATCAATTCCTATAATCTCAATGATGCCACCTAGTGGGAATACTGTGTGCCAGTGGATTCTCAAGACTTTAAGCCTAGTTCGTTAAGAAGTCTTTTCCCATAGAGTGTAGTGAGAACCTTGTACAGAATACGACTTAGAGAGTGTGAGATCTTATGACAGGGGTGCATAGTGAGAACCTTGTACAGAATACCACTTAGAGAGTGTGAGATCTTATGAGAGGGGTGCGTAGTGAGAACCTTGTACAGAATACCACTTAGAGAGTGTGAGATCTTATGAGAGAGGTGCGTAGTGAGAACCTTGTAAAGAATACCACTTAGAGAGTGTGAGATCTTATGAGAGGGGTGCCATGTTTGGGGACTGACAGGGCTGGCTATACTGGCAATACCCAGCATGGAGGCGTCTGCTCTGCAAGGGGTCTATCCTCCCTCTCTTTCTCTCTCTGTCTCTCTTTAAATCCAGATTGAACATTCTGATATTCCAATGAACCATGGACTGTTCATTCATGGCCGAAAATCACCACAAAGCCGAAAATCTGAACCACGATCACCAGCCTCTGCTCATAGATCTACCTAGAACATATCATCAACATACGTCAAGTACTTAGAGAAACTAGTTAACCTAATTGGGACGGGTCCTCATACCGCGTTTCTTTCGCTAAATCTACCGCATGAGCTCGTAGAGCGCATACGGTAGATTTAGCGAAAGAAACAAGGTACGAGGACCCGTCCCCTTAGGTTAACAAGTTTCACTTGTACTATACACCTCTAAATTTTCTTAAGTTATTTAATAACTTAGAAAAATAAGTCAATATCGAAGCCGAAATCAAACTGTGCTGGTAGTGCGGATGTTGTTTTATGCTACGCACCATGCGCATGCGTCATCATAACTCTCCACGCAGAGGTATTTAGCGCAACGCATACCACAACATCTGGGTGGAGACTATTGAATGTTCAAAGTGTGGTGGTATGGTGCCATACCGGCACAGTATGGTGGTACGTCTCAAATACCAATTGGACAGCTTAGGTTGGTATTTGGAGTATTTCAGTGCATAGGTGTATAGTACAGGGTAGAAATACACTGCTTTGAGCGGCTATGAATGGCACTTAGAGACTCAGAAGGAACTGCATCGAGATCCATAGATATTGAAAGTGTGCCATGAGTATTTGTTGTGGAGTAATATCACGAGGCATAGCCCAGTGAGATTAAGTAGCAAACCAGAATGAATGGCATATTTTCAGTGGCTATGGATCGAGTGCGGTACAGATCTTACCTCAGCCCTATCACTGACTAATTGGCTAATATTGTGACATCATCCACTATTGAGTTGGGTTTTTTTCTTCTTAAAATCAGCTTTATTCCTTTCGTATTGATACAGTGCATATGTTGTTTTTTTCTTCTTAAAATCAGCTTTATTCCTTTTGTACTGATACAGTGCATATGTTATCCGGATATGGTGTAGCATACCTCAAGATAATTGCATGTAATCAAAAAGCAAAACTTAACTATTGAGTATCTTAATAAAAATACTTCATGGACGTTGAGTACGAGTTTCCAATGTTAAGTTTATGGGTTGGAGGGGGGGGGGGTGATATCAGGGGTGAGATAAAGGTGTTGACCAATATACATCTTGTGTCGGCATTGGTTCATTAAGGTTCTTAAAATAAAACCTTAGCCGTCTGAGTCTTTTTTTTAAATTTTTTTTTTAATTTTTTAGGTTTTTTATTTATACTGGAGTTAACTGTAAGGGTCAGTCAGACCCTATCTTCCACAGTCTGATAGGTTGGAGAAACGATTAATGCTTAGACCTGATTTGCCACTCACGCCTTGCTTTCTCATATATACTGTGGCCTTTGTAGTAGTTTCTCGGAAATGTGACCCATTGACCATGAGTTTCCTGTGTGCTCTGTGCAAGTGTTGTTATTCAGTAGCTGCAGTATTCACCAAACTTCAGTAAAAAACCACCCTCGATGCATACATTTCTACGCAAACATTTTCTTATTTTTGAAATAAGAACTGCTATTTACTTAAAAGTAGTGCTTGCCTTGCACTTTCCCTCACATGTCTATTGAACTGTCACATTGAATCTTTATAGAAAAAAATACTAACACCGTTTTATAATACTTTGCAGCTTCCAACACTTGATTATTCCCCAAGTAATATCCCCATAAACCTACTGTGCTCTATTGAAGGTCGCTTGCGTCCTTGTACCCAATGACCTTCACTGTGAACACAGAAATGACCTTGACCTTTTTCTTTTGCCTCAATGATTAAGCAGAAGTCAACGTCCGCTGTGAGTATAAGTTTTCAGTGCATGAATACACACATCTCAAACATTCTGTTTATTTTTCATTAGAGATACATCAAATATGTTCCAAAAAGAATTACGGCCAATGTAGGTCGTTTAATTTACAAATGTAAAAAAAACCCTCAATTTCCTTGCAATGTCGGGGGAAAATATGCATAGTAATGAATGACAACTATCTCCAAGACGGAATCCGTTTTTTAATACTACTGAAAATATAGCATGATTAGAATAGGAAAATTCCCGAAAAACCTCCCCTGAAGTTAACTCCCTTTCTCCGATTTTACAATAGCTATCCCTTTTTCATATGTCTAGTTATCTCAACCTTCAGTCAGGAATCTACTTTTTTTTCTAAATTGCAATGTGTAATGCTAGACTTTAAGTTCCAATACATCATGAACAAGACAAAGAAGTAGTGATGGGAAATAGTTATCATTATTTGCAACCATGATAATCATATCAGAGGGAGAGAATTGTTCCCCCAGAACAATTCTTCGCTGTATGAAACTGCTTCATTTACATGTATGTATCTATGAATTCGGTTATGTGACAAATTGTTAAGACGCAAATGATTTACTAGTGGTTCTTAATGGAAATTTAAGTCAATTATTTTCCATTGACCCAGATTGCAATCCTCAGACCGAAAAAGAAGGATCATAAATGATAGAATATTATTTTATCAATCAAAATATGTTACAAAAAAACGCTACTTTTGAAAGTCTGGAATCATTTTTAAGAATTGATTTCTTCGTTTTTGCATCTGGCGTGTAGAAGTGACCAACATATATTATTCGGCAGTCATTAAACAATAAAAGTTTGGGTTTTTTTGCTGTTTTTTTTTCGCCTCGTCTTTCTACTATTAATAGCATCACCGTACACAATTTTCCCATGTCCAGTCCAACGAAGCTTTGTTCAGTTTGACTTGTTGTGCGCTTTTAGCTCCTCATAGACCACTTCTTGTAGTTTTAGTGTTAATGCCATGACTTTTACCGTAGTCAACATTATTTCGTTTAGTTATATGTCCTCTGTTTATGTTTATGTATTTGTTTTAGATATTAATATATCACGAGAGATTAGACATTTTTCTAATATAGTTCAGCAAACCTTCTGTTCTGCTGAACACTGCATGCACTTACGTCATCAACAAATATTTTTATTTTCATCAAATTCTTGATTTAAGAGCTTCTTAAACATCCTTGATTCGGTGTTGAGGATTTTGTCTCCTAGCCTTCTACACTTCTGGAGGTTCCAGATACTGTTACTTGAAGAGAGGGTGTTTATTCTTTCCGTGAAACACTTGGATAGAAACAATCCTCTTCATTTTATAGAATTTTTTTGTTTTGTTTCATTCATTTTATAGAAACAATCCTCTTCATTTTAGAAACTAACTGAAGGTCTAAAGCAAAGATAAACACATATATACAAAATAGCGTATCGTGAGGTACTGTTGGGATGTTTTTATACTAAATCATTATACAAAGATGATAACCTCTTTCATGAAATGACATGTACTTTGTTACCAGCTTGTTCCGTTCTTCTGTGTCAGAAATATGTTAGATCTTAATTCGCCGTATATAGGGTACAGAGTGATTGCTAGTTCTGCCACCATCCGCCAGGAAATAGTAAGATAGCGACACTTACATAGAATACAATAAAATTGATTCTGACAACGTAATACTTATTTGATAGACCTAGAGAGTACAGTATAGTGCCAATGATTTAGATAAAAGCCAGCAACACTAAAAATGTAATAGAGGGAAACTATGTTCCAGTGGGAATAAGTCAAAGTTACGAGGTAAGGCTTGGAAAAATTACTGCCCGCGGCTACGCCTTGGGCAGTAATTATTCCAAGCCTTACCGAGTAAATATGGTTATTTCCACTGGTACGTGATTTCCCTATTCCTATATACCTTCAATTATCGGCTAATATTGATAAAAACCATACGTCTCTGAACGTCAACCTGGGCAGTAAACGTCAACCTGGGCAGTAAACGTCAACCTGGGCAGTAAGCAAAAATTATTCCACCCCAGCAGCGTTAAGTAATCATAGGTTGTTCGCTCATAGATATATAGGAATACATGGTTAGTAGCAATTGTGTACAATGTATACTAACGTTTGATATGCATATAAAACATGGGACAGATTGACACCTGTAATTTTATATAGAGTAATTGGGATGAAGATGTATTTGAAAATAAAGATTTAGATATCAAATAACAAGGAACAGTGCCATACATAGGGAAAAACATACTAAGATAACAGTTATACCCTATTGAAATTGATTACTAAGATAAAAGACAGTACCATAAAAAGTGAGTATGAAACCGTCCCTGAAACCATCCAATAGAAATGAAATGAAATGAGGACCTGACTGTATGCTTGCTGTATGTGCTTATTTGTTTTAAGCGATGTTGCCGTAATGAGTTTGCATTGGGCATTTTTTTCATATTATCTTGGCCTGGTATAAACGTCCATAGGCTTAACATTAGGAACTCATACTCAACAGGCTTGCGAGTATGGTAACTCATACTCAATGGGTGATAAACAGATGAATAGTTGCAGGCTAAGATAAAATCAGAAACATATTCGTGTTTGGTCTGAGTCCCCTTTCACCATATCGTTTAGAGTGCTTCGAAATATTTACTAGCCTCTCGCCTGATTCAAATTACTACACGCTCCAAACTTGATGGCAAATGGGGACACAAACCAAACACTCACTAATTTCTTTCTTAATTCTTGGAGAGTTCATTTATTTGAAAAGGTAGATATGGATTAAGGCAAACAATTAATGGTTCCTGATTAAATGTACATGTCGCGATTATACTTAATGAAACGGTATATGGATCCAGAGAATTGACCACGGGGATGTGTTTTGATTAATGAGATAAATAATATCCAATAAGTTAATCTAATCATGACCGATTAGATTGTCCTCTCGTTGTGATGTTGGGTATAAAATGTGAGTATTGATTCCTGTCTAGAGAGACATGGCATAGTTCCTGCAGGGTTGTCGGTATTCACTTGATGTCTGACAGGTAGAGTGATTGCTAATACTCCCGGCTTACCATAGTTCTATCTGGTTTTATGATGGCAGGCCGACAATACATCGTAAATGTCTCTTTTTGTTCTGTACTGAAGTGATGAAAGAATGTTAATTTATCCTACCCCTAATAAAAAAACTCCATAGGCTTAACATTGGGTCACTGTATTCGGTCTGGAGTTCAGAAAAATGAAAAATATCGATCTAGTGGGATACACTTGACAAATGACATCCTTTGTTAATGTAGAAGTAATTTAGATGGGCGGGGTAGGATAAATTCTGAACCAAACTAGAGTTAGTCGTGTTATTGTTCATCACACTCTGGCAAGATCGTGTATTACTGCTCTCGGCTTCGCCTCGTGCAGTAATACGCGATCTTGCCGTCGTGCAGTAAAGAACAACAGGACTAACTCTTGTTTGGTTTCTCCATATGATAATGTTGGGAAATCCGACTTGGTGACAAACTATACTGAGCGTTAGGCGGTCGGGGCTGGAGGGAGGGGGGTTGATGAGAAGTGACATGATGGGAGTAGGTGCATGTTTTGTGAAGGAGGAAGTCACAAGAATGCCATAACTTGTCAAAAGCAATATGGAAACATGTCCAATCAGTGATTTTGCATGCATAGCTTGAGGTAAGAATTACTGTTTGACAAGGTGACAATTTATCTGCATTTATTTTTGAGGAAGGGTATATTATGGTGCAATAGGTAGGACGCTGACCTCAGATCTTACCATTAGAACTTCCGCTGTATCTAAGTCTATCATTCACATCTCAGTGGTTTGTCTCTGGGTACCTCTTAGCGTTCTCACAATATGAACTAAATACTTAGGAGAAACCAAACGAGAGTAAGTCGTGTTGTTGTTTATTGCACGACGGCAATGTCGCGTTTACTGCGCGAGGCGAAGCTGAGTGCAGTGATACGCGACATTGCCGGAGTGCAATAAACAACACGACTAACTCGAGTTTGGTTTAGAATTTATCCTACCCCGTAACAATAAAGAAATAACATAAAACTCACTGATAATCAGTGATAATCATTGTTCACTTTTCAAATGACGTCATTTGACAACTGTATCCCACTAGAGCAATAAATTTAATTTTCCTGCACTGTAGACCAAATACAGTCCGCTAATGTTAAGCCTATGGAGTTTTTTATTAGGGGTAGGATAAATACATTAGATAGCGTATTCATTTTTCTCTTATGTGTAGGAATGGTAACTATTCACACGCATTCACTACCCTAACAAACTGACTAGCGCTTTGTGTTTAGGGCAGCCCAGAGCCTTTAGATACAGTGCAGTAACAACCTCCCAAAACCAGAAATTGAATTTGCCGAATTTTAGTAATTTTTACGAAGGTGACGGTTGATATCTTCTCAGTCCAAAAATATAGGAGACAGTTGTTTGCAAGCCACCCATTGTGACTATCTAAATCTCTCCTAAAAATGAAATCTGGAATGTGAGAAAATGAAAATAACACACCAAGATAGACAAACAGTTATCTCTAAGGCAGTAAATTCCACTTAAAAACTTTTTCCACTTTTATTCCCGACCTGACATGCCTGTAATTGAGTTTGTTGTTCGGCAGCTGCCTTTTTTTTATTATATATATATATATTTATTTTTTTTCTCCAAGTTGTCTCAGTCTCTCCGAGGCAGTAAATTCCACATGAAAACTATTTCCACTTTTATTCGTGACCTGACATGCCTGTAATTGAGTTTATTGTTTGGCAGCTGCCTTTTTTCCCCTTTTTTTTCTCCAAGTTGTCTTAGTCTCTCCGAGGCAGTAAATTTAACATGAAAACTATTTCCACTTTTATTCGTGACCTGACATGCCTGTAATTGAGTTTGTTGTTCGGCAGCTGCCCCCGTCGCGCTCAGAGGCCGAGCTACAGGAGGAGGAGGAGCTCCAGCTGGCTATCGCGCTCTCCAAGTCTGAGGCCGAGAACAAGGGCAAAGAGGTACGTCAAGGTCAAAGTCACCGAAGCATGTCCTGAGAATACTTTTTTTTTCAATGGTTTCATTAGGGTCAAACTATACAAGTCAAGCCAGGTTCGGCTACGGCCGATCTGCCACCTGGTCCCTCCAGGGTGGAATACAATAGTCACTAAGTATATAAAGTCAGCGGACATAACGGTACTTAATATGGTCGCAACATGGGTCATCAGTAGGCTACATATATAAACAATACATTGATCTTAATGAGATGAGATGAATTGCTGATTATCTTAACGTTTAGGCTTTCACAGTAATACATCATTGTCCTACACTACTATTGACAACATTACCTATGCCGGTTATGACAACACGACTGAATCAGATAATACAGGCAGCGCTTTACATAGCGTATCACTTGGGGTCTAACACAGTTGCAACGCAATCTTGGTAGGGCCCATTATGTTAACAGATTTCCTGAGTTTAGCAAGGATAATTACAGACAGTATTCCTTGATAGCATACCTTATACATTACCGGTGCATGACTTATATGATTCATGTAGATTAGTCAATGCTGTTTCAGATATAGAGTAATTGCGATAAAACCAATTTAATTTATTAATCACTTTTTACCTGGTATAAACTACTCTGGTTATGTTTATGTTTATTTATTTATTTGTTTTTGTTTAGCTGCCTTCAAGTACAGATCTAAAAAAATTTTTTTGAAACTTTGGCAACATGTTTCAAAAGAGGCAGGAAACTTTCATATTATACGGAAACTGGCTGACTGTCTCCGTACGTCAAAAATATGCGGTGAAATGGCTGGTCACATACATCCCTCTGCCATAGGCAGAGGGATGTATGTGACCAACAATTTTACCAAGTATTTTGACGTACGAAGAAAGTCAGCCTGTTTTCGTATTATTATATACCTAAAAATGGCGAAATTTTATCTGGTCACGTGATCACATACCCTGTACGTCACAGTGTGCCGTACGGGTATAAATACGCTATGGGTAGGAGCGGGCAGTATATACAGTTCATACAGCCACAGGTATATAATAATAATGGCATTTGATTTTCCAGCGCGACCGTCTGCGAAACAACTACACCTTGTATGGTTCGTCAACATCGAGTGGAGAGAGCAAGTCGGACTCCGAACCGGTCTACGCTCAACCAACTAAGGTAAGGGTGTCGGAGTTGGCAGTTCTCCTATTTTCCTAAGAAACCCTTATTTTCATTTTCAGTTTATGGAATTTCGTTTCTCGAGAATTCACACCAATAAATAGTGGTTCAAACCTCCCCACACACCCCAGCCCATTGCATGGACAGTAACGATGTGTCTTTCATGTTTTCTCAGTCTCTCTGAGGCAGTAAGTTCCACATAGACATCCATGGGATGTGAGAACCATTAATTAATGACGACCACATCTCGTCCTGTGCAACAAGCGGCATGCTTCATATTACTAAGTGACTGTTAAAACCTTCAGACGTCGGCTACAGCTGAGTGACACAACTAATAAAGAACTGCATCGAAATCCATAGCCACTGAAAATATGCCAGAGGTTTTGGTTGCAGAGTAACTTCAAGAGACAAAGCCGTATGAGATTACATACAAATCAAAATGAATGGTGTATTTCTAGTGGCTGTTGATCGAGTGTGGTTTAGAGTTCATCTCACCCCTATTACTGACTAATTGGCTGAAATGTGTGACATCCTCCTCCAGTAAGAATTATTCTTCAATACTCCATGGGCGTTGAGTACGAGTTTCAAATGTTAAGTCTACGGGAAAAAGATCCCAGGGGTGAGATAATAACGTATACGTCACTCATACCTCATGAAGCGTGCTATTGACAGCCATTTTCCCTTCTCGTTCATGGTGTTGGCCTCAAACAAACATGCAAATCATTCTGTTAGCTATTACTTGTATCTAATGCATTCACATGAGACTGATGAAATATACAACCAGTGAAAGTGTTAATACAATAATTAATACAACAGACTGAGAGTGTTGCAAACTAAATGAAACATAAACGTAACTCAAATGTATACCATTCAATATCTATCATTGTGAACGTTACTATCTTTACTATATACCCATGCCGTATATACTGTAAATACACACCGTTTCAGCATATGACGTCAAAGTACTGTACGGACCGCTGGTCCGTATACTAAAATACGGACCACCTTACCATACACGTTTATTAAGAAATTGGTTGTTATACCAAATGAAATTGATTTTTAAAAAGATTTCGGGTATATAGTAAATATATAACGTCCAACCATGCTTATACAAGTCACAGAACTCGATGATACCGTATGTATGGAACTCGGTATAAATGCCTCAGTCCATACAAACCGTAAATTACCATCTCGTTCTGTGACTTGTACAGCATGGTCAGGACATTCTATATAATTACAGGTAACTGTAACTAGTTACCTGTATTAAACTGTCCGCACCACACGTCGTACGTCACTTGGCTCTCACTCACACCTTCTCTTTCCCAGCTGGTGACTCCTATGATCGACACCAGTGAGATGGACCCTGAACTGGCGCGCTACCTGAACAGAAACTACTGGGAGCAGAAACAGGACGATATCAAGACCTCGTCCGCCACTCAGCCGTCAGCGCCAGTTGCCACGTCCAACAACGAGGCTAAGGCCACCAACGGAGAAAAGTTCCCGTCTAAGGTCGCCGAGGTAAGTCTCGTCAAGCTACTATTCCTTGGACTGTTGTCCTGTGTCCAGTTTAAACACAGCGAGGCCGACTGCCTTGTATCTTTGCTGAAATAGGAAAAAATATAAATAGTAAAATTAGTTATGATACACCTTTGCACATTGTTCTTATACTTACTGACCCCTGCTCCCTATATCGTAAAAAAAATCATGGACGGCCTGCTATGCCGTACACTGTTATATAGACCAGCTCTGTGGGTCTAGATTAGACCTTGAATGGCGATTAAAGTTCAATTTTTATGAATTTGAAATGTTTCAAGGTGTATGATAAAAGGAAATTGACCAGGCGTTTAATCTGTGAATTGCTACAGACTCACGAACTCAAAATTTGCCCCTCACGTCTAAGGGCGTCACGGCAAGTATTTGCCAGTCTGTGATTTCGTGACAATTCACAGATTGAATGACCAGTCAGTTTTCCCACTTTACCCACCACCTCCGTATGTGTTTCGACTGCATGCCCCCCCCCCTTCCTGATTTGCCTCTTTGACCAGGCCTCCATTCAGGGATGCCAGTTTTCAATGTTTCCATTGAAATTCATGTTATCATTTTCAGAATAGATAATGTTTTTCATTGTGTAATATCGATATAACAAGTGCTGAATAACCCAATTCAGCCACAGCCCTTTATCCCCCACTGAACCTCCCCACAGACCCATCTTTACCATTCCCTTGATTCCCCACTCTAATGTGTATGTAATGTGTAAACCCTGTATTGCAATTAGAAATATTTCAGTGTTTTTCTGATTCCAACTGGCAACCCTGGTCCATGCCTACCTCTCTCTCTCTTCATCTCATCTTACCGTCCTTTGGTTCCCTTCTTAGCTTCCTGCTCGGCTTTCTGTCTTCATTCCCTGTCTCCTTTCTCAACCAATGTCTGACATTGCCTTTTTCCACTCTCCTCTCTATCTCAACCTGTCCTCATATCTTGAACTCTACTTCCTATTTTCCCGAAATTCTCCCTTTCCCTTACTACTGGTTTCATACATGGGTTAATTCTCTAAATCCCCGTGTACCTTCTTTTTTTCCCCTCTTTTTTCTTCTTTTTATTTCTCTCCCCAAACCGTGTATTCTCAGGTCGATCATCCACATGTATATATACAATGAGCTAGAAGAAATTATATATGATTTTAATATTCGTCTTTATACCATAGATCTGTTCTGAAAAACTCGGCTTATGCTGAGAGATGCATTTACTAAATTAAAAAAAAATAATAATAAAAAAAATAGATACCAGTCTTGAAAATAAATAATCACAATTCAGATTCTTTCTATGACATGGTCTTTAATGTAAATGTCATGTCGGCATCACATCCTAGTGTAATATACTTTTGTCCCTATTCCAAGCCATTGATAACACATCCCAGGCACAAATATCAGAGTTACTCATGTTACTGTGTGTGTGTTGCAGAGCTACCAGAATGGTGAAGTCAATGAGGATGAGTCGCAGTTCCTCAACGCGCTCAGCTCCAGTATCGAGATCTTCTGTAATCGTATGCGCAGCAACCAGCAGCGCGGACGAAGCATCGCCAACGACTCGTCCGTGCAGACCCTCTTCATGACCATCAACGCCATGCACCCGCAGCTCATGAAGTATGTGCAGCAGCAGGAAGAGTCCAGAGGTGAGCCCAGTCTTCGGGTGGGGAGTTAGCTCAGTGGTTAGAGCACCGGACTTGTAACCCCAAGGTTGTAAGACTTTGTGGGTTCGAGTCCCACCCCCAGCAGTGGTAGATTTACTGCTATACCAAAGGCCAATCCTTCTCATACCATGTCTATGTGGTGTGTGAAGTAAAAGAACTCTCACCTCGGTAAATGTGTAGGGTTGAGATTTCTACCTGAATTAATCACATAGATTCGATCACCACCCTAGTGGTGTAAAAGAACCTTGAGAAAGTCTGGAAAGGACCAATAATGGTTGACGGGACATAAAATCAAACCAAACAAACAAAACGAGCCAAGTCTTCTTTTTTATTTATTTTATTTTTTAATTGTCAGCAGTTCGCCTACATGGGCGGTCTTCCATCGCCTCAATTATTTGATGTGTAAAAATTGTACAAAATATAAACTTTTTTTTTCTAAAGAGTTTATTGACAATAGGTATCATACACAAGGTACATGATTTTCATCCTAACCGTCAAAATGGAAGGCAACACAATGACTATAAAGTAATAGGAACAAGAGTTTACACACACTGTGGTCACTTCTTAAGTCAGAACCATTTATAATGATTAATTGCACATATCTAAAATGTTCTGCCTTATGACCTGCAGTCAGCATCACGAAAAAAAAGAGGGATAAGGTTGATAAATGGGGCTGATGAAAATGATGGTACGGCCCATAGGACCTATGATAATTAGCAGACAATAAATTTTTTTTTATGTCAAGTCATGATTTCTGATTTGTGCGTTTCTATTCTGGTTTTTTTCCACAATGAAATTTAAGCCTCATTATCTCATTATCCTACCCCTAATAAAAAAACTCCATAGGCTTAACATTGGGTCACTGTATTCGGTCTGGAGTTCAGAAAAATGAAAAATATCGTTCTAGTGGGATACACTTGACAAATGACGTCATTTGTTAATGTAGAAGAAATTTAGACGGGTGGGGTAGGATAAATTCTAAAACAAACTCGAACTCGTCGTGTTATTGTTCATCGCACTCTGGCAAGATCTGGCTTCGCCTTGCGCAGTAATTCGCGATCTTGCCGTCGTGCGATAAACAACAACATAACTAACTCTTGTTTGGTTTCTCCATACTATTTTGTGACATCTCACTGATTAACTCATTAACTGACTAATTAACTCATTAACTGACCGAGTGACTCACCATTTTGTGACATCTCACTGATTAACTCATTAACTGACTGAGTGACTCGCCATTTTGTGACAGCTCACTACGAGGGTCTCCAGGACAAACTGGCCCAGCTGAAGGACGCGCGCGAGGCGCTGGACTCGCTGCGTGACGAGCACCGTGAGAAGAAGAGGCGCGAGATGGAGGAGCTGGAGCGGGTCCGGCAGATCCAGATGGCGCAGAAACTCGAGGTCATGCGGCAGAAGAAACAGGTCAGTCTCACACACATGGCAGTTCTCCTCTTCTTAATGGAAATCCTTGTTTTCAGTTTTAGTTTATAGAATTATATTTTCTTTTGTAAAAGAAAGAGAGAATAAATTTGGCCTCCTTCACAACAAAAAAAACACTGTTTCAAGCCTCCCCATGCGCCTAAGCTCCAGTCCATGGCCAATAACGATGTGTTTTCCATATTTTCTCAGTCTCTAAGGCATTAAATTCCACTTGAGATATATTCCTTTTTTTCATGACCCCAACTGACATCCCGGGTCTCTCAAGAAGGAAATAACTGTAATCACTAAATAATTGCCAACGGACTTTTTCGATATTGTATCTACTGATTTCTGGAGTAGTTCAGTTCTCTTCGTTAGGCTGATATGATACAAACTAAGTGATACCCTCAGGCAACGGAACCAGGGGGGTGTTTTATAGTCGTGACTATCGTTAATAGTGATCGTTTCCAGCGCATCGCGTTTCATATTCGTGATGATTACTTAACAGTGATCAGTCACAGATGTGACCGATTGAGAGTGACCGTTTTGTTTTGCATAGTCATGATCATCACTAGTGATTTTTCCATAAATGATCAATAAAACGGTCACTATTAGTGACAAGCCAATGCATGTCACTATTTTTATTTGACATTGCTTAAGAACAACAGACAATTTCCGAAATTGACTCGGGGAAGACAATTTGGTTGTTGGCAGGTAAATATCCATAGCGGTACTGATTGTTTTGATTCGATCACTATAATAGTGATCGTTTTAACAGGGACCGTCCTATTAGTGATCAAATCAACTGTGATCGCTCTGTAAAATCGTGATCGGGTCTATGCAACGCAAAACAGTGACGGTCACTAAAACGGTCACTAGACCAGACACTCTTTTTCCGTGGTCACTAATAAAAACGTCGCTGTCTATAAAACACCACCCAGGTGTTTTTCCTCACACAGATTAGCTTCTGAATATGAAGATAACATATATAAAAAATCGTTTCTTAATACAGAACCCATATGTGAGTCCATTACTGTACAGCAGTATTTCAGTATTTCAAGTAAGGTGGGAAAAGTCTACACATGAATATTTAACTAACCGAACCATTTTGGACTAAGTTTGTGCCAGTACAAGTCTTGGACCAGTATATTAGTAGGTTTTAGCCAACGTTGTAACAGGAACAAACCAAATTAGAAATGTGCTCTGTATATATAGGTCACCGAAAATCAGGACACCTTTCGCTTCATTTAGACTTTAAAGTTGGTTGTATTTTGTCAAAGATACACAAATTGAATATGCTAAATGAATATTACCGATTCTCCTACAAAATTGAATTACAAAATTGTAGATAAGCGCCTATATTCAGAACACATGGGATAGTTGGATTTTTAATTGACTTGATATAGATGAGGACATTTGGATAAGTTCAAAGGACTTCAGCTGACAGGGGAGGTTGTTAAGGGGCGACTCCACCAGGAACAAATCGTGTGAGAATATCTGGTCGAATTGCTGCTGTGAAATAGCCCCCTTTAAGCGATAATAGGGGCTACCCACGCAGGGGTAAGTACAAGACCAGATCTTACAAGATTTAGCACGATTTATCAAGATGCAACAAGGTGCTACAAGACACAGCCCAACTTTGCCAGGCAAAAAATCGTACTGGTGGAACCAGCCCTTTATTGTGGTTAGGTAGCGCAGTATCCCCACAGGAGATTAGGTACTTGGTGTTCTATGGTATATAGGCTTGCTGATCTGTAGGCCAGGGCTGGGTATTGTTTATCATAGTTTGGTCGTGACTTGTACTGTATAAAGAAAGCTGGTGAGAACCACGTCTATATAATTCAGGGATGCCAGTTTTAAATGTTTCAACCGAAATTCATGTTATCATTTTCAGACTAAAGTATATTTTTCCTTGTGTAATATTGACATACCAACTGCTAAATTACCCGATTCAGCCACAGCCCATGATCCCCCCACTGAACCTCCCCACAGAAAAAACTTGAGCTTTCCCTTAACCCCTTGATTCCCAACTGCAATGCGTATATAATTGCAATGAAAAACATGGTCAATGTTTTTTGTCACTCCAACTGGCATCCCTGAATATAGGTTTTATCTATCTATATTGGTACTAATGCTGTATTCTCTGGGGTTATGAGATCGTTACTTTCTCTACTCAGTGAGCTGTTATTTTCTGTTTTATATCATATTATGCTATGGTTTAAGTGCTTATCAAACAGTCAACGGCGTGAAGATTATAGTTATTTCCCTTTTGAACCTGCAAATTGAATGTGGGGACTTTGATTTCACTTTGCGTACAGCTCCGCGTGTTGGCTTTTCGGATTGGCCCGTTGAATAATGTAGGCTCGTAAATAAAGAACCCTTTCTGTATGCCAAGGAGACCCGCGGACGATGTGGGTCAACTTTATTCAACCCTTATGGACAGTTAAGACTCATAGCGAACAAACTTAAATATCATTAAACGATAACCCTTGTACGAGGTACAGAAAATGGTCTTCATGTACGATCCTAGATTATTAAACGGGCCCCAGGCTGGTACCTTTCAAGGCAGGTCCGGCTTATTTATGTTATTTTGATGTTATTGATTGAGAAGACCTGGTTTTACACTTGAGTTGGTAAAAAGCTCGGTTTTGGCCTCTTTTATTTTTAATTTAAAAAAAAAAAAGCATCGGCTTGTGTAAGAGGTGTATCTAGCCACGTCTTAATAGTCTCTTCTTTTTTAGACACCAACGAAAAAGACAGAATTCACACAGGGCGTATAGGCAAAGACGCCATCTGTTGAGATACTGGCAAACCTCTCGTGCCCTGACCAGACCTCTTTATGCTCGGTGATATTGAGTGCTTGTCTGGGCACGGGTAAATGAGTGCTCTTTATTAAGACTTTATTGTGGGGGCTACTCTAAAGATATGGTCCTTTATCTCACCCCTAATAAAAAACGCCATAGGCCTAACATGGGATTTGTTTATGTCACGGGTAGTGACATAAAGTGTTGTTTATGCCACTACTTTCTGATACTGAAAAAATATGGAAATGTGGTAGGATAAAATCTAGATGCCACTCGTTTGAGTTTGAGCTTATTCATGCCACTTATTTTGTTGGCTCCGTAATGTCACTCGTCTTCGACTCGTGAAATTACGGAGCCAACAAAATGTGTGGCATAAATTAACTCAGACTCAAACTCGTGACGTCTCTTGATATTATCTCACCCCTGGAATAAATGTCCATAGGCTTAACATTGGGAACTCGTTCTCCATGCCCCTACGAGTATTGAAGTCTGGTCTCCATTGTCTATATCCTGTGTGTTGTCCATTCTTTTAGGGTGTACAGGGGTGAGATAAATACAGAAAGCAACTCGTTTTGGTCAAAGAAGTCATTCTCCAACTCAATTGAATGCTATGTGACATTCACTCGGCTGTCGCCTCGTTCATATCACGCCGCATCAAACTCGTGGAGAACGACAACTTTGACCAGAACTTGTTGGTTTCTCCTTTAGTCTTCTTTGGTTACTTGCAGAAATATGACGCTATAGCTATGAAAGGATCAATGTGTGCATCACTTCGCTCACTGATAGCATATGCACACATGTTTAGTGTGCCAGAATGAAATCTGTTTCGAGCTCATTTGGTCGGAAATATTCACCGAGTTCAAAGAACGAAGTGAATAGATTAGACCAAAAAAGGAACAAATATACTTCAGACACACTCACTATGTTATAGCAGTCTGACGAGGCTTAGCGGTTGAAATACACGTCCTACCTACCTAACGCTTTGCGACCACGGAATAGAGAGAAGCGGGAAATTGATCAGCGGACGACGCCGCGGTCAATCTGCATATCCCGAATTCGGCGTTTCTGATTGGTCTAGAGTGTTTGGCCTAGATTTCAGGTCTCACTTCATTGAATAGAACCGTGCGGCGTGCGAGTTGATCAACTCGACCGTCGCTGTGTGGTTCTATGGGGTGCCAAGTGTTTCACACGAGTGTAAAGAGTTCATAATTCATGAAGTCTTTTTACCGGGAAAGATTCCAATCCCAGTAGACAGTTCTTGTTCTGTCTAACCCCTTTTCAATCACTTTTGCCGTGTTGTTTGAATTCGACTGCTTAGTATTTCATACCAAACAGTCTAGTCTTCGCTGTAGCGAGGATATTTATTCTCGTGGTTTCGACTACTAACCAGTCTCATCAGACAAGGTGCGGTAGGTATTCTTCTGTGGTCTTTCCCCCAGAATTTCATTCTGGCGGCGGAGTATGCAGTTCCGTTATTTTTTCACGTATGAAAAAATAGTTGAATCGTTCTCTCTATTGCTGTATGTAGCCCTAAAAATTTTCCTACTGTAGCGCCGATAAGGCGCAAACGGAACGAAAAAATTATACAAAAAAAAAGAAAAAAAAACAAAAAACACTCACTATGTTACCTTATTACTATGTACTGGAAATAATTAGAAACGCCATTTTATAATTGGTCACGTGGAGCACTAACTGTTACTTCGTGCACATTATGCAGCTGGCCAGTAAGTCTGAGGCACTGGTGCACAGGTGTATACATAATAAAACACTTTACTATATACCCATGCCGTATATACTGTAAATACGCACCCTTTTGGCCTATGACATAAAAATACTGTACGGACCACTGGTCCGTACTCTGAAATACGGACCACCTAGAAATACACATTTATTAAAATTTTGGTTGTTAAGAAAAATGAAGTTTAATTTCGGGCATATAGTAAATATATAACGTCCAACCATGCTTGTACAAATCACAGAACTCTATGCTAATTTACCGTTCTGTGACTTGTACAGAATGGTCAGGACGTTCTATATAAGTACGGCGGATGGTAACACACTGTAGGATACTGGGATGAGATGTGCCCTCTGCAGCCGTGAACGGCGCTTCACCAGAATTAACGATTCCACATTTAACACCAAGCAAGAAGCACATCAAATTAGTGAAGGATATCAAAGCTGATTGGCAGTAATGAATATATACACAATATTGACTGGT
The DNA here is from genome assembly GCA_950022655.1 of Alentia gelatinosa. Taxonomy (NCBI): domain Eukaryota; kingdom Metazoa; phylum Annelida; class Polychaeta; order Phyllodocida; family Polynoidae; genus Alentia; species Alentia gelatinosa. The sequence continues at coordinate 59,350,963 of OX465583.1, read as the reverse complement.
TTCAGATACAAGGGGCCGTATGCTCCAAGGAGTTGACGTGTAGTAATATCCTAGCGTGAGCGAGGGTATTGCACAGAGTCAACTCCGAGGAGCATACAACCGCCTTTATCTGAAACCAGTCTATATTTTATTTATTATCCACCTTTTCTGATTAAGTGGCTTGTCAATATCAGTTCATTTTAATTATGCACTATGTTTCCGTACGCACTATTTTTCTGTATGCGCCACCCGGAGCATACAACATATCCGTATGCTCCGGGTATGTCCATACAAACTCCCAATGTGTTTTCTATGGACATTTTGTATACGATGGATAATAAAGTATACGATACTCGTTGGGAAAGATGGACCTGGACACTTGGTCATATCCAGTCTGAAGTGGTATAATGACATCAATCCCTCTACCTTCATCTTGTATTTACCCAGATATACCCAACACGCTGTAACACCTTTATTATTGTGTTTCACGTAGGAGTACCTGGAGTACCAACGGCAGCTGGCTTTGCAGCGTATGCAGGAGCAGGAGCGGGAGATGGCCATGAGGCTGGAGCAGCAGAAACACATGCAGCAGATGCGCGTCATGCAGCAGTACGGGTACCAGCAGGCGCAAGTCCCGCCCGTAAGTTTGTCGTCTGCTCAGAATCGCACCAATTCTTCATTTCTCTCAAAAAATAAGTTTTTGTACTTCAATGTGTAGTACTACACATTTCCTATATCCTGTGAAAATCTGAGAAAATGACATGGGTTTTATGATGTGAAAAGCAACCTTTTAAAATTCATATATTCTTTTATATTATTTTCAAAGAATTTATCTTTAAATCAAAACCTAGCATGGTGACCTCCGATTTCAAAATTAGCTCTGTGTTCTCACCAGAAGTCGTGTTGTAGATTTAAAGGCATGTCCTGTATTTCACGCTGGTGACACCTGGTGATTTTTAAATATTGTCAACTAGCGGACAAATCTGGATCGTTCTCATTCATTCCAATGCCAAATCAGTAAATTTAACGTTTTGTCCAATTTACCCAATCTCAACAGGTAAAATAAGCCTATTTACACTGGCTTGATTTACATTGGATATTTACTGAAGATTCTGGTTTTCTTCATTTCTCTCCAAAAACAAGTTTTAGTACTTCAATGTGTAGTACTACACATTTCCTATATCCTGTGGAAGTCTGAGAAACTGACATGGGTTTTACTATTTGAAAAGAACTTTTTAGAGTTCCTTTGTATTCTTTTATAATATTTCCATAAATTTATCTATCAATCAAAAACTAGCGCGGTGAACCGCGATTTTTAAGTTAGATCTGTGTTCTACAACACGTAGAGATCATCATGTTCATTTTTATTGATATGGGTTTTATTTTTCAAGGTAAAATGTCCGATATGCCTTTAATCACATTAATGATGGAAAACAAAATGGTTCTCAGATATCGTACTCCTATGGAGTTACCGCGGGCAGAAGTTACTGGTCTCTTCACTTCAGTATGCTCTGCGGGGATTTGGAGATCACGAAAAGCTCAGGGTGGCTCACCTTGTGAGTAGCTCGCAGCTGCCCATGGCTTCACAGAGCTGTTCTCGACATGGGGCATGGCTGACTACATAAATTACATAGAGTTCTAGGCGACAGTGTCCTAGACATGCAACACTCCGTAGAGTGTAAAACAGCTCATGCTACAGTGTCAGGCAGGAACAAATCCCTAAAGAACGCAACAGCGATGCACATTGTTTTCCTTAAAGCCTATAAGACACCGAAATTTGTTCCCGATCCATCCCGACCATCGGCTCGGTGAGAGTCGGGAATAAAATTTCGGTGTCTTATACCCATAAGACACCAACATGATGACTCTTCCCGACGACACCTCCTGCCTTTATAACCTCGTAAATTACCTGGGATAAGATCAAGCCGAGCTGGGGTGAGCCACGGGCCGCTGGTGTGGAATCATAGAAATTAATTCAAAGTTTGATAACTTCGGATCTAATTAAGATATCGGGAAACTGTTTTCAGATCTATAATTGGCCCTGTCTCACCTACAAATCGATACTAGGCACTTCTAAATCGGACTGGGCGATGGATTGCATCTCTATTTAAACGTCCTGCTCAGAATCGGCAACAGTCGGTGAAGTGCGTACACCGAAATCTTAAGGTCGGTGAGAGTCGGTCATATCTAACATGGTAGTAATGCCCGACGCGTCGGAAAAGGTAATAAAATCGGGTCGGTGAAGTGCGTACATCGACCCGATTGATGCAGATTGTCACAGACCCGACGGATCCGTCGGGCAAAGGTAGAATCGGGCACAGCGGTCGAGTCGGTGTCTTATAGGCTTAACACTAGCAGGAGCGAAATTCTTGACTTCCTCAGGGAATTAAAAATTTTCGATAAGATATAGTCGAGAAGAGCATGATCAACCAGGCAGCATAACTTGTTATTGCAACAGAATATGCCAATGTTAGTAAAGTAGACCGAAGTGTGTCTGGTACATGTAATTTGTCCTGTTTGTATGTTCCCATGTAAGGAAGAACGCCTGCTGGCGATTACTAATGTCGTTAAGCTTATTGAATATAAAAAAAAATATAAAAAAGTCGAAGTGAATAAACTGGATGTTAAACTACCCCCCAAAAAATAATAAATACCCTGAGCGACAATAGGTGCATTCGCTGCTTGAAACATACAATCCTTCAACCTCAACATTTGCCATATTTCTGCCTGTGAAACGTGTGTGATTTAGCGTGATTTGTGTCTGATATGACCAATTCTGGCTCCGACAATGCAGTTCTCAAATTTCATTGCAGATACCTTTTATGTTTTTAATGGATAAGGTACGTCTACCTGTATCGGCCATTCGTTTATTCAGAGGGTTAACTGTCACGAAAATAATGCATAGATTTTTTAATGAAATACACCGAGTTATAGAATGGAGCTGAAGGTTTGACCAAGTCTGTTGAAAAGTGACATGTTTTACTGTGAGTTTGAATAAGTTCGAAGGTGACAGGACGTTATTAATAAATAACTAAACTAGATACATGGCATTCATGTCTGGTGGAAATCCTAGAAATGATTTTGTAGACGTTTGATTTGGAATTTATGTCTCTCATGGCTGCTGGTATTGTTCTCTGGTCACAAGTTATTGTATATGATTTGGAACCTAATTCCCGGATGGATTAGTGTGGTAGCAGGGATGCAAGTTCGCCGACAATTGACGGAAATCAGAAATTTGAAATATGATCATTAACAAAGTATGAAAATCATAAAATAAAACTACATTCCAAGAAACAACAGATAATTCTGGCAGCAGGCTCTCACCAACAGCATATAAACCTCCAGTCAGTACTTTGGCGGCAGTTAAACACGCCAAGGGCCGTTGACACTGCCGTCAGAGTTCCGTCAAGTGCCGAAATTTTGTTTGACGGCACAGGAGGGGGGAGCTTTCCCCCCCCCCCCCCCCCACCTCGAATACGCCCCAGTTTTGTCGTCTTTTTTTTTGTTTCCGACTTTTTCATCAGTCCCAACTTTCATCCCTATGGTAGTCAATGGGGTATACTTATCTTTCTCAAATTACTTACATTTCATACGAGTATTTTGTGAGTAAGACAAGGTGTCTACACCATGTAAGAGTCACCAGTCAGCGGTTCTCAATAACAGGTTTTACTGAGCGATTCTCAATAGGGCCCACCATGGCTGTGACTGCCAAGTCGCAAAGTGGAAAAAGAGAAAGAAGGAAAAAAATTTAGTCAGGACGTGGTTCTTTTTGGTTTGAAAGTGGGTTTCTTTTTATTTCATCTCTTTTAGATTTCATTTTATTTTATTTCAACTTTTGCTTAATATGCCATGACTTAAATCATATACAAGAACAAGGCAATCACCAATCGAGTCAGTTAAACTTACAGCTATTAAATCTTAAATAAAACGCAGTCCCAGAAAAAACATGATTTAAAAATATTTTCAAATAGGTAGAAGAAAAGTATTCCGTTTAGTAATAAGTCACATAAAAATAGAAATATAAAAACTGTTATTTAGAATTATGAATACTATAAGCGATGATCCCTACTCTTAATGACAAGCACCAGAAATCTTTCTCCTTTTTTTTAAATCATCCCCAAAAATGACACACCACATCTACCTTTTTATATTTTTTTTTTCTTTAATCTAATTTTAATTGTCATACAAACTTGTGTTTCATTCAGATATACGGCCAGCCCGGCCAGCCGACGTTCAGCCCCGGTGGGTCATTAGAAGGGTCCCCGCTCCACCACCCGCACCCCCAGCAGCCGCCGCCGCCGCCGTCCCAGCCGGGTTACTACGGGCCCGACGGGGCTCCGCCGCCGCCGCACATGGTGATGGGAGCGCCGGGCGGGGCCCCGCCGCCGCCGCTCGGAGGGCCGCCCGTCGCCACCTCCATGTACAACGCGCCCGGCGGGTTCCCACCAGGCGGCCAGATGGGCCAGCCGCCCTACCAGCCCGCCACCACGCAGTACCAGCAGCAGGCGGAGGCCGGCCAGCAGTTCCAGCCGCCGCAGATGCCGCCGGGACCTCCGCCACAGGGCTACGTGCCGCCCGGCGGAATGGAGTACAACCAGGGCCCCTACAACATGCACGGTGAGTCAGTTTTTTTGGGTTTTTTTTGTTTATTTCGACCAGTTCTGTCACGAATGGACAGATCTTTCACTGGAAGTGCAAGGTTACAGTACATAAACTCTTCATTACAAAGTATACATTCGTTGTCTCCTTAAAGCTAGGGAATGATGATTATGATAATGATAATGGTATGTTTGATAGCCATTGATAAATGTTACAGGTTTAATTCAGTAAGGGATACAATACACAAACTAGGTTTGCCATTCATAAGTAGATAACAGACTTTTCACCATCTTTTTAAATGTTTTCTTGGAATCAGCCACATGACAATCCGCCGGAAGTGCATCCCACTTCTTAGATCCTCTGTAGTTTACCATGGACTTTTATCTCACCCCTGATATTTTTGTCCCATAGACTTAACATTGGAAACTCGTTCTCCATGCCCCTACGAGTATTGCAGTCCGCTCTCCATGGTCTATATCCTGTGTGTCGTCCATTCTTTTAGTGTGTACCGGGGTGAGATAAATACAGAAAGCAACTCGTTTTGGTCAAAGAAATCATAATCCATCTCGTGTGAACGCTACACGATATTAACTCCGCATCAAACTCGTGGAAAAAACATGACTTTACCCAAACTTGTTGGTTTTTTCTTTAGTGCTCATGCCCCTTACATTAGAGTTATATTACAGGCCTTTCTGGAACACGTTGAATTGTGCTTGTAAGTATTTATGGAAAGTGGGGAACTGTTTGTCACTGCAGACTGAGAGTAGCCTGTCCCTGATACGAAAACCTTTAAAACGTCTCAGCATTAGCATATATGCCGCATTCATTAAAGTTATTACAGGCCTCTTTTAGGACACATTGAATTTTGCTTCAATTTGTATTCTGTTTCAGAAAATTGGGAAATTGTTTGTTACTGGACAGTTTGAGAGTGCCCTGGTGGCTGTTAGACGCTCTCACCATGGAGTTGTCCCATTACACTAAGTCCATATAAGTAATAGAGTAGACCCAGTAGCCAATGACCGCATTCGTAGCAAACCCCGACCTTGACCCTGACCTCCTTACATGATATTTTCTAGCGACTTGGGACGCTTCTTCAGTCGAGAGTTGACCTACAATCTAATGGGCCACAACCACCCTCCTCTGCAGCCTAAATATAGTCTACAATTTTTGGCCACCAAACGGGGCCGCGGACGGTAGGCGTTTCGTATCATTGATAATAGTTCACTATTTACTTACTCATTTATTTAATCGAGTGGATTGTATATTTTCAGGGATGGCGTCCACCTTGCCCGGCCAAGGCCCCCCTCCGCAGTTCCAGCACCCGGGCCACCCCGGCGCCGCACCGCCACCCATGGCCGCACCTAGCGGACAGTTCATGGCGCCGCCGCCAGGTGGCCAGTACCAGCAGCCTCCACCAGGAGGCGCCATGCCCCCCGGCGCGCCCGGAGCGCCCCCTGCAGGCCAACAACCGCCGCCACCACAGCAGCAGCAACAAGCGCCGCCACAACAGGCGCCGCCGCCCGTGTCCGAGTCGTTAGCGGAACTCATCTCGTTCGATTAGCACGTGACCCCGAGATGTGGAGTGTCCACCCTGAATACCTGTACATATATATAGAGGAGGCGGCCGTGGACGTGAAACCCTGTGCGCGACAGTCGTTATCGTCATAATTATCTTTAAGGACAAAAAAAAACAATCCTGCACTACTTCTAGACTACCACTACTCATACTACTGGAACTATGTATCAGTCGGACGACGTGCATAACGTCATACAGAATGTTCAAGTCCCGTCGGCGTCGATATAAACGGCCGATTAAAGGCATATCCTACAATTCACGGTGGCGCCACCTAATGATTTTCAAATATTCCCATTCATCCATTGAAATTGGTTATTTGTGGCATATTCCAAACTCAAAAGACCAACATTTGAGTCTTGTCTACTTTGACCTTATCCTATAGGTAAAATAGGCCCTTTTTCATATGCTTGATTTATATAGGAAATGTACTGAAAAATATGGTTTTCTTCAATTCGTCAAAAACAAGGACAGTGACCTATGATTTTTAATACCTAAATAGGTAGTGCTATACATAAACTATATTCTGTGAAAGTTTGAGCAATATGACATCGGTTTTACCATGTGAAAGATAACTTTTTAGAATTTCTATATAATCTAATATAAAATGATCATAATATAGCTCTATAAATCAAAATCTAGCATGGTGACCCCCGATTTTTAAGTCAGAAATGTGCTCTACAATACTAAGAGATCATTGTATTAAATTTTCAGAAAAATGACATGGGTTTTAATTTTCATGCCAAATTGTCCGATATGCCTTTAAGACAATTTTTCTTGAGCTCAGAAGCCATAAATTTCAATCCATACCCTTGTAATTTGCGACATGGAAATTGGGGTTGAATTCCTCGCATGCGTTCGTAGGGGCCTGTTTTAACTGTTATGTGGAACCTGAAAAAAGCATGAAAAGAAAATCAATTATATAGTCCCAGTTCGTCTATGTAACAAACAAAAAAACCCATCTAGTTTATTATTTTGTAATGTGGAAGTACAGTTTGTCCAAATGAAAGCAACTAATCGGCGTATTTTATATAACAAGGCAAGACTGATCCTAATCTGTTGCACAATATAAACGTTACTGTGACAGCAGAAGCATGCTTCCTTATGTGATAGACACAAATAGATTATATAAGGACTACTAGGCCACTCAATATCTCTTTGTAGGCTCGATCGAGTGTATTTATTATCGATTGGCCTAGTGTTGTAGTTCATCAGAATGTAACTTCTGTAAATTCCCTGAAAGCGCATGATATAATTGTGAAGTGCAATTTAGTTCAAAGATTTTTTTAAGCGATGACTTAAATTGTTTTGCATTAGATGATTGATTGTTTCTGTTCTCTGGACAAGCCTCCTTTCAATGTTGTTGATGTAAAATTCTGAATAAACGCAGGCCTGCTTTGCGTAAGTGTAATATAAATGTACAATATATATCCAAGTGAACTTTTTGTTGTTATTGTATTAGCATGTTCTTTCAGTTTATCAAGTCATTTTTAGGGAGATGCACTAAAACAAAGCCGTGAATTGGCACAACTATTCAGTTTCCATTATTTGGGACGATTTGCTGAGAATGGTTGTTTGGACCACGATTTAACGTTCTACATCTGGAAATCTCAAACTGAATTACAGATTCATTTTACAAGTATTTCGTTGAAAACCTTGTTCATATTTTTTCATGCTAATATGGATAAAGAAGTTATGTTACTGTAGCGGACTGCTGGTTCGTTGGAAGTGTCCTCACAACCGGGACTAGTGCAACCTATCCTGTGATGTGAGATGAGCTCTCCACATGGGTTGATTCGGGTAATCCTCGGTAAAGCTGGGAGATGCGGGATCTACAACCTAGCTTAACCTAGAACACAAAACCAGACTCCAGACACTTTCAGGTATGATAAGTTTTATTGAAACCTGCAAATCTAGGTACAGTCTCTTAGCAGAGAATGTGCTAAGTAGCGCAAGGGGAGAGAAACCGTTCTCTCAACCGCTGAAAGGTTTCCGCAGAAACCTTGCAGTTCTCTGAGGCTCCAAGTGTTCACTCAACTGAGAGGCACCACAAGTACCCAGTCGACCTGCTGCGGACTCAGCCTATGTCTACTTACCGAGTTACGTAATGCGGGTGAACCCTTAGTATTTGCATACACGGGTCTGCTGGCTTTACCACACAGCAGGTATCGGCACTCGCAGCACCTAGCGTAAAGTGGACGTACTACTGTTCGACTACCCTGACCCCTATACTACATTAATGAGAGCACAAGGGATACAATATGGGAAAGCACCAGCACCTGATCTCACTGGCACATAGCTTTCCTTTTTCGCTACAGAAAGTTGCACCTTACAATAAAAAGATATTCGAGGTGGCACTGCTTCTTTAGCAACATTCTGATAACACAACAGTCGAACTGTCACCAGGGGAGAAGTGGCATCAAGTGAACCTAGATTAGCCACCACCCCCATCTCCACTCGAACCTGTTCTTTTTTATAGGACTATACTCAGACAAACTTCTTCTCTACTGATTCATTTCAAGCCATGCCCAAATCAAATTTTAGTGTTGTAGTTTTCTGATCTACTTTTCTCGTGAGATACCAATGAGATCTCAACTTTTGCTGGTAGCCCTTTCAAAACTCCGCTGATTCCCCTCCCCCCACCCACCACCACACTCCTAAGTATTTAGTATTTAGCACTACCTGAGCACCTGCACTTCCCCCAACACTGTGTCAAGCGACGCCGGCATTTCATGTTCCAAATTGTATCCCAATCTGCAGTTGCTGTGAGAGTGAATTTCAGTCTAGCCAAATTTTAAGTCAGATTCGGAGCATTATAAACCAGTTTATAACCTGGATCCTGTAGGAAACTATTGAATATTGAACTTGGTTTGACCCTGTAGTTTTTGCACATGTACTTTGAGAGTATCAGAAGAAATTGCCAAAATATCTCTCTTAACAAGCCAGGTTAGCATTTCGTGAGTAGTATATGGATTTTGGGAAATGACTCAGGCACACCCATACACCCGGTGAGCCGGGCCCCCACCTACCACGATGGTCTACGACATACTCCCCGATAGCTACGTTTTGAAAAGCCCTACCTGAGCACCTGCCTTTGTGGAGCAGTCAGCAGAGCGTTCGGCTGGGAATGCGAAGGTCGGGAGTTCGAAACTTGCTATTGACAGTCCAACATCTCATTTTTCTATATCTCCCCCCCCCCCCCTAAATCGGCCTCAACGAAGTGGCCAGTTTAAATAAAATAAAGGCTCAAGAATCGAAATATAAGTTTTTATAGGTTTTAAACGTTTCACTGGGAGGCCTGCATTCAGTCCCTGGCACGCCATGCAAATCATCATCCTTGTCGTGTCCTGTTCACTACCTTCTCCACCTGTTGCCATAGCGAAAAATAATTAATAATTGATCAAATGAAATTGCTGCACAAAGGCACACCAACAAGGTCCTTGCAAGGCCGAGCATGACCAGGGAATGGGACACGTCTCCTCTGACAGGTGAGGAATAGTGAGGCAAGCCATCTGGTGAGAAATGAGTGTCGCCCTCTGTGTATTAATAAAGGAAACAGAAATACTTTGGTTGCAGACTCAGAATGCTCAAAATTTCATGTTCCAAAATTGAAAATGGGTTATAACTCTGGCAATTCAAGATTATGAGAGATAAGTGTCTCACCATGTGTGACAAATGTTTTCAGGGAGATGACCAACTTATTCTCGAGTTTATACACGGTTTCTGTTTTGAGCAGAGGGATGAATTTCAAATGCCCTACAACATGGGCTTGTTAAGCTTCCTTATGGGTAAACCAATGGGACTTGGGTAGTGGACTTTTAAAGCAAGCACCGGTCTGCTTGGAGGGGGCGCAGGACAATATAACTTCGGCGAATAAATGAAATGAGAATACTCTCACTACTGGCATCACTTTGATCAATATTTATACCCTGACATTATCCATAACAATAATCTTCTAGTACATTCTCTTTGTTGCGTTTAGATTGTTGGACAGAGGGGGAAGTCAGAGAAGAAGAACCGGGGGTCGATACGTTAGATCTATTTCTCTTACGGGCGCCTTCCGCAGCGGGTTCCTTGTCTAGGGTAATGCCCGGGTCTACAGGGGTCTGAGAGGCGGCCAGTGGTGGGAAGTCCGCCCAGTCGTCAGAGCGACAATCAGGGATTTCTCCGTCCTTCATATCGGGATCTTGTAGGGTGGCCCAGGCTCAGCGTGTAAACACAGAAAACCGAGTAAAATCACATCAAAACACAATTACATTCAGCATCTATATCGTTATGGGCAACTTATCTGAATCTGTAAAGTGGTCTTCTCATTATATATCAGGTCTCATTCGGTACTATTCTGGCCTTTCCCACGGAGACCGGCGCCGGCACGTCCTCACACCTTGACCGCCATCACTTAAGCGCCCGTCTGGGAATGTGAGTGTTGGGGGTTCAATTCCCGCTCTTGGCAAACCAATATCTCTCTTCTTTTTTTTATGTTTCGGACTTGGACTCTACGAAGTTGCTAGTACTTCATTGGGGCCTCCCTTATAAACGGCGCCAGGAAGGCGCATCGCTGCAAGTGGGCCTCCTGTCTTGGCGATTGGACCCCCAGCCGACGCCATCGCTGGAAACTTGTTCAATATTAAAACTGAGCCTGAGATCTAAATTAATACACAGGTTGAATCGTGACCATGGATTATGTTTTTGGTCCTCCAAAGGCATTCCTACTGTCTACAATTTCCACCCATTTCTACGATCTCAATTATTGGAGACCTCCCAATAGGCCACGATTTGGGCTTTTCAAATCGTAGCTATCGGGGAGTATGTCGTAGACCATCGTGGTAGGTGGGGGCCCGGCTCAATGCAGTGTATGGGTGTGCCTGAGTCATTTCCCAAAATCCATATACTACTCACGAAATGCTAACCTGGCTTGTTAAGAGAGATATTTTGGCAATTTCTTCTGATACTCTCAAAGTACATGTGCAAAAACTACAGGGTCAAACCAAGTTCAATATTCAATAGTTTCCTACAGGATCCAGGTTATAAACTGGTTTATAATGCTCCGAATCTGACTTAAAATGTGGCTAGACTGAAATTCACTCTCACAGCAACTGCAGATTGGGTTACAATTTGGAACATGAACAATTGCCTGATACTCACAATGGTATCCCAATGTCTGACGATAGTCTGACAATGCCAATGACAATGGCACAACAGTCTCAAAATAGATCTAAAACTATCTTACATATCATTGACCTACTTAATTTATATGCTCTCAGGCTATAAAACGTTGCAGATATATACCCCCTACTCTTCTACTAGTAGGACATCTTGGCTATCATGGATGGTTGCTAGGAAACCAAATTTTGGTAGCAGGTTTTCAAAGAACCTGAGACAGTTACATGACGTAGTGTAATGTTCACCAGATCAGCTCAGTGCTGCCCCCTGTTAGGATTCTACAACGGTGCAATGTACACTGGCAACCAGAGCTAAACAAAGTCGGGTTAAATCCAGAGTCCACCTTGACCCTTTTAGTAGAGGAGCAGATCTGAAAATTTAGGATTTTTCTTGCCGGCTCGCCACAATGGTTATCGAAGTTGATTTTGATTCTAGAGACTCTCTACTTTTTATTGTGGGTGCTCTGTCCTTTCCAGACTTTCTAAAGGTTCTTTTACACCACTAGGGTGGTGATTGAATCTATGACCTATGATTCAGGTAGAAATCTCACCCTTACAAATTTACCGAGGTGAGAGTTCTTTTACTTCCCACACCACATAGACGTGGTATGAGAAGGATGGCCTTTGTTATAGCAGTAAATCTACCACTGCTGGGTTTCAAGAGTGAGATATATCTCACACTCCAAGCATAAGTCCAGGCCGCACAAAAGTTCTGCAGGGAGAGTTACAGACACTTACAGCTAGTCGGTCATGGTTAGACTGGTTCCCTGCCCTAATGAAATAAGGGACAGGTAACGGGTTCCTACATCCTTCAACTAGGCCATAGTATGTCCCGTTGTCGCTAGGGCCAGGGCGCTCATGCTTTCAAAGCGGAGCCCACTAGCGGATACCCCGGGAACCACTAGTGTATCTGGTGGTCTGCCAAGGTGGCGCAATCCCACAATGCAACAGAAAAATGGAGGCGTTACCAATAATGCACCACAAAACTGGAACCCGTTACCTGGCCTTTAGTCTAACTAGGCCAGGCTGCCAGGCTAGGTCAAGGTGGCCACATATTTAACTGGCGGCCAGTGTACCAAGATGTGTGCCTCAACGGTCTCTGAAAAACCATCAAATAACTACCTATCCACCAAACATTAAAACTGTACAGGTAGTTGCTAGAAGCGGCTAAAGATCACTGAATCTTTGTATTTTCCTTATTTCTGTGAAATATTTATGGAGACACGATGTGAGTCAATTAATAGAAAAAAGCACACATGAAAAAAAAGTACGGAAAATAGGTTTCCTTTTATTTCTAAATGCACATTGACATCACAGGAGTGGTACATAATCTCACCGGCGCGTAGCTTTCCTTCCTAGCAACAGACGGCACCACCGTGCAACACAAAACGTTCAGGTCGCACCTGTGTCTCGGCAACATTCCGACAACACAACAGTCAAACAGTCACCAGGGGGGCAGTGGCATCAGGTCGACCCAACTACGATCACCGAGAAAAGGGTTTACATGTGTAACTTTTAAAGTAATGGGAAGGAGCACCCCATTTTACAAGTGTTACATTGAAATAATAGGGAGCCAAAGTGAACCCGCTGAAACCACAGATACCCGTTTACAAAACACCATTTCCAGTTGCCAGCAAGAACGAGGCTTAGTGCTAAACCAATGGGGGTTTGAGGCTAGACTTTTGTTTTTGGTCTCGTTTGTTACTTTTGAAGTGAAGTTTACTACTATCGTCTCTAAATAACTCTGTTTCGAAACTACGATGACAGTTGTTAAGCTTATTAAAAAATTTGGATCTAAAAGATTGGAGAATGACACATATAATCTCAAACCTACATATTCAAAGTACTGAGCACCTACATCCGGAAATGGTGTTTTGTAAATGGGTATCTGTGGTTTCAGCGGGTTCACTTTGACTCCCTATAGGGTTGAAATACCCCATGGTGGGAATCACAGAGGAAGACTCACCGTTTTACAGAAAATCTTTTAAATGGCAATTTAAACATGTGATTTTCCCAGTAATAGCATCACTATCAATGAAATAGTAACAAATTGGTTGTTATTGATACCTTCAGCAGCAAGAATATGTCCAACAATTAGATTTAACTATTAACTGTTTTATCGGTGAACGTTATAACATGTTAACTGATTCATATGGGTGTCCTATCGTTGTGACCAAGACTGGTGATGGTGTGACGAACATAACAATATCGAAGCCCAAACAAGAGATAGGCTTAAACCCTTAGCAGGCGTACTAGAAAAAAAAAATAAATAAAAGAATTGGAATGTGTACGAGCTAAAGCACGACAGAGATTTTTTTTTAAGTCACCAAGGGAAACGCATGTGTGTAGATCATGTAACAACTAGGCTGGAATTGCCCTAAACTTGGGTCTCATTTAGATATAATCATCATATGGACACAAACTGTTTCCTTTTCAACACTTTTGACTGATTTGATTTGATAACCTCACATATGAGGGATCCCTTCTAGTTCGTAACTTCACCTTTAATTGGAATCCCCCTTCCCATCAACAACCTTCCCTTCTATCTTCAAATCAGCGTTGTCGTTTACACACAAAAACAAACACATTTAATAGTCTCCAACATCTACAGTGTACATTTAAAGTCAGGCTAATATTGAAAGCATTCAGATTGGCGTAAAAGTGTTCGACCTGTGAGGTGGAATTACTGGGTGAATTCTATTTTTTATTAAGCCCAAAAGACTGAGCATCCTCTCGGCACAGCGCAAGAGGCTGCCATACCGCATGACAGGAAAATGCCACACTGACTTGCATCATCTAGGCGTGTGTTCCACCGGACCGGCGATAGCGCCGGTCAGGCAGCATAAGGCTATAAGGCCGCCGGTTATAGAGGTACGTCATACGCAATGAGCCGTTGTCGGGACCACAAGACATGCTGCAGGGGGAAGCGGGAAATAATCTCTGGGACTTCTTTGGATACAAATGTTGTTTCAAGCAAACCTGGGCGCTGTTTCAAAAGTTGGGAGGGTGCTAAACGAGAGTACTCACTGCCAAAGCGAGAGCTAACAATGTTACTTGAAGCGTCACTATTGAGGTGGAGGTGGCGCTTGCCATTGGGTATTGGTAGCGGTTTTGCTGCCGCTTTGATTCAAAGTGCTGCTCGCTGTTGCGGCCTCTCGCTTTGAAATGCGAAGTGCCGCTGGCGAGACTTCACTTGACTTTTGAAACAGCTCCCTGACATGAAAATGAGCCTGTGAACTTTTGCCTTTTCGTTTATAATTAATCATCAGCAGGCCAGATAAGACAATGGTTAACTATTCCTGCAAGTGTTTTCCATGAAATAATTATTATTTGATGTCATAATACCAAACTATTTTACAAGCGAACCTAAGCAAATGTTCCTTGTCAGGAATTGTAGTACTGAATGTTCTTAATTATCATTTTTATAACAAATTTCAATGGGATTTTATTGTTTTGTAGCTGTCGCAAACTACGACTCTCATGTAGAGACATAGCGCGGAGTGACACAGTCCGCTTGAATTGTGAGCATACATGTGGCAAGTTTTGGTGCTGGTACGATTTGATTTGTATGAAGAGAATTAACTCTATAGGGAGCCAAAGTGAACCCACTGAAACCACAGATACCCGTTTACAAAAGACCATTTCCGGTGGCCAGTAAGAATGGGGCTTAGTGCTAAACCTATGGGGGTTTGAGGCTAGACTTTTGTTTTTGTTTGTAATTTCTTCGTTCCGCTGGACTTGTCGAGGATCCGTGGTAGGAAAAAATTTCTTCTCTCTATTCAGTGGTCGTATGTGGTAGGAGAAAGGCTCACACTTCAAGATACGCCACGTTTTCCCACATAGACTTTCGTTTTTGGGTCTCGTTTGTTACTTTTGAAGTGAAGTTTACTACTCTCGTCTCTGAATAACTTTGTTTCGAAACTACGATGACAGTTGTTAAGTTTATCAAAAATTTGGATCTAAAAGATTGGACACATATAATCTCGAACCTACATAGTCAAAGTACTGAGCGCCTACATCCGGATATGGTGTTTTGTAAATGGGTATCTGTGGTTTCAGCGGGTTCACTTTGGCTCCCTATGCACATACGTTATTCATATTATTGAAGATCAATGCACCAGGCAACTGAGTGTTACTTATAGGTAGAAGGCAGATGTTCAAAATCCAACATATCCTACTAAAACTGTAAGCCATTTTCTACTGGCTGACTTTTCAACACCGATCTGCAGTCGAGAACCACCAATCGATTTCCAGGGTATACCGACGCCAGATCGGTGAATGGAAACAGGCATGCAGAGAAGTGTTCACTGATTGATTTTATGCACAGATTATGCAATGATGCCACCACTGACCGACTTGGCCAACGACCAACAGAATCAAAGGGGTTTGAAATCGTCGGTGATGGTCAATATGAGTCAGTTGGTATGGACCTTCATATGCGGCAGAAACAAGGCATCCACAATACCCTGACCGACTTAGATATAACAAAGTGCAGTCGTTAGCCACCATAGACTGACTTTTAGCAGAACTCAATTAATCGGTGCCGTTTTGGTCGGTAGTGGAAAATGGCTTTATGCCTTGTATGGTCTTGTATACTGACCAGCTTGTGAAACATGCTGTTTTACTGTATCTGCACTGGGCAAATGTCGAATAGATGCCCATGGATTGCAGATACTTAATGCATCAGTGTAACAGGGTGCCTAGAACAACATAGACACACCCTCAAAGCATTATTCTACAGAGATACACTAATTGGCTGCTGAGTTTTGTCATGATGTGACTGTGGCTGTCTTTGGTGTGCTCTGCTACTCTACTCTGTCTCGCGCTGTTTTACTAAGATATTTAACACAAAAACAATCTCTGAGACTATCATCTACATGTAACAAATGCACAAGCAGAGTGAGGGAGATACATCAAATATATTCCTTGTCTGTCGCAGAGGAACTAGAGGTACAGGACATTTCGGAAATGATGGTTTAAAGCCAGTACTTTGAAGTAGATTGAGGAGTTCGAGAGGGCTTACCCTCCGAGGTACAAGGTAAACTATACATTATTGGGTATTTCCCATGAACAGTTGGAATCACAGTAGTTTGGCGACACTGACTTATATTTACTTACATCAGCAAAAATCCGACTTGATACAACAATACTGGCTGTCGTTTGACCATTGATACAATATCCAACCATAGTTAGGTGGCAACAATATCGGTACCCATGTAGTTTGTCTTGGTCGCTAACCAGCACCACAGAAATTGTCTTCTGTACTTGGGATAGATTAAAGATTCACGTATACAGAAGGATCTGAGAAGAAGCACTGACAAAAAGAACGAAAACGTCCCACATTAGTATGTTCCATCGAAACCCAACCAAATTGAAAATAAAACAGTATTCGTGTATTGAACATATTTAAAGACACCCTTAGCAGGATTTAACATTGGCACATGCAGGTTATTTCTGTACATTTTAGCACATTTCAATCAATATCTAGTGGATCTTATTTGAATGTTATATCTTAAGTATGGCTTGTCTTTTGTCTTATTTACAAAAGGCCTATCTTCTTAGATGGAACCTTTTATATAGAGTCGTCATTTCTTACACTAGATTACACAATACCTGTTTTGTTAAATCCGTCTGTCCATACCTTAACAAAGAAGTAGATACTGACAACAAACGGGTATATATCATTGAATCAAACTGAGACAATCAAATGAGGCATTTACATAAAACAATCAATGAACTCGGTTATCTATGAATAAGCATACACATAATCCAACATTACAATACAGCGAATATATTGTCAGGAGATATCCGTTTGTATAATTAGAACTCAGCCTTTTACAGATCCTAATACTTTTGGATAGTGTAGCATTTCTGTAGACACCCAGGATGGTGCATGTCATAAACAAGACAGGATAGATGACGCCAAACAGTTATGATAGTAACCTAAAATACAACAGTGCTGTACATTGTGCGTTGACTAGCTAGAAGCCAATTATAACCCGACAGTTTCGTCTAAATTAAAAACGATGCGATTCTTTTTGCTGATGTTGTCACTTAACGTCACTGCAAAATCCAACATCGAAGCAGACATATCAAAGGAACTACTGGTACCTCGCAACTGCACTTGCTTAAAAACAGAAGTCAAGTACCTGATACATGCGAGGATTAGCTTTTGACATTTACATTTAGGTCCATTTTGATGTACTCAAGTGATCTTCAAAGAATAACGTACAGTCGTGACAGTCTTCATTTTCAAACAATTATAAACATTCAAAGATCCTAATCGATCGTAATTTACTTCCGGATTGCCTGATAAAATGGTGCTTGAACTTTGTATCCCCTCACACTTTGTATGCCTTCAAAGTCTAGCTAGACCATCAATACCACATGAGCACAGGAGCATAAAGTAAGCTGATAATGATAATACATTATCTTTTATGTAAGGTTGATGAAGCTGTAGATGGAAAAGAGCACAGAATCAAAGTATCTTCTACAAGAATGTGTTGAGTGTACCAATCGTTTTAAACTCGGTTTAATTGCCGTTCGGCTTCTAAAAGACTCAAACGTATATCTTAACAAGTGGTCCTGTCCTACGTTTGTTCAGTCTCCTTTTCATGTTTCAGATTATATCGTTATAGTGTTGTCTGATCAAACCTTTACCCTTAATGAAATCTGATGAAGTCAACTTGTCTTGTTAATGCTTAAATGATTATGTGAGGCTCAATTTGGTCTAATATCAAGCTTAGAATACTACCTTCCTGAAGGAGAAAAAAAGCAGTGTATCCAAAATTTAAAATGTACGAATATTAAGCATATCATCTCGATCACGAAAACATGTGAACTATTGTATCAGCGATGGAACCCTATGTATACATAAACCTCGACGAACTGAATGGAGAAATGAATACTGCTAAAATAATTATAAAAAAAGATAATAATCATAGCTGGACAAAACATGCGACTCTCAGGCCTGTATCTAACGCCCTCTCCTTCGTATCGAGGTCAAACCATGAACTACGAGCCAAGATGACAGTAGGGGAACGACAGGAAATTAAGTAAGCTGGGGTTGAAAGACTATCAGATCAAAAGATATAATAGGACATTATCATTACGGGTTAGATGTCAAGTAATATCAAAAGACGTCACGAGTTTGAGTCTGGGTTTATTTATGCCACACATTTTGTTGGCTCCATAATTTCACGAGTCGAAGACGAGTGACATTACGGAGCCAACACAAGGAGTGGCATAAATAAGCTCAAACTCAAACGAGTGGCGTCTAGATTTTATCCTACCCCGTTTCCAAATTTGTTCAGTATAAGAAACTAGTGACATAAACAACACTTTATGTCACACCCGTGAAATAAACAAATCCCATGTTAAGCCTATGGCGTCTTTTTATTAGGGGTAAGATAACAGACAATATATTTCACCTAAGCGGGTTGGATATCGAAAGGTCAAATGGTATATCAATCATCTTTAATATCAAGATGTCAGGTGGTATCCACTGGCATTAGCTGACACTCAGGTATCTAATATCTATGACCAAAGTAATATGAATTTCACTCACGCTAGCAGGCCTAGCTGATACTAGCCGAGCTTTGGGTGGGAGAGGCACATTCAAACAAATGCAGAGCAACATTGTTGCATAAAATGATTTAATAATATTGACAATAGAGATTGTTATAGCATCTATTTGGTATTGCTTAAATTGACAGCGACAGGATTGGTTGCACACCATAGGTATATCAGCAGTTTGTTGCTGTTCTGCACATTTCTACGGTCCAAGGTGTTCATGCATCGTCACTGTGCATTATAAAGTAATAAGGCCACTCATAACACAGCCTCCCACCATCTTTGGTATTTATTACCCACCAAATACGGAGTCTCCATAGGAAATGTATAGAGCACCTGGAATCAACTACCCGGAGATTCTGACATGTCAGAATCTCCTGCAGGAGATTCCGGAAAAAAAGTCCCATCCATAATGAGGTCAAATTATCATGTACTTTAAAATAAGTTTTTGGAATGTTCATTCAATATCAATTATTTAAAATCAGTCATAATAATCTCATTTACCATCAGAAATCACTGTCATAGCATGCTTTTCATACTAAAATCATGGGGAAATGGCGAATTTTATTATTGGTGTAAATCTACACCGAATTACTGCTAGGCTTGACAGTGCTATGGTGTTTGGAACTAAATGTCTTGCAGAAACATATTTATTGCAATAGATTTGTTATTAATCTTGAAGGTGGGTAATAAATACAATAAGACTGGTTTTGTATACGAGTGACCGTAATCTCCTCATAGTTGACGACGTAATATCCTCGCTAAGCGCTCGGATATTACTATGCGTCAACTACTCAGAGATGACGGGCACTCGTACACAAAACCAGTCATTATTGTGTATATATGTGGATATCTCACTGATTGTTTCCACGGGATTCACCTAAATTAAACACGTCTGTGATAGTGCGAGCTGGCATTGCTTTGGGCGATTCCTGCCTTGGTTTTATCGTTTAATCTCGCAACAGTAACGCCAGTAAATACATGGATCCGGCGATAAACGACTGGCATAATAAGAACAGCAGCCATGCTCCTCAATCACTGAACGATCAAAATGTGAGTCTCGTGGAATAAGAACCAAATCTACCCGATCCAGATTTCGGCCCCGGTTCAAAATCGATTTTTCGCGTCATCATTGGTCAAAAGCTTCAAGGTGTTACACTGCACAGGTCAGGAGTCGTCATTTTGATGCTCCGTGGTTAAATGAAACACCGAGCTCAAGGACTGTGTTTTATGTCATAGGAAAACTGGGGTATGTTTTCGTAAGAAAGATCGATAACGAATAAACGATCCTTACAGATTTCGTTATTTAAAAGTGATATTACTGTTAAAGCATTCTGATTGTAATGGACTACAATCCTTTGGGCAGGGCATTCCCAAATTGGTACATTATCTGGTAGAAATGGTATATATATATATTCCAAGATACCTATTGTTTACATATATTCTTGTCCTGTAATTTGCTTATATATATAATTTGTGACTTCATTATGGAAGAACACAACTTGTATTATCCTGTAATATTGTCATATGTATAATTGTGACTTCATTATGGAAGATCGCAACTAATGTTGTGAATAATGCTTGTCGTGAAACTTTTGTTACCTGAATAAAAAAAAAAAAAAAATATGAGCAGATGTATATCATGATCTATACATGATGGCCTTGTAAGACTTTCCTCCATTAAGATTGATCACGAGAACGCAACCAAGAGCACGATAAGATCGATTTTGTTATCGCTCTTTCTTTTAAAAACACCTCCCTAGAATTGAGCTTAACGAAACTAGCATAGATTTCGGGAACCGGAGCCTGGCATCAAGATGGAGATGAAGATTGCACAGTCAGTACGATCCTCTGGTTTAAAGCCATTCTCCAACAATTACTTAAGCCGCTGGTAACATTTTTATCACGTCATTGCAGGTCACCTGTTCAAACAATCTGACGAACGTAAATACTGGCCGGCTGGCAGGCAGGGGAAACATCAGACAAAGAAGCCTATTGATGAAAGACTAAAAGCTTTTTTCTATCACAAAAAGATAAGTAGGGTTGGTTTCTGCAACGAGTAAAAGTTTTCTAGGAGAAGGGAGCATTAAACTGAACATCGACTGCACTTGTGTCACATCTATGTGTATACCAGCTATTATTATAAGACATATTTCTTTTTGCAAGAAGCAAGCAACATTATTGAAGCACCATTGAACTTATGTAAGTTTTTAATTCCTCTCGGAGTCTTTGTTCATGTGTTTGGTCATCGTCTTTGGTGGATATAGACTTAAAGCAGAGTCGAGGTCAAGGTTGAAGTTCACCTTAGGGTCAGGACTTCCGGAATACCAGCGTCTTGTTATTTGCTGGCATGTCCACCTTGAAAGCATATAATGAGAAATATAGCAATTATTTTTATTGGCTAAAGATCTTGCTATTTGCTAGCATGTCCACCTTGAAAGCATATGATGAGAAATATAGCAATTATTTGTATTGGCTAAAGATCTTGTTATTTGCTGGCATGTCCACCTTGAAAGTATATGAGCAGAAATATAGCAATTATTTTTATTGGCTAAAGATCTTGTTATTTGCTGGCATGTCCACCTTGAAAGCATATGAGCAGAAATATAGCAATCATTTTTATTGGCTAAAGATCTTGTTATTTGCTGGCATGTCCACCTTGAAAGCATATGAGCAGAAATATAGCAATTATTTTCATTGGCTAAAGATTAATATCATAGTACACATTTCATCAAAATAAATACAATTTCACCATTTAAATTTGATTTCTTATCAGAATTCAATTAGTAATTCAGTCTTTACACATTGTCAAGGAACGTCACAAAATTTCATATGATGATTTATATGGCGCGAGTTGTCTTCACGGAATGATATCACGAGGAGGAGCTGAGTGATATCTGTAGCAGACGACAATGATCGCCGTGTAAACAATCACATGACATTGAGTAACGTTTATCGTACCCCGTATATCATCACAGTATGTATTTTAACCAATTGTACTGCATACCATTTTGGTAGATTTCCAGGCATAACTCTGGTTTCTCTGTATCCACAAAACGGAAGAAATCCACGTAATGAAATAACAATACTTACCGTCTTCTCCAAAACCATCCCATTTTCCTGAGCCAACTTCTCGAGTTCAGTGTGATCTCTTAGACCCCATTCAGGGTTCCTAAAATATAATATTTTCTATGTTAAATGAAGGCTGATTATCACTAGAATATCTCTTAGTACCAACATATTGTTGTCTTTTTTTCTAAATGATTTTTATAGAGTGACGAATACACGTAAGAATAATTCAAATAGTTTTGACGATTTGTCAAATTTATTTAAAGATGTTACAGCAATTCATCTGTTTCTTCCACGCTGGCGTCGACACAAAGGACACGACATATATATTATGGAGAAACCAAACAAGAGTTAGTCATGTTGTTGTTCATCGCACGATGGCAAGATTGCGTATTACTGCGCGAGGTGAAGCCGAAAGCAGTATTACACGATCTTGCCGGAGTGCGATGAACAACAACATGACTAACTCGAGTTTGGTTTAGAATTTATCCTACCCCGTCCGTCTAAATTACTTCTACATTAACAAATGGCGTCATTTGTCAAGTGTATCCCACTAGAGCGGTATTTTTCATTTTTCTGAACTCCAGACCGAATACAGTGACCCAATGATAAGCCTATGGAGTTTTATTAGGGGTAGGATAATATACAAGACTAGACTATACATATACAGCCATTCATTCACTTATTTACCCACATTGTTATATATTACAACCAAAATAGTACATGCAAAATAGTACATGCATAACTACGTTTATATATCCTTTTATCTAGTCTTCTGACCAGTTCCTATATTGGTCTCTACGACCTTTTATATTATGTTTTGAATCTCTTCTTTTATTTTCATTTTAAAATTATCTCCCTCCAGTAATTGTATCTCTAATTTGCGTCTAAGTCCAAGATGCGTCATTCTTCAGTCGGAAACTTTAAGAATTCAGAATTTTAAAAATCATGATTAGTATTGGGGAACATATAAAGCTTCTTATGGGCAGAAAAGGGTATCTGGTCACTGTTGATATAATTTGTTCTTCCAAGTACATATTGTGGAGATATGAAGACAATTTAAGGCATTTGAAGAGTAATAAGGTGCAAAACGGGGACTTACTGCTGCCGTAGCATCTGGTCAAACTGGAGGTTGCTTTCCGGCGATATGACACCATTTATCTTGTAAGGCTGGAACAGATAGTCATAGTATAAGTACAGTACATGCATCTCTATACTTGGAAAGAGGTCCACAATATTACCATAATTTTGTTCTGCATGGTCGTAATCTCCGCGTAGTTGACGCGCAGTAATATAGCGGAAGACAATGAATGCCATGAAAACAATTGCATGAAATTAAGTGACGTTTAGATTTTATCCTACCCCGTCACATGTTTTTAACTTCATATGTCACCTGTGACATAAAAATATTATATGGCATAACCGTGGAATACAGCCACTCCGTGTTAAGTCTATTGAGATTAATATGAGGGGTAGGATAGCAATAGAAACACAAAATCACTGCGGATACCCGCACGCACTACTTTGCATATTAGGTACTCTTTTCCGTATTCTACTGAGTAGTATACAGATTTCCGTATTCTCCACAGCCCTGTGTCATGTTCTCACTATCAAGGTGTACTTATTTTATCGATTCATAGATGAATTCTACAGCAAGGCCATCGCACATTGTAAAGAAGAAATCTGGTAAATTAAAGCCTCCTCTTAAAAGGGTGGAGGGGGAAAATAAAGAAGGGGGAGGCAAACTATGGTGAAGGTCAAACCATAAACGTTATCTTAGACCACTCTGTTTAATTAAGAATTAACAGTAGGCGCATTATGGTTAAATCAGAATATTCAAGAATAATAATGTAATTCTAGAGATATTGTATAATTTTGCTTGATCGGCGTTGGATAGAACACATGTAAGATTTAGATCGAGGGGTAGCCACATGTCGAATACCCAAGAGATTTGATATTAATTAAAGAGCGTTGCTCATTAAAAAAAAAACAGTTTCTAAAAGATCATCCGAAACCATCAGTGTCACAGAGAAATATCTGTGGTGCAAAAATTTGGAAGTGAAACTCAATTGGCGGTTTCTCCTATCGAGATTAACATTTATTGAAAATGCAGAAAGTGTACCTATTGTCGGTCTCCCAACAAGATGTATCGTGAAAGGTCAGTTAGTCCACTAGACATTGTACTGTCTTTTATTACCCACCGATTACGGACTCTCCATAGGAAATGTATAGGGCACCTGGAATTAGCTATCCGGAGATTCTGGCAAGTCAGAATCTCCTGCAGGAGATTCCGGAAAAATAGTCCTGTCCATAATGAGGTCGAATCATCATGTACTTTGAAATAAGTTCCTTGAAGGTTCATTCAATGTTTATTATTTATAATCAATCATAATAATCTCATTTACCATCAGAAATCACTTTCATAACATACTTTGCAAGTTAAAAGTACAGGTTAATGGCGAACTATATTATTGGTGTAAGTCTACACCGAATTACTACCACACTTGACAGTGCTGTGATGTCTGGAACTAAATGGCTTACAGAAACTTTTTAATTGCAATAGATTTGTTATTAATCTTGTAGGTGGGTAATAATCTCCTCGTAGTTGACGATGTAATATCATCGCTAATCTCTCGGATATTACTACGCGTCAACTACTCGGAGATTACGGCCATTCGTACACAAAACCAGTCATTATTGTGTATTACATCGGAGTTTGTTCACCCCAGTCGTTTTATGTATAACGCTCAAGCTACCAAATGACGATGGGGATGTTAAATGAGAACTTCATCGCCATCTTATAATTCAGAACTTGCCGGGATAAAGACACAGTGATGACCGCTTTGGTGTACGAGTTTCCTCGTATACGAAACCAGTCCTTATTGTATTTATTACCCGCCTACAAGATTAATAACAGGAATGGTCCCTGTATCAACATGTAAGATGACTACACATTAAATAAGGTCACAGCACTGCCAAGTAGTATGGTAATTCAACTATATAGATCGCTATTGTTCTATATTACTAGGTTTTACGATATGACTGATTATAAATAATCAATATTGAATGAACATTCAAGATATTTATCTTGAAGTACATGATAATTTGACCTCATTATGGGTGGGACTATTTTTCCAGATTCCCCTCCCAGAGATTCTGACATGCCAGAATCTCCGGGTAGCGAACTCCAGGTACTCTATGCAATTTCTATGGAGAGTTTGTATTAATAAAGGAACCTTCCTGTAGTTATTATGTTAAACGCCATTATTCCCACCTAGAACACAAGCTAGCACAAACATTTTTTTGTTTAAAAAAATATATATATATATATATATACTATTTTTATAAGATACTCAATCCAATTTGGGATTGTCCCCCACAAAGATTTATCGTCCATTACAATCAGCGGGCTTCAACAGTTAAATCATTTTTAAATAACACTAGCGACTTCGTCGTTGCCCTGTGCACTTCTCAGTTAAGGCTACTGTTGATCGGATCGTGCCAGAGCTAAAGGCGTAGCAAAGGTCTGCTCTGGTGGCTAGTGTAACAATACAGGTGTTGCCGTTCAGCGCCGCCTTACGGCCCACTGTCTCGTTACGCGGCCGCTCGGACAAACACCGCGAGTTCAGCGGTATTCATATTGAGACATATAGCAATCACACCTAAAGTGTGAACGGTGGGTGTGATTGCAGTACTGTTGGTTTGGGACAGATTGGACTGCTAGAACAATTTAAGGCATTGTATCAATGAGTCTGGACTATCAAAACTTTATAGTTGATAATTGTTTTGGTTTTAACTTGGAGAAAGGTAAGCATATGCTAGCTAGGCCTGTCAATGTATTAATGTGAATTCAATTTTGGTGATCCTATGTTATCTATGCTATATCTAAAGTATTATTGAGCCAATATGTATATATGACATACCAGATTTGAGCTGGAATACCATAGAATACGATGCAATTATTATTATTTCCCTGGAAATAATATAGATGGGTACTATGTACCTATTATACACATACACTGAGTGATCCAATGCCAAAGTATACGTTGCCAGGTGAATGTTTGGCTTCAGCCATGGCGTAACTAGGCAGATAAGGTGCGACACCAGCCTACGGAAAAAGGCCTATTCCTAACTGCCGTCGTTCCCTCTAGTGGGTGAACAAGAAACCATCTTAAACTTGTGCTTATTATTTCGCGTGACACAGGTATTTTGCAGGCAACCAGTGGAACTATTCTCGTGGCTGATCATGGGGCAAGGCAATTGAATAACTACAGTTCTAAATTATGATTTCAGTATGGATAGAAACAAATCTTAAGGATAGAAGTACATCTGTGTAGAGAAACACAAAAAAGAAAAGCAGGATTCAGTTAAGTACTGCACGAGAATCTCAATTTCGTGGCTCCTCACTGTCCCCGCCTAAGTCTGGTTCACTATGTCTCTATGTGTGGGAGAGTCTCCAAGCGGATATCACAGAAATTCTAACGTTTTATATGTGGTAGGTAACAATTATATAAAGAGATCCTTGCCAGTATCGCCCATGTAAATCTTAATCCTAGTAGATGATTCAGTATCGATATTTCTTTTGAGAACACACCCTTTCCCCGTTTCGCTAGACAATGAGTAACCCTCTTCTTCTCACTCTTAAAATCTTAAGATATTTAAAATTGTTCACAATCATATATCATTTGGTATTTTCTTTTCTGTCTCATTCCGGAGTCATTTGGAACTCTTGCCTTTGTACATAATAATATCGATGATATGGTAAATGGAATGCGAGGTGAATATTTTCCCTAAAACACCAATACCGAAAAAAAACAGGTTATCCTTTAATTCCCCTGAGAATCAATCATCTTTCATTATTGACAAGGTGATCTTAAGCTATTCACATGACTAGATAGCCAGCAATTCCCAACTGCAGCAAGGCTGCCATTCTAATGAGGCACACGATCCAGAGTATCTCAATTCATGGATTCCCAGCGGGGAAAAGTATACTTTTAAAACTTTTAATCACAAATAGCGAATCACAAAGTGAATTCAACAGAAGCCATGTGGGTCAGCAGCAGGCAGTCGGATCGGAGGTTTTTCACGGCGGAGTTCTCAGCGGCGAGGCAATAATCATCCCTCATTAGATGGCAATGAGCCGACGCCAGCTGCGAGACTTTGGCACGGCTCGAGCGGAGAGTAACGTGTTCGTCGTTTGGAAACGTGCCAGTTCTAGCAGTTGAAATGTAAAATCGCCAGCGTGTCGTCTGCCAGCCGCCGCCTCCCTCACCGCTTTTTGCCCAATTTACACCTACCGATTTTGACCACAGATTATAGAATCTGACACCGCCGACCGATTATCATGCGTTCCTGATAAAACAATTCGGTGAGTTTAAAGCCTATAAAGCCTATAAGACACCGACCCGACGGATGTGCTCGATTCTACCTCTGTCCTATGGATCCGTCGAGTGTGTGGCGATCTGCGTCAATAGGGTCGGTGTACGCACTTCACCGACCCGATTTTATTGCTTTTCCCGACGCGTCGGGCATTACTACCATGTCAGATATGACCGACTCTCCCCGACCTTAAGATTTCGATGTACGCACTTTCACCGATTGTTACAGATTCTGAGTTGGCCGTTTGAATAGCGATGGTACCTATCCCCTAGTCCGATTTAGAAGTTCCTTATATCAATTTGTAGGTGAAACAGAGGCGATTATCGTTCTGAAACCCATTTTCTGATATCCTAAAAAGAACAGAAGTTATTAAACTTGGCATTATTACCTATATAGACTTATCACCCGGCCGGGGCCCAGCCGGGCCCGGCACCCAGCCGCTTCCTTTGATCTTATCCCGGGAAATTTACGAGGTTATAAAAGAGGGAAGTGTGATCGGGGACAGTCATCATGTTGGTGTCTTATAGGTATAAGACATCGAAATTTCATTCCCGACTCTCACCGAGCCGATGGTCGGGATGAATCGGGAACATAGGTCGGTGTCTTATAGGCTTAAGACATCGACATTTGTTCCAGATTCACCCGACCATCGGCTCGGTGAGAGTCGGGAATAAAATGTCGATGTCTTATACCTATATAAGACACCGACATGTATACACTATCACTTTTCCCCACTTTATAAACTCGTAAAACGACCCCAATGAGATCAGAGAGAACAGGCGCGAGCTGGGACCTGCTTAGCTCGAATATCAGTTTTACTGCTGCTATTTCTTGGTTTTACTGTATACATATATAGGGAACTTACCCCGTACGTGGCAAGGATTCCGCCGGACTTCAGGTAGTGACCTGCTCCTTTGAAAAGACCCTGCAATGAAGAAAACGACGCCTGTAACTATACACATCAGGAAACTCCATATTCTACCTACCAATAAATGCAGCGATATAAAGGGGGTGTTCCACTGGACCGACCAGAAAATCGCCAATTATTATCGGATGCCTTAGTATTTCTCAAATCTTCGAAAATGGTCATTTATCAAACTATTATTATCAGAATCAAATAAATTACAATACGTGAGCTTCCTCTTAAGGGCCCAGGAACAATTGATCGGGTGAGAAATCGGCCTGATGGATTTTGCCCTTTACCAACGCTCGCGATTTTGTGAGTGATTGTGAGAGCAACAGACTTGCCTTTTGGGGAAAATAATTTTATTTTTACATTATCTACATGCAGCAGAGTTGAGAGAAATACCAAGTCATCCTTGACAAATACAATTTGCACATTATATAAACATAGTATATGTATTGATAAATTGAATGAATAATAAGCTAAATGAAAATATATGAAATTACCACAGTATGATGCCTAATAATTCTGCACATTAAAAAAATTCTATTGTTTTAAGCTCTCGTGAGCATGAGTTTTTTTTTTGTTTTTTTTTGCAATCAGTTTTTATTTTTCATTTGTTTACATCATTTGTTCCAGTTTTTGGTCCTTATACAATCTTTAATCTTTTCAACGTTTTCAAAAAACACAATAAACAATTCTAAACAACAAAATCGTAATGATGTGGTCATACTAATGCTCTTTTTTTCCTTCCCCCCCCCCAGATTTTCTATCTACAGTGATCTATATATATCTTTTCTCAAATCTAAGTAAGAAAGAGTGAGTATTTGCAATAGGAACATGCTTAATCAAAAGAACAGATATGATCTGGACTCAACCATTATTCACATAGAGTTATAATGCAATATTATACAGTACTTTGTGTAGTGTGTCATACACTGAATCGATAGACCGGACAGGACAGAACGGGACAGTGATACATTACTAGACATTACATGGTGCATTGGGTTTTGATACATGAGTTTTTCAGTTACAATGTTTAAGGCTTCACAGCCACCATAAATATATCAGGGTGTATCGAGATAAAAGTTTGATATCGCAAATACTTTTACAAGTATTTAACATTGATGAAACCATCATAGTGCTGCCCCCAGACTTGTGAGGAAAAAGTGCTATTTGATTGAGTTTGAATATCCGAGTAAAATGTAATTGCCTATTCAATGGTCGCGTTGCAATAATCACTAACTTGGTAGCCGAACTTGTAATTACATTCACTGTAAATTGTAGTGATACAATCAGGGAATTGTGCTGAGGGTGGCAGAAACTCGACTTCAAGCCATTTTCCATTGGCTGATTATTCAGCACCAATCTGCTTTCGGGAACCACCGATCGCATTTACACCGACGCAAGATCGGTGACTGGAATTTTTTATTTTTTTTATTCGGAAAAAATTCTACGACAACATTTTATGACCTGCATTTAAAATGGTCACCCATTCATTTGGCGAATATCATATTATGTATCAATTCATAGATGAAGGTGCATTGTATTCATTGTTTCGACTGTATTTTCCAGGTACACACAGATTTTCTGTGAGAAAATCCGTCGGTGGTGGCCTTGTTAAATACTTTATGGCAAATTAATCTGTGAGCATTCTCGGCAGGTATCATTTCCATTCACGGATCTTACGTCGGTTTATCAAAAAAATCTGTTGGCGGTTCCTGACTGCAGATCGGTGTCGAATACATGGCCAACGGAAACGGCTCTAATAGGTATAAGACGCCGAACTTTTATTCTCGACTCTCACCGAGCCGATGGTCGGGATGAATCGGGAACAAATTTCGGTGTCTAATAGGCTTAAAGTCTATTAGACACCGAAATTTGTTAGGAGAACTCAAAAATGGTGGTCCAATATGGATGGAAATATCATAGAAATAGCAGATAGTAGAACAAGAAGTGCTGAAAGAATAAAACTGAATACGAAACGACCTAACACAGAGGCCTTCAGGAAAAGTCCGTTGTATGTTGGTTATAAGCTATGGAATAATCTTAGTGCTGACACACAAAAAACAGAAAGGATGGACTTGTATAAAGCAAAAGTAAAACAAGAAATGGCCAGCATGCATATTCGTGAAGTGTTAGATCAATAGATCTCTGTATTCGTGATACTTTTTGATGATATAATTACTCAACAGACTGTATTAGATTAATTGATTGAACCAAAGTGTTTCAATGTGTTTGTGTGAATTTGTGTTTTTCTATGTGAACTGTACATAGTTCCGACAACTATAAGGAAGAGCGCCTGCTAATGTATGGCGATTATTGTATGTCGTATATCTACCCAAATAAAAAAAAATAAAAAAAATAAACCGGTACCGTTTTCGTGGACCAGTGGGACATGGATGTATCACTGGAGTCCGACGACTGTGTTGCACAACTCACGGATGAAAATACTGACTCAGCTTAAAGTTCATGGAGATCAGTTACGTGGCCGCTGGTTTTGTCCAGACAGATTGCGTTTGCTTTTCTTTGAGATGACCGGTCAAAATGAATCTGGTTTCAAATCTTAGAAGTTCAGGCATTACCTATCATTAATTTACATTTACAGAGTGCCTTGGAAGGTCGGATAGGTGAAGAGGGGCGTTTAAAAAATTTAGACCTGGCGGAAGATTTCACCAGGGATCCCGCCAACCATCCAATACCTATTTGGAGATAGGAGTCGACCATTCACGTTTTTTATTACCCACCTAATACGGAGGAAATGTATAGAGTGCCTGGAATCAGCTACCCGGAGATTCTGGCATGTCAGAATCTCCTGCAGGAGATTCCGGAAAAATAGTCCTGTCCATACTGAGGTTGAATCATCATGTACTTCGAAATAAGTTTCTTGAATGTTTATTCAATGCTAATTACTTAGAATCAATAATTATAATCTCATTTACCATCAGATATCACTGTCATAACATACTTTGCATGCTAAAATCACAGGTTAATGGCGAACTTTATTATTGGTGTAAGTCTACACCGAATTACTGCCACGCTTGACAATGCTGTAGTGTCTGGAACTAAATGGCTTACAGAAACCTAATCGCTCGGATATTACTACGCGTCAACTACTCGGAGATTATGGCCACTCGTACACAAAATCAGTCATTATTGTGTATATAACACCTAACATCCATAGGGATAGAAATCTTGTATAATTAGTCTCCAACAAGGGAATATGATCCTGGTTTAGGACAATTAGGTTTCGGGGTCCTTGTAGAGGGTCCATGTAGAGGACAGTTCCTGATCATTGCAGGGGTTTTCGTAACGAATTTCATGTTTTATAATTATCAACGAATCTAACTAAATATTTAAGACATTCTCAATCTAACACTGTCATTTTATATTAGAGACCATATATTACTATACACCTATGGCCGAACATGTATGAGATACTGCCCGCTGCTTGGGGTGTAGTATAAATAATGTTTGCGCCCGCTGTGGCAGCGGGCCGTAGTGAATAGCAGTGGCTTTTTGCGGCGCAGAAAAGTTAATAAAAACATATTTTTCAACGAGTAGGTGTATAGTAATAAGAAAACGAAGTGACTGAGCCCATACGGTGTCTGTTATCTGTCATTTAATGAAAAAAACGCGGCCCTCTAGCCTGCGGCATCGGGCCGTATTTTTTCATCAAATGACCTCGAACAGCCACCTGTCAGGCTCAGTAACCACGTTTTCTCATAATAAATCGACGAGGCACCGCAAATACTCCGTATGTGTTTATCAAAATTGCCGTAGGTGAATATAACTCACCACAGCCTATTTGTCCTAGCCCAGGATCAAATTCAGTGGAAGGAGACTAAGTATACAGGATTTCTCTACTGACAGTAGCTAGGGTTCTGGATGGACTAGAATGTACAGGTGTATTATATTGTACCTATGGCTGAATGTCTATGAAATACTAATCGCTGCTAGGGGTGCAGTATGAATAATTTCGGGTTCACTGTGAGGCAGTAATTTTTGTGTTATTCATGTATATAATAAGAAGAACACGTGGTCCGTGAACCTGTAGCGATTCCCTTTTCGGCCATAGGGATGCCATTCTCGGTCTTTAGTCCCATAAATACGTCCCTCCAGATCCGGCGTCCGGACATATCTTATGGGACAAAATACCTCGAACGGCCATCCATACAGGCTCGGTAACCATATTTCCGCTTATTATCTACAAAAAAGTGTTCCCTTTCTCATCACGGTATTTTGACAAATGTTGTCTCTTATCATATCACTAGAACACTTGCCCCTGATTGAAAAAAATGAAAAGACATGTTATGATTATTCGTTACTATTACTGCGAAACATTTTCAGTAAAGTATTATGTCCATTGTTCATGTGTCCAATCTCTGTTTCAATAGAAAAAAACTCCCAGTTTCGCGAAACTTTGAGGGTAGGATTCCCTTTGCTTATTACAGACACAGGAAACTGCCAACTTCAGACCCTTTTTACTGTTTAAAGGATAATCTTCGTAAAACATCTTCATGAAGAAACAGAAGACCCTTGCGGATTTTTGCCGATCCATAAAAATGATACTTGATCTCTTGGTTTTGAAGCAACATTTCAAGTTACGCATTGAAACTTGAATATTTTGATTCAATTATGAATCTTTTAATCATTGAGTATTAAGAGTGGTAATATTAAGGTGTAACAGTAGCATCAACCTCGATATGATGTCTGTTCAGTGTTCCCTTCACATCCGTATCTGATTTTTGGTTATGGGGATTTATCCTACCACTAATAAAAAACTCCATAGGCTTAACATTGGGTCATTGTATTCGGTCTGGAGTTCAGAAAAATGAAAAATATCGCTCTAGTGGGATTCACTTGACAAATGACGTCATTTATTAATGTAGAAGTAATTTAGACGGGCGGGGTAGGATAAATTCTAAACCAAACTCGAGTTAGTCGTGTTATTGTTCATCGCACTCCGGCAAGATCGCATATTACTGCTCTCGGCTTTGCCTCGCGATCTAGCCGTCGTGCGATAAACAACAACACGCCTAACTCTTGTTTGGTTTCTCCATATTACCCACCTTTATCCCAAGGGGGGGGGGGGTATAGCTATGCTGTGCGTTTGTCTTGAAAGGTCCGACCCCATTGAACGAGGCGATCGTCTCACACTTCTTATGGGACCATAAAGGACCTACCAGGGATATTTATGGCCCAAATAGCGACCGATCCATTGCACCTAATCACCACAAAATACGTGGGTATGCCCCACTGATGCGATGCGATTGTTACAATGCTTTTGCTATGGATACAATTTCATTTTCAATATCTATGAAACAGGCATAGGATTTTTCCGGATTTCCTTACTTCCAAAGGTCAGTCTAGAGATCCAAGAAAATCTTTAAGGCTAGAGGATGGGGATTGAAAATAAAATATGATAGCTATGTCTGTGCAGTTTTGGCAATTTTAGCTCTCACCCTAGACCAGGAATTTACTTCAGCGCCACATCCACTAAGCGACCAAGCGAATGCGTCTGCGACCCATGCAACTGCGTGAATCCCATGCGATGATATTCAATAATTGAATATTATCGCAATGCATTCGCATGTCCATGCGAACGTCTGCGAACGTCTGCGAAAGTCTGCGAACCCAAATTCGTATGGAAAATCGCCTTAGTGGATCTGGCACTTTAGAATAGCTCAAAACGTTTTCGTCACAATCAATCGTGAACACGGATACGTCGCATCGCACACGCACGCAAGTACGGCCCCACTGGTGTGATGTGTGCGACGCGACAGGCGACGCGGTTTTTATGACCTTCGCCCGACTTTTATTATCTTTTATTGATTTGCGACGATCCAGTCGCACTAGTGGATCCGGGCCTTATGGGAACCCTTTCTCATATGTTCAAACGGGCGCTCGGTAGGTTGCCTTGCTGTACTTTCCAGTAGGACTGAGATTTTTTTGATTTTTTTATTATAGTTTTTATTATCAAAATCTGGGCACGCCCAGGTCTTCCATTTGACAATATCAGAAACAGCCTGTACAGTCATAGCCCAGTGTGCCTTCATCATATGCACACAAAAAAAAAGAAAAAAAAAGAGAGAAAAAAAAGAGGGAAATATATACAATACAGAAGTGCGTACATAGGTAACACATGCATGCATGTAGTCATACAGTCAGTCATACAGTCATCAATCAGATCATTAGACTGTCATACAGTCAGTCATACAGTCATCAATCAGATCATTAGAAGATGGTCATCAGTTTTCGGCCCAATTTTTGGAAGGTCAGCTCTGTAAACCACTCGAGGTTGACGATGTAATGCACTCATTAGAGCGTGCTTGCACGCGCTAAATACATCATCTAGAGGTTAGAGTCAGGGTTAGAGTGGTCACATTGAACTTTCAGTGTGCTTCCAGAAAACTATCCCTTTACCATCTGTGTGCTATTCACTATGATTCACTATTTTTATTTTTATTATGGTTTTTATTTAGACTGGAGGATTAAGCTTGGGTAATTATACCCTATCTTCCGCTGGCTCCAGTGGAAAACCACCCTACTATGGGTGTCACTACCTACATATATCCGCTTGACTTTGACCTTGCTGCAAAGAACAAAACCTTTACCATCTGCGTTCTAAAACTGTGACATTGGGAATGGCAGAAATACCTCTTTGACCCACTTGATATATTTGGATCATAGACAGGCTGCTGTAGAAGCAAGTTGTCTGGGTGCAAGAGGGTTACAGAATATGACCTATAGACTGAATATAACCCAAACCTTTTAATCGTTATTCATTTAAAATTCCCCGCGCATTCATAGTTATGAATGGAAAAGGGAAAACTGATACATATCTGTCCTATTACTCCACGAACGTACAGCTATAGGTATATACGATGCGAGCCAACCTGCACCGTTTTCTTTGGCAATCCACACTCCAAGGCTAAGAAGGTTGTTTTGGCCCACATGATTCAGGTCAACTATAGACTGTAGAAACATACCAAGGCGCTATTAACACTATGTAAGGAGGTCAGGTAGAAGGTCATAGTTGCTGTGAATGCTGGTTGATCAAACTACGCCTAATATATTCCTTATATGGTGGTGAAGGAAGAGGGACAACTCCATGCACCTAATGAGTGATCGGGTCATCAGAACGTCAAAGAACCCTCCTATAAACACAGGCGACAGACCCTCAGCACATCACCTTCTACAAAACGCATGGTGTAAGATTAAGCCCAAAGCCCATCTACCGATTTCGGAACATTCATGTACCTTTGTCGGCGACAAACTGACGGTAATTTGTCTCACCCAAGACATCCTAACGGAGTCGGCCGTAGTCGGTAGATGTAGGACAGCTAGGCAAGGGTGAGCCAACGATTAGTAGACCGATTTGCTTAGGACTAATATCCACCACCCCATCTCCTCAATGTCTGCCGGTCGAGAGAAGGGTTACATAATTTGCCTGCGACAAGTTCACCGACTCCTATACGATTTGGGAACTAATCTCTCAACCCTGAATCGGTAGATGGGCATCAGGCTTTATCGTGGTAATATTTGACATCGAAGAGTGAGCTTTGGCAAGTAGTAGGCCTCGGAGGCCATAGGAAATAAAGAATGATCGGGCAACAGGTGAACGTCATTTAGTTCGCCATACATACAGCTTCTATGAGGCAAGCAGCTCCATATAGATTGAAGAGCCTGGAGAAGCATGACTGGCCCTCACCCCTACCTCCAGCTATATGTCTCTGTCTCCTCCAACCGTTTCACTTTGTTTTTTATTAGCACACAAATTCACCTCATGGTTGGTTTTCCATTCATGGCGTGTCGTTCTACATCGATATAAGTTTTCTTCAGGATAGTGCATGATTTCGTTGGTCCTTCAGACATGCTATGTAATAAATCTATTACATAGTATTATACATAAGTATTAGATACCCATCACAGTATGAGATTGATGAAAACATAATTTGGAAAGTCTGATGAGATGAGATGAACGAGCTGAAATACAGACTAAATATATAGGCCTTATGATGTATATAGGCCTTATGATACATATATACGCCATTTTGTGTTGGCGATTGCGGAAATCGCCGCGTTACTCGCTTGGTGTGTCTCCAGCATTAAGCGGGAGACACATCAAGCAAGAAATGCAGCGAGTTCCGTAATCGCCAACACAAAATGGCCTATATGTGACCAATTATTCCATATTTCACCTGATTATTGCTTCTGAGAGGCTAAATTATGGGTAGAAGATATTTCTATGAAATGATATCTTACATAGATGCTATTTTGTCTTGGCAATTCTAAAGATCGCCGCCTTGACTCGCTTGGTGTCTCCAGCATTAGGTTCGGTTTAGAGCTTTAAGGATAGGGTTAAGGGTAGGGTTAGGGTTAGCGATAGGGGTTGGGTTTGGTTCGGGTTATGGTTAAGGGTAGGGTTTTCTGTTTGTTTTCTTCCCCAGATAAGACCAAATTGGAAGCATTGTTGTAACCCCCCTTCCTTGTCAATATCCATCCGTATATATATATATATATGCTTTGATAACGATGTCGGGATATTTCGTGACTTGGTTTCGAGGAGAGTTCCGTAAATGGGGCGCCTTCATTTCAGGGCGAATAAATTCTTAGGTGACTTGTGTTTCGGGGTGAGTTCTCCAGTATTTGTTGAAATTACGAAGAGTTTATGTCTCACAACATACTAGTAAGAAACGTCACAAAATTTCATATGGTTGTTCGTGTGACATGAGTTTTCTATACAAAATGATATCCCGGAGCAGAGCTGAGTGATATGTGTAGCAGAAGACACCGAACGCCATCTAAACAATCATGAAATTGTACGACGTTTAGAATTTATCCTACCCCGTCAAATGTTTTTAACTTCATATGTCATCCGTGGCTTATAGATATTTCATGGTATAACCATTGCATATAGTTACACCCTATTAAGTCTATGGAGATTTATATGAGGGGATGGAAAAATATCCTTATCCCGCACTACGTTTTGTGTACTTCTAGTATCTCCTAGTAGGGTAGATGTAGTTACTCTGACAGACAGTACTCAGTAATTCTAGTAGACGGTAGACACTCGTGGTGAAGTAAAGAGCTGCTGGGGAGGTCGGATGGCCTCCTACCCTTGCTTGACACCCTGCAAGACGCCCAAGGCAAGGGCAACCTTAGACTGGCCTCAGTCCCTGTATCCTCCCCCTCCACCCCTTCTGAGTGACACAGGGACTGGTCTCATCCGTAAACGGCCGTGTACACTGGCGCGATTTTGCGCCACACTCCCCAAGCAGAGGTCTGGCTACTGGTCAGGATATCTGCTGGGATATTGATACCCTCTCACTTTGAACTCAATCGAGACATAGTCAGGAGTAGTAGGCGAAATATATTGCTATGACAACACAGGCGGCCAGGGAACTGGAGGAGGGGAGGGGGAGGGGTAGAGGGAGGTATAGGGTTACAGGGAGTTGCTTGGGGTCATAAACAGGAGATTCTGGTCAGAGTGGACAAGTCTTTGATTCATGGGCCAGTCAGAGAAGGACACATGCTATAATGAATTGTATTCCGATTTTCTTTAATCATTTAATGAATATTCATAATCAAAGACTTGGGCAAGTCTAGGGCAACCTAAGCCCGGCCTCAGTCCCTGTGTCCTCATCTGGGGCTCGCGTTATTTCGGACCCTCGCCGGGGACGACAGATCCGACGAAGGAGATCTCCACGGATGACATTTTCGGCGAGAGCTTGTCAATCGCGTTTAATTAGACCTGAGAGGTATTATTTTAAAACTAAGAACGATATTGGCTGAACGATTACGATTAGGACTAGCCGCACGCGACATTGGCTATGATAGGTGAGACAGTGCGTTTTTTAAATGTGCTTCTCAGAATTCAAAGACATGTTTTATCATTTTTATCATTTACTTTTTCCATATCATAGTGGACGACGTTTTGCAACAAAAATATGCAACTAAGACCATAATAAGATTGATTTATGTATCGTTCTTGATTTTAAAAAAGCACATCTCCCCGTCGTCGATAGGTAGACGAATCCTAGTTCATAGTGGAGGCAGACTATAACATGAAATCACTAGTAGACTGAGGAATTGTGCTGTATTATGTTAAGAACAGATCCCGCACTGAATGGCTTCACTGTGTCAAAAGAGCTACAAGATCTGCAGAAAAGATAAGTTTAATAGTTATTATGCTCGCAGTACTTCAGTACTTCAGGACAGATCCTATCTTAGGGGAGCCAGACTCTAGATTTCAATCTCAGTAGAAAGTCAACATTGTAAAACGTATGAGGAGCTTGATGACTTTCTAGATGGGTTTCTCTGAATTGTGTCTTCTGATTACAGCTTTACGTTTATTCATCTCATCTTCATCAAATTTGTTTGTCTCATATCATGTTTGATATTGTGAAGTCATCCTGGACGGTGATGTATCTTCTGTAATTAAGGTATCTGAAAAACTCACTGATGTGAGAGATATCCTTTTTTCTTCAATAAAGAAAACAAAGAAATACAATGATGTCCATCGTGGATCGAGCCGGTTAGCATCAAAGAGGTTTTGGATGGCGAGTATTATTAGGAAATGTCCATACTGCGGACGACACGGTTTTCGTCCGAGGTCAGTCATCGATTTCATAGGCTGCATATTAGGAAACATTCTTACTGTGAGCGAAACCATTCCCGCTCGAGGTCGATTTTATACGGCTTGGTACCGAGAGCGGAAGCCCCTATGAAATCGGCGATTGACCGGGACCGAGAAACAGTTGGGCACCCCTCTAAGACACAGAGATACTGGCTCTCTGCTCCTTCCCCAATGTCACAGTATTAGCACGCATATGGTAAAGGGTTACTTTTTTGCAGCAAGCTCCAAGTCTATGTGACCACTCTAACCTTTATGCAGCTTATATGAGCATATGGCTCACGCAAAAAGATCTATTCTTACCGGCCCATGCAGTGGATTGGTTAGAAAGAGCTGTTATTAAAAACAATGAAGATGTCGATGTCTTATAGGCGGGTTGCTGAGGTTTGCAATATTCTCAACAGACTTCATTTCCCCCTCCTGTAACCACCTCATCTACCTCCATGGTCATTGGAAGCGGTGTCGGGAAGATTTTATCAATCTCGTAATCTCACACTCATTTGAATTTAAGTGTGCATTAGGATGATCCATTATGTCTGTATGTTCTGTGCAATATCTCTGTTTTTAATCCGCAAAATTATATCTACCTGACATGAATTCGGGGTGGTGGGTGTGTGTGTGTGTGTGGGGGGGGGGGGGGGGGGGTTAAGAGTGACGTTAGAATATGTAGGTTAACTAATTGAATTTTCCTACAGGGGCAGCTGTAGCAATCACGAAGGACCGATTAGGTTGTTGTTTTTCTTTTTGTTATCTTAGGTTCTTTATTTAAGCTGTAAGGTTGAACCATTACTAAGGCATAAACTCTATGACAAATTGGGGTAATCAGGTAAAAACTTCGATATCATAGTCTTTCAGATCCAGTGCAGGAAGTGGTGGCATGCCCGATCCCCTTGATCTACTTCTAAATCCACCCATGTTGCTCTCGGAGAATGGGGATCGACGTATGTCAATGTCACAGTTAACAGTCAAACGGAAGATACAGTCTCTGAACAGTAATTCTTATATGTTCTCAGCGGGGGCCTCAGTGGGAGGGGAAGAAACAACAGGCAAACGGCTAGCGGTCCTCACTTCCTTTTATGATCGTAGAAAAAGGATGGTGGGATGGACAATAGACACAAATTTCAAGGTGGGCGGCAATTTATCTTTTGGTTTCTCTACTTTTTGGCTCACATCTTTAAGGGCCCTCTAATTCGTCTGAGGGTATTACCTTTTTTATGAAAGGTAATAAGAGAAAGGATGCAAAGAATACGGAAATTTTGCCTGATGAGACTGAATAACAGTCAAAACCATGAGAGAAATCGAGGGTAATTCCCCCTCGCTACACTCATCTCGACGCTGGCCGTTCGAGTTTTCCCCAACTGCTGTCAGACAGACATGATAACAACAGTCAACACTAAACAACACACAATGTAGGGCATCCTCCCAGATAGTGATATTACCTGGGCTTGGGAAACTTGGTTTATCCCAAGGCAGGTGGTTCTACACGGTTAGATCCCCATAGGAACTGTGTGGAGTGACACACAGAGCCCCATACCTGACATCGCCGTACTGACGAGTCAGACAGGGCACACTCCGACGCTCGACCAACCACAACATCGCTCGAGGTTCACGTGCACACCTCGACCAATCAGCGACAACGAAAACAAGGGTAGACAGACAGAGCACTACGCTGGTTCCCGGGGTATCCGCTAGGGGGCTCGGCGGAGATATACCGATCTATGTTAGGTAGCCAGCGGCGTACACAGGCGGGCACCAGCCAAACAGAGCACGGGAATTGACACCGCGCCGACACCCAGTTCTCTCCATTAGTGGTCGCAACAGCG
This sequence comes from Alentia gelatinosa, assembly GCA_950022655.1. Classification (NCBI taxonomy): domain Eukaryota; kingdom Metazoa; phylum Annelida; class Polychaeta; order Phyllodocida; family Polynoidae; genus Alentia; species Alentia gelatinosa. Next base: position 59,310,264 of record OX465583.1, on the reverse strand, counting down.
GTGGGTTTGAGACGCAGCAGAAGATACGCCTCGTTCACCAACATAATATGAGAAAGGATGCAAAGAATATGGAAAGAGGAGGTGTGAAAGAGTATTATTCAGGGCAGGTGGAAGAGAGTGTGGGTCCCGTGCCCTCAGATCTATAAACAATGGTACGTAGAGGACTCTTGAATCCCCCAAACTATGACTTCACGTTCTGGAACCTTCCAATACCTATGCCTTGAACCCATTCCGGCTCCGGCATTGGTAGTTATATAGAAAGACTTACGAAGCTGTACATGCAACAAAACGAGATGGTGAATTGATGTTTCTTATGGAACGAGGCCTCTTGCCGAGCTCCGTGAAATAACATCCATTCCCATCGAGGTTTGTAGCACGTACAAACATGGTTGGTCGTTCTATATTTATTATATGCCCGAACTTGATCAAATCTTACATGTCGAAATCTACACACTGCGGGCGTTTCAACATAGTCAATATGAGACCGTACTGCACAGGATGCAGTACAGAATGTATACTGTATCTATAGTCAGAAGCAGTACGTAATTGTTAAATGTATCACACGGTTATATAACAAAGTACATTGGGGCTAACTGAAGAGTTGGCCTTTTTGCGAAACTGAGCACAATCGTTAGGGATTAACTCCTGGTCGCTAGGGACTCCTTCAACCCGTTCCGGTCACGTGTCCCTCACGTGGTCACCCCACGCCACCCCGCCGACGTTCACTTCAACCCTGGGCCGCCAACGAGAAGGAACCACCCACCCACCCTACAAAAACTCTTCAGCCTCATCTCTCCATTCTCTCCTACTCTGTACGGCTCATCAATAGCTCCTGAACTATCTCTTATCTCTAATATATGTTATGATGGACCTCTAAAAGTTATCTCTTATCTCTAATATACTCAATAAATTTTATGTCCATACCCGTGCTTTGTGTTAGTCATTAAGTTCCGAAGAAATCACGTTCAAGTCTGTAAAATATTCACTGAAATCCCCAACCAGCCACAAAATGTTGACCACAGCCCACGGCGCACCAAAAGCTGCTTAGTAAAAATCGCCCTGAAATCCGCAAAGTTCAGCAAAAATTCCCCCGTGAGTTATGTTTTATGACAGGCCTTGCTGCGTGCGCAACTTCCGGGTAGCTGCGATCACGTGATGAGCACTCAGACGCTGTCAGTATTGATCGGGAAATCATAACAGCTGAGCGGCGGCCGGGACCATTTAAACGGACAAATACTGTTAATTTATTGACTTCAGTGTCTGGGTATGGCGCTCAGTCGGTGCAGCCACTCTACCGGACAGACAGCTAAGTGGTTCCTTCTGTCTCCGCCAGGCTTGTACTCGCCAATGGACTTGAAAGGAAGCTCGTCAATTATGTTGCGACTCTTAAAAATTAAGATCGAACGACTCTCCGACCATGTTTCAGGATGCAATATATCGACGTGGTAGAGACAAAGTGCACGTTTCCATGTTCTAATATGCGAATGGCGACTTTAAAGAATGATGTTCAAGTCAGCAGGTATTTTCCTGGATTGCCCTGAGTAGTGAGTGATAATGATGGAAGAATGCAAAAGGGAAAAGGATGTCAATGTCTGTATCATTCTGCTCTGCCCCTTTTAGAAATATAACATGGTCAACGGAAAATGTTTCAGGATCACAGTAGACATGATGATTAATATCTGGCAAAATGAGCTGAGTTTAATAAGAGATGTGTTCAACGCCACATATAGATATCAAATACCGGTCTGCTCCTTTATGAACATGGTATTTCTTAACGGTGAGGGATTCTATTGTTATGTACGATATTCCCTTCAAATAACAGTAACAGAAACATGTAAGAGAATGTTAGGGACAGCAATGAGCTTCCAGGTAAGTTTAAATAAAGTATGTTTCTGTCATTTCAATGCCTCCCTATATGAAGAGGCAGGGATGTCAATTGGGATCAGAACAAAAAGAGAGGAAATGTTTTTCACATATAACTTCCTGACTGAGAGGGACTCAGAAAACGTGGAAAACATGTCAGTGTAGGCCACGGGGTGGGACTGAGGGTCTGAGGGGGAGTTCAAATTAATGGTTTAATGGTGTGAATGAAGCTCAATAAATACTTTCTTTGTTTTACACAAGGGCAAGAATATTTCATACTGAGAATGAAAAACGGATTTCCGTGGAAAAACGGAAACTTGCCGTCTCTGAAGGGGGAATGTATTTTGGTCGACACATGATATCAGGTATATGACATCGGTATGGACTGGTGAGCGATTCAGATATGGTTACATCCTCTCCATGCAAACATCACGGTACTCCTGCACTCCTAAATACCTAGACTTGCTCAAGTCTTTGATTATGAACATTCATTAAATGATTAAAGACAATACGCATAAAGTTCATCAAAGTATGTATTCTTCTCTGACTGGCCTATGAATCAAAGACTTGTCCACTATGAACCGAATCTCCTGTTTATAGCCCCAAGCCACTCCCTGTTACCCTATACTTCCCCCTACCCCTCCCCTCCTCCAGTTCCCTGGCCGCCTGTGTTGTCATAGCACTAAATTTCGCCTGCTCCTGACTGTGACTCGATTGCGATCAAAGTGAGAGGGTATCAATCTCCCAGCAGATATCCTGACCAGTAGCCAGGATATCTGTATGGAGAGTGTTGGGAATGCTGGAGCTAAACAGCACCAGAAATCCAACACCATTACCGATTGTACCAGTCCCTGTATCCCAACAGGAGGGTAGCCATGGGAAAAGGGACTGGAGCCAGTCTACTAAATACCGTAAACCTTATCAGAAAAATTAACTATATTTACCTCTGATGCCGCCCATTCGGAGATGTGTATCATGTTTATGCAAAGCAGTAGATCACATGACTCCTTTTCTATGCTGCCATTGGCCCATTTCTCTGGAGCGTCTGTGACGTCAATCCACAAAGGTTCCTTGACGTTACTCCTCTGAGTCACCTGGATATATCCACGTACACTGAAAGAAAAGGCCATACCGCATGAACAGTGATATACACATTCACAAAGGACTCCAAACATTTTCAGTACTGAACACAAGGGATAAGCAAATAAAGAATTGCCTGTGGCGTCAGGCAGCATCAAATCGACGACTGACCTCGAACAGGAACCGTTTTGTCCACAGAAAGGACGTTTCCTTATATTACTACCTCTCCTGGTTTACGGCTGCCAGTCAAAAAAACCATCGATGATTGTCTACACATTTTGATATAGAAATCGGATGATCATATGCATTTAAACACAGACGTTTGTACTTGAATCCAAATGTTCTGCAGTGTAAGCATTAACTGATGTTGAGCAGACGTCGACCGGTTGACGAAATTCGCTAACTTTATGATATGCTGGAGAATAATAAGGATCACCGTATTAGTCCGCTATTAGTGAGCCTTCTACGAACGAGTCCCATCTTGAATATTGTTACAGTTTCTGCGAGCTTACTATCGCAAATACTTAATTTATGTCAATTTGTTTCGTCATCAGTAAAAACACATTATTTAATAGACAATAATTGATGATATTTTTACGGGCGGCCGTAAACTTCGAGTGGTTTACAGAATCGTCCCAAAACCATCGATTGTTGTATTTCTTTCCCATAATCATTAATAGTAATTTACATTCGTAGAAGTTGGATAATGGGTTTGGAAGCCGCAAACCATGGGTGTGGTTTACGGCCACTAATAAACTATGGGCAGTGGATTACTGTAGCCCCATACATTTTCAATCGGGACTTCGTAACCCATGGTTAAGAAGAGCATAGAAAAACCAATGAATGTGCCTTAGCGGCATAAACTTATTGCAGTACACATATCAGCGCTAATAGCTTCATCATATGTTGCCCTAATACTTTTTTTCGATATTTATGAGTAAATGATATTCGTAAATGCCACAATTGTCAGCATGGCTAATAAAGTTTACCATTCAAATGAGGAACGTATGATAGATAACTGATAGAATAATATGGTAGAATAATAATCTGCCAATAAGATGTCAAAAGCGAAGCAATATGTCTACCTGTTGTACGATGTGTAAATGGTATAGTGTATTAGGATATAGCAGAAGATCAGTCTTTGGCTTTAAATTTAATTTTGTTCTGTCAATTATTTTTTCAGGAAGCGCAGACTAAAGCCAGAAAATGGATTTTTAATTCAGCTCATGAAGCGATAGAAAATAGAAAGAATCCCTCTTTTCGTGGAACTACGGTGTACCCTCAGAAATGTGGCGTAGTAGTATATGAAAGTAGCACAAATACACAGGTCAATATCAGTAGAAGTATTGGATCTGACTTTGAATTACGATCTACTTTTGCATACATATCTAATCAAATCAACTTAGGTCACTCCAATATTGTACATTGATGTAATATGATACGGCAAAACCCCAATGACCTATACGTTTGATGAATTGGCTATGTAATAATAATGTTTTTGAACTATCGAGACTCATTATCCTATACCCGTGCCTGGACGTCTATGAAATACTACCCGCTGCAAGGGGAGTAGTATTGATAATATTCTCACCTAGGGCCGTAGTGAATGACCTGAAGCACGAAAGTCATTGAAATGAAGTGTTAAAAAAATAAAAATAATCGGAGTAACCGAGCCATTAGCAATGCCGTTCTTGGTATTTCGATTATGGCGTCAGGCTGTATTTCGAGGATGATAGACTTTGAACATCTATCGCTACTGCCTCATTAATCACGTTTCCTCATATATTTATATATCTGTAGTCGAACGCACTGAATGACCATCGGATCAGCAGGCTGCGAATGGAGAACTTCGTGAGTAATATTGTAAGTAGAATTTGGTTGACGTGCAATCAACTTTAGCGACTGCTGGTTCGGAAAGTTTTTTTTCCGAACCGGGAAAACACCGAAACCCTAACAGGGACCGGGAGAATTGTCCACACCCGGGAAAGAATTGATTTTTTACCATATAATATTATAAGTAGCATTTCTTCCGTCATATGATATTGTCTCGTAATTGATTTTACATTAAGTATAGTATACATAAACAGTCTATCGAATTTCAATTAGTTAATTTGTGGAAGAAAAACATTAAAACTAAAAATGAAAGCTTATCTTGTAGTTTATTAAGCTGGAATAGGCGAGCCTCGAGCCGAACTGAGTATTATAGATTTGATTGCAGAAAAGTACATTCCTTAAAAACATTCGGACAATTTACCATAAGAATTTAAAATCTAGGTACAAATTGCTCATTCATAAAATGAGGGTCACCATGCTAGTTTTTAAGTAGCATGGTGACAGCATTTTCTGTATCAAATGTGAATTGCCTTAATTAATCTATTGTGTTAGGTCAAACTCGATTATATTTTATATTTCACCCATTTGGTATTAGAATAAGTGAAAGTGATTTATTTCAGCATTTGTGAGAGAATGCGTAGAACAACTGTTCGGAGTTCCACCTATTATCGAGGAGTCTGAAAGTGGGAGGCCTTTTCTTCTGGAAACTAGACAATCTACCTAAGCTCAAGAAACAAATTGGGCCTTTATCATAATGTATGCTCAGTAGAGCTCTGGAGGTGAAAACAGAACCATATCAGACTTTCTCTTAACTTTGTTATCATCTTCGCCTTAACCCTTGTATTCATGGCAATAATATCAACTCTTTTGATCTCAATATCATCACACAATATAACGGCAGTCCGAAAACTGTTTCTGAAAATTCAAAGTCACTTCAGAGATGCTTTATTTTAATCTAAAAACAACAACAAAAACCAATCTAGGAAGGGTCATACAGCTTAAGAAAAGTAGTTACAAGCAATCTCTAACCGAGTTACATGCCTTGATGTTCATCTTCAATTTGGAACACGTAAGGGACAACAACCAAGTAAAACATTATCGCTGTTAACATTTTCTATTTCAGCTGAACCTTTCGTCAATTCTGTTTTTGGTAGTAATAAATAAATACTTAGCATAGTCTGATGCTACATCTTATTAACACTTATGTACTCAGCATCGGCTGTCGGGAGATGACTCTCCATCTTACAGTAATACTTATTTATTACCCACCTAATACGGAGTCTCCATACTAAGCCTATGGAGCCTACAGATCGCTACTGAGTAGGATACGGACCTCCTGAATCTCCTAGGAGAATGCGGCTTTTTCAGCCACCTGACGGGCATTATAGGAACTAATTCATACAAACAAAGCACGGCATTAGGGTCTAATTTCTAATTATATACAAGATTTTTTTCCTAATAATTACTCAAAAGGTGAGTAATAAATACAGCATTACCATGATTTCGATCCGTGTGGCCGTATTCTCCTTGTAGTTGACACTACGTAATACTCCTCGCTATCGCTCGGAGTTTTACTAGGCGTCAACTACGCGGAGAATACAGCCACTCAGATCAAAATCATGGTAAAATTGTGTATTTATCCTACCCCTCATATAAATCTCCATAAGCTGTTGGTGTGTCAATTTTTATATGAATGTTTACCTGGCATTCGTTGTCTTCTATTACAGATATCCCTCAGCTCCATTTCATGATATCATTCCTCAAAGACAACTCATGCCCTATAAACAATCATATGAAATTTCATGACGTGTCTTGATAGTACTCAGCATAGACTGTCGGGACATGATGTTTTCTCTTATAGTAACACTTATGTGCTTAGCATAGGATGTCAGGATATGAAATTCCATCTTATAGTAACACTTATGTACTTAGCATAATGTTGTGAGGTGAGGCTTCATCGTGGTTATGTGCACAGCTTGGACTGAGGTGACATTATGCTAAATCATAAAGAAGTACTATACTGAAACTGGCTTACTGTCTTCGTACATCAAAAATACGCGGTGAAATTGTTGAGCACATACATCCCGATGCCGTAGGCAGAGGGATTTATCTCACCCCTGGAATAAATGTCCATAGGCTTAACATTGGGATCTCGTTCTCCACGCCCCTTCAAGTATTGCAGTCCGTTCTCCATGGTCTATATCCTCCTTGTTGCCCATTCTTTTAGTATATACAGGGGTGAGATAAATACAGAAAGCTACTCGTTTTGGTCAAAGAAGTCATTCCCCAACTCGTTTGAATGCTATGTGATATTCACTCGGCTGTCGCCTCGTTCATATCACACCGCATCAAACTCGTGGAGAACGAGTACTTTGACCAAAACTTGTTGGTTTCTTCTTTATTATCTCACCCCTGGAATAAATGTCCATAGGCTTAACATTGGGATCTCGTTCTCCACGCCCCTTCAAGTATTGCAGTCCGTTCTCCATGGTCTATATCCTATTTGTTGCCCATTCTTTTAGTGTGTACAGGGGTGAGATAAATACAGAAAACAACTCGTTTTGGTCAAAGAAGTCATTCTCCAACTCATTTGAATGCTACTTGATATTCACTCGGCTGTCGCCTCGTTTATATCACTCCGCATCAGAATCGTGGAGAACGACGACTTTGACCAAAACTTGTTGGTTTCTTCTTTAGTATGTGGTCAACAATTTTACCAAGTATTTTGACGTACGAAGAGAGTCAGCCTGTTTTCGTATTATTATATACCTAAAAATGGCGGAATTTTACCTGGTCACGTGATCGCATACCCCGTACGTCACAGTGTGGCGTACGGGTATAAATACGCCATGGGTAGGAGCGTGCAGTATGTGTGAGTCAAACGGCCATAGGTATATAATGATATCTTCTACAAGAATGGGTTGAGTGTACCAATCATTTAAACTCGATTCAATTGCCGTTCGGCTTCCTTAATGAAATCTGATGTAGTTAACTTGTCTCGTTAATATCTAGATGATTGACTAATTATGTGAGGCTCAATTTGTACTAATATCAAGTTTAGAATACTACCTTCCTGAAGAAGAAAAAAAGCAGTGTATCCAAGATTTAAAATGTACGAATATCAAGCATACGTAGCTCATACAGCCACAGGTATATAATAAAAATAATGCATTTGGCTTGGACTGAGGGACCATTGAGAAGTGAATATAGATAGCATCGAGATAAGAGGGCTGTCGAATAGGAGCACGGAAGGGGAAAGGGGGGAATGCTCGGGATTGTTTGTGAGGCCGGTCAGTGAAAGAAGTGACAAGGAGTAGTCAATTTGGACTGGGTATAAATAAGGGTATTAAAGAGCTCAGTACAGGAAAGGGAGGTCGTGAATGGGGAGTTACCTTCCTTAGCGCTTAAATATTGTAGGAGCACTAAGTACAAAGGGCAGAGGGAAATGGGTAGGCAATACCTTTTATAAAAGGGGAACCTGATATATTTGGACTCACCTCACTTCCAGACCCCTATAAAGGAATCAGAGAATTCATTAAATCCGATTGCTTGCAGGCATTGACTGGGTCTTGCAAAAGCGCAATAGAATATGACAACTTATCTAACCCCGGTATTAATGTCCATAGGCTTAACATTGGGAACCCGAACTCCACAGCTACGCTATTAACACGGTAAATACTTAACGATATGACGTCAGACTCGTTAACCAATCAGCGAGCAGGACCTCCGGGGTGAAATAGTTCCGTCAGACTCGCGATTTTGTCAACCATGGCGGCAATAGTAGTAAAATAGTAGGTAAGGTTTATTTAATATATATAGATATTTAGGGGTTAGATAAAATCTGAAACCCACTCGAGAGTTATTTTCATCTCGTGGGTTTCCTTCTAAGTATCAAGTGCATAGATACCACCAGACACTCCGAAAATATGTCCTTTATTAGAGAAAAGATGAATGAAGGAAATAAGACCACCCTCTGAGTGGTGTGATCTGGCTGACCTCCAGGGAGCCAGTCCTGCTGACCCGGCGTCGACCGATCAGACATGTCTGCCTTGTTACCATGGCGACATACGACAATAGCACACAGAGCCGCTCTGCAGGTTGTAACTGTACGACCGGCGATATTAAATCTGTATGCCGGTGCAGGCTTCTTTTAGGATTGATCCACTACTTACTAATGCGAGTCAGTGAAGGTCAGTGGAAGGTTAATCCTACCACGACCACAATATGATACACTGATTGATGTAATGGTGGGTGGAGGAAGTGGAGGTTTGCCAGGAATTAGAAATATCGTTATCGTTTTGGTTGACGGAACACGCAGGATGTTATGATTCACCTTGACATGGCAGACAACACTGCAGTAAAAATCTGAATAGTTCATACAAGGAACATGCAATAAGGGGCGCAAAGAGGCTCTGTTCTGTGTGCATGTATATGTCTACGTGTATGTGTGTACATGTATGCATAGAGGATTCTCGTATTTGACACCCATTCCCCGTATTCTTCCACACTTATTCTACGCAGTATAAAGAAAATCCAACTAGATAAATACTTTTTCAGGATGATCAAGTAGGCGGAAAACAGGTGAATATATGCCTCCGGAAATATTGCATCACTGCTGTTCCCTCGTTGTTTCTATCGGTCCACCTCTATTCGGTCATATCCCTCATCCTTCCCCACTACCTCTCCCCCACCATACCATCTCCTCCCGTCTTCCATTCCTCTCCTCCATCTGTCATTTCCTCCGAAGTCCGCCTCCCAGGCTTACCCATCTAATCGTAGTCTATTTCTCCCATCTGCCCCTGCCTTCCATCCTTCTAACCGCTCCACTTTCCTTTCCCCTGAAGCCTTACCTCAGTATTCCCACTCCCTTTGTCCCTAAACCCATCCCCCGTCTCGTTCACTCAGATCTCCTCTTTTTTCTCATTTCCAGCTGTTTCTGGTTCGGTTGTTGTCTCCATCACTGTTTAGCTCTGCACGTGTATCTTCTTTCAGTGCTTGTGAACATGTCTGTCTCCTGCACAGGTCCCTCCACTCCTCTGTCTGTCTGTCTGTCTGTCTGTCTGTCTGTCTGTCTGTCTGTCTGTCTCTCTGTCTCTCTGTCTGTCTGTCTCTCTGTGTGTGTCTCTCTCTGTCTCTCTCTCTGTCTCTCTCTCTCTCTGTCTCTCTGTGGCTCTCTCTGTGTGTGTCTCTCTCTCTGTCTCTGTCTCTGTCTCTCTGAATAGCCATAGTATACAAAGTCCTCGTTGAAAATTATGGGGACTCAGTAAAGCAATACTCATTATTTAAGAACTATGAGGTACCATAATCTTGGTATACGGATGAAAATCCGTGGTATACGCAAAGCCATTGTATAAGGGTAAAATAGTCTTTTAGTGCTATAGAGCAAAAATAGTCCCTATTGACACGACCATCAATATGGCAATTCTTGGGTTTAATTGGAGAAACTGGTTTTATTGGAGAAAATGGATAATGAATACAATAAACTGGTTTTGTAGACAGGCAGCTCTGTAAATCACTCGAGGTTGACGTCATAATACACTAACTGACGCAAGTGTATTGAACGCCAATCCGTCCTTGTCTATTTCTACTATTTCTCCCCCTTGCTTTCATAAATCCTCTCTGTGTGCCCCCCCCCCCCCCCCCTCAAAGCAGCGATAAATCAGGTCAACAATAAGCATCTATATCAGAGCCGCCTCTGTTACTGACGTCTCACAACAGGCGGCGCCTCTAGCAGTCTGTTCCACTTGATTGGACGAGAGAATCACGTGACCCAACTCTGTATTCAAAGAAGCGAGCTGGGCGGAGGAGGATCTGCTGATGGCATGTGAACGGAGGGTGGAGTGCGTGACTGACCTCCGCGTGACCTCCGCGTGACCTCCGCGTGAGGGGCTCATTACGAGTTTAGTTACCATGACGATTGAGCCGCCGTCCTGCATCATTCTGCTTAGGAAATGAGTATTAGACCCCGGGGGATAAAAAGAGGTCTCGAAATATATCCAAAATATCACCATGATTTCGATCTGAGTGGCCGTATTCTCTGCGTAGTTGACGCGTAGTATTACGTAGTGTCAACTACAAGGAGAATACGGCCACAGAGATCGAAATCATGGTAATGTTGTATTTATTACTCACCTTTCGAGTAATAGTTAGGAAACAAATCTAGTATATAACTAGAAATTCGACCCTACCGCCGTGCTTTGTTTATATGAATTAGTTCCTATAATGCCCGTCAGGTGGCCAAAAAAGCCGCATTCACCTAGGAGATTCTGGAGGTCTGTATTCTACTCAGTAGCGATCTGGAGGCTCCATAGTCTTAGTATGGAGACTTCGGATTAGGTTGGTAATAAATCCATAATATTACCATGATATTCTCCGCATAGTGGACGCATGGTAATATCCAAGTGAATGCGAGGATATCTCATAGTGTCAACTACAAGGAGAATACGACCATGCTGATGTAAATCATGGTAATATTGTGTACGTATCGAGACCTCTATTTGCATGGTCGTATTCTCCGCATAGTTGACGCGGAGTAACATCCGAGTGAATGCGAGGATATTGCGTAGTGTCAACTACAAGGAGAATACGACCACACAGATGAAATTCATGGTAATGTTGTATTTATTATTCAGCATTGCAAATATATGTTTTCAATGGAAAGAAAAAATAGCCACCGATCCCACGCACTACTTCGCATGCTAGGGATTGTTTTTCGGTATCCTACTCAAGGAGAATACGACTTTCCGTATTCTACTAAGTAATGATCTGTAAGATCTATATGTTAACTATAGAGACTCTGTATCAGGTGGATAATAAATTTACTTAATGAGTACCACAGAGACAATTGTAGGCCTCATTACAGTAATAGTCGATTGGTCGTTTCTGGAAACGTCGCAGGTGTTTTCAACATCGCTTAGCGGCACTTAGTTAATTAGCCTTTCCGGGTATTATCCAGAAACACGGAGGTGACTAGGCAGGCGAATCACGGAGACGGGAATGCACAGCGGGAAGCAGAGAGATACTATATAGGAAGTAAAAAGGAGACTTATATTGATCCATGAACCCGGGAGAAGGGGAGTTAGGGCAGGATGGAAGAAGCAGGCGGAGATAACATAGGAAGCAGAAAGGCGATCTGACCATTAAATGAACTACCTACCAGACATTAACCCACATCCCCTCCACTGAACTGCCTACCAGACATTAACCCACATCCCCTCCACTGAACTGCCTACCAGACATTTACCCACATCCCCTCCACTGAACTGCCTACCAGACATTAACCCACATCCCCTCCACTGAACTGCCTACCAGACATTAACCCACATCCCCTCCACTGAACTGCCTACCAGACATTAACCCACATCCCCTCCACTGAACTGCCTACCAGACATTAACCCATATCACCGCCACTGAACTGCCTACCAGATATCAACCCATATCACCGCCACTGAAATGCTTACCAGACATTAACCCGCACCACCGCCACTGAACTACCTACCAGACATTAACCCACATGACCTACACTGAACTACCTACCAGATATCAACCCATATCACCGCCACTGAACTGCCTACCAGATATCAACCCACACCACCGCCACTGAACTACCTACCAGACATTAACCCATATCCCCTCCACTGAACTGCCTACCAGACATTAACACACAACACCCCCACTGAACTACCTACCATACATAAAGCCACATTCCCTCCACTGAACTATCTATCAGACATCAACTCCACAGAACTGCCTACTGGACATCAACTCCACTGAACTACCTACCAGACATCAACTCCACTGAACTGCCTACTGGACATCAACTCCACTGAACTGCCTACTGGACATCAACTCCACTGAACTACCTACCAGACATCAACTCCACTGAACTGCCTACTGGACATCAACTTCACTGAACTACCTACTGGACATCAACTCCACTGAACTACCTACTGGACATCAACTCCACTGAACTGCCTACTGGACATCAACTCCACTGAACTGCCTACTGGACATCAACTCCACTGAACTACCTACTGGACATCAACTCCACTGAACTGCCTACTGGACATCAACTCCACTGAACTGCCTACTGGACATCAACTCCACTGAACTACCTACTGGACATCAACTCCACTGAACTGCCTACTGGACATCAACTCCACTGAACTGCCTACTGGACATCAACTCCACTGAACTACCTACCAGACATCAAGCTCCGCCCCCTCAACTAAACTCCTGAATTGAAGGCATATCAGACAGTTCACCTTGAAAATTAAAACCCATGTAAATATCCTGGAATTTCAATATGATGATCGCCAAGCGTTTTAATATGTATATCTAACTTAAAATATTGAGGTCATCATGCCAATATTCGATCTAAAGATTAATATCAGGATAATATTACATTTGTATAATAGGATCCTCAGAAATGTTAAATCTTTGATTTGGTAAGTAAAACCCATGGCATTTTCTTCAAACCTTCACAGAATATAGTAAATGTACAATGCTACAAATTTCATTTTTAAAAGCAACAGTTCACTGTCCTTGTTTGGGGAAAATTGAAGATTAACATTTCTAAGAACATTTCCTATATAAATCAAGCAAATGAAAATGGGCCTATTTAACCAATTGGTTTAGGTCAAACTAGACGACATGTTATATTCTACTCATTTGGCATTAGAATATATCACAGAAAACAGTTGGAACGGATGATAATCAATATCTAAAAAATCATCAGGTGGCACTATTGTGTATTGTAGGATATGCCTTAACTACAAACACATGCCTTAGGTGTGCATCGAACATCAAGGCACGCCACCTGGAAACGACAGAGCGGCTCGAGGAGAGAGACCAGCTGTGAAAGGCTCACGTGGAGCTGCTCGGCCTTCGTCGCTCCGAGTGGAGAACCGCTGAGTTTCAATAGTCGCCTTGTCTGTAGAATCTAAGAGATGTCCACTCTCCTAGCAGAATTCCTACGCTCTAGCTCCTGCGGCCGCTTGTATCTATCTCTGCACCGACCTGCCTGTTTGGGACAGAATCTGCTCCATCCGCCAGCTTTTTCGAATATCCTAAATTCTGAAAGCTTTGGGGAGTATTTTGTGTCATATTTATCTATAGAAATACACATATTGATATGGTAAAGGATATACACTCATTTCTGTTATTTGTTATTTCAAACCAGACACAGAATCTGGGATTACTTTCTTTAGTGGAAAACACCTCATGTGCTATTGGGTTTTGTTTGTCAACATAACACATGTGCTCACTCGAAGGGGCAGTCTAATCGAGTGTGGATTCACATTATAAAGTGGTTAAAATCTTAAAAAGAACCAGCTAGATTGTCTGTGAAACTCCTTTAATAATTCCCATATTTCCCAACTCATAATATATAAGTTTGTCGGACGTATGCGTCTGTGTGTAACACGACCACAAGTAATCTCCTAACGTTGGATGTACTCGCTTGCACGGCGTCGTGACGCGGTGCGCTAGATGTTATCCCCGTTCCCATTGGCCGAACTTGACATGGTTCTGCCGTATGGAGGATTCTGATTGGACAGTACAGTATACAACTTTCTGTCGCTCTAGCAACGGCCTCACGCTGAGCGCGACCTGACTGTTACAAGTCAGGACATGTCATTTGGTGCTCAGTGGGGTGGGGTCATTCTATGTGAGGGGGGGGCCACAAAAAACATTTTTACGTTAGTTTTTTGCGCCGAACTCCCTGAATACGGGGACGAGAAACTTGTGGTTTCGAAGCTTACTGCTTCTCGTCAGGTGTAGCACGTTTGGGGGGGTATTCGCCCTGAAATCCTCGCCGCCATTGACAGCGCGTTTAGCGGTGATGTTTGACCAAAATAATGGTCGTCTTTATACATTCCTATAAAGTTGTTTTTGCGGCTCGTCTGCTGGCGAAGCCTGAGTCATCTATGGTTTAAAGCCCATCTGCTGGTGGGTTTCATTCTGGCGAGTACAGTGTTAGGAGTCTTTTTTAGGTCGGGCCTTTAGGACTGCTGTGTGTAATTTATGTTTTGAAAGTTCTTTACTACGGGTTAGTGCGTGAAGACGTCTATTTCCGCATTTGTAAAAAAATTTCGACGTGGCAAAGTGGCAGTCCCTTAGCCATACCGGTTGTCCATGGTGTTAAGTCCCCAAGGGGATTGACTCCTCAGCCGATGGATCCAATTGAACTCAACTTTGTTCTGTAGGGTCATCGCTCTGTCACTTTTGGGGTGGCAGAAGATAAAGTCAAGGATGTGAAACTTCACATCCTCTGTACCTTCGTGTTTGCAATCATTGAAGTGAACTGGCACTTCATTCTGATTGTTGGCCTTTTTGATATTTCTCAGGTGTTCGTACATTCTATCTCTGATCTTCCTTTTTGTTTGTCCTACGTAATGTATGTTGCATTTTTTGCATTCAATGCAGTATATTACGTTAGAGCTATTGCAGGTGACATTCCATTTGGTGTCATACCGTTGGTTTGTTGTTTTGGAGCGGATGCTGCCACCCCTGTCCAATTTTGCGCAGTATTGGCAGTTCTTTCTGTTGCATACGTTGCGCATGTTGGTCTTGCCCGTCTTGTCTTGGTTTGACCCTTCCTCTTCCTTGAGGGGGTGATAATCAGTCTTGGATTTCACCAAGTGATCTTTTAGATTTTTTGGGCGTTTGTAGCCCTTTACTAGTTTGCTTCGGTAAATAGAATTTGTCGTTACCGACCTTCCTAGTAAGTCCCAGTTTTTCTCGACAATTTCGCCTAGTTTGTTGTTACCCGGGCGGTAGGTGGCGATCAAGAATGTTTTTTCTTGGTCCGGTTTCTCACCTTTGTCTTTCTTCGGTTTGAGAGTGTCTTCTCTTGGCACTGCATCTACCTTAGCTTTGCATTGGAGGAGTGTCTCTCGTGGATAACCCTTGGTTAGAAATTCCTCCACCTTACTGGTGGCATGTCTTTCGTAATCGTCGGGTTTTCCACATATGCGTTTCAGTCTCAGTAGCTGGGAGTATGGGAGACTGCGCTTCGTGGCCGGGGGATGTGCCGAGTCATATCTCAGATATGTGTTGGCATCGGTGGGCTTAGTGTACAGGTCAGTGTACAGTTTGCCTCCCTCTATTTTGACCTTGGTGTCAAGAAAGCTGATCTCTTTCCTGGAACACTCATTTGTGAACTTGATAGAGTGGTGAGCCTTATTCAGGTGTTCGAGCCACTTGTCTAGTTCTTCTTGTCCATGTTCCCAAATGTAGAAAATATCATCTATGTATCTCCACCACACAGTGGGTTCTAGATGATATTTGGGCAGTATGGTTTCCTCGATGTGTTCCATATACAGGTTTGCATATGATGGGGCCAGCCTGGTACCCATTGCCGTTCCTCTAACCTGTATATAGTGTCTGCCATTGAAAACGATGTTATTTTTGGTTAACACCATTTCCAAGAGGTCTACCAGTGATTGGTTGGTGGGTTTTATGTCTCCCTTTCTGGTCTCCTTTAATTTTTTGGAGATGACCTGAATGCCCTCAATATTGGGTATGTTTGTGTAGAGGGAGCTCACGTCTAGAGTTCCCATGATCGTGTCCCCCTGTTGGGTCGGGAGATCCTCAATCTTGTTTACAAAGTCGTTTGTGTCCTTGATATATGACTTTATATCCGGGACTAGGGGTTTGAGGAAATTGTCCACAAAAGAAGAGATTTTCTCTGTTGGACAATTGTTGGCTGACACCACCGGCCTCCCTGGGGGAGGTCGCTGAGCCTTGTGGATTTTAGGGAGAAAATAGATGTTGGGGGCCTTGGCCTTGTCGGTTTTCAAGGCCCCCGCCATTTTGTCACTAATCTCCCCACCCTTCATCATTTCCTCTATTTTGTCCTCAATTTCAGTGTTGAGGCTTTTTGTTGGATCACTTTTTAGGGGATGATATGTACTTTCATCTCCTAATTGTTTTTCTGCTTCTGCAAGGTATTGATCAATATCTTGCACTACCGTGGCTCCCCCTTTGTCTGCCTGTTTTATGACTATGCTCTTGTCTTTGGAGAGTGTGCGCAGAGCCGCTTTTTCACCTCCGGTCATGTTCGGTTTGGCCCTTTTCGGCTTACCCGACGGCATTGACAGGTTGACTTCATTGATTGATATGAAACTCTCAAGGTTCTGGGATCCAAGTGGGGGTTCTATTTTGTCCTCAATTTCGGTGTTGAGGTTTTTTGTTGGATCGCTTTTTAGGGGATGATATGTACTTTCATCTCCTAATTGTTTTTCTGCTTCTGCAAGGTATTGATCAATATCTTGCACTACCGCATTTTTTACAAATGCGGAAATAGACGTCTTCACGCACTAACCCGTAGTAAAGAACTTTCAAATCATAATATATAAGTTGTTTGACTTTTATAACATTTGACAGTTGCCTTGTTTGAATCTGAAATGTTAGCTGGTACCTCCTGTCTTCAGTAGATACCCGGGGTACCAGCGTATGACGTCAGTGGGTCGGGGCAGAGATTAGCAAGCGCTAGTGCCGCGAAAGATCTGCTAGGAGAGTGAGAGATGTCGCATTTTACATGCTAGCAGCTGTCAAGGTGTTACTGCAGTGGAGCTAAATCTATGAGATGAGAATGGTGAGGAAATAAATACACAATATTGACTGGTTTCAGGTACAAGCAGTCGTATGCTCCGAGGGGTTGACGCGTAGTATTATCCGTGCGCATGCGAGGATATTGCGCAGAGGCAACTCTGAGGAGCATACGATCGCTTTTATCTGGAATCAGTTTATATTGTATTTATCATTCGCCTTTTCCTGACAAGTGGAGTACCGATATTTGTCCATTTTAGGTAAGCACTATTTTTCCATACGCACTATTTTTCCGCATGCGCCGGGTTTTTGCAGCCTAGAGCATACAAAATATCTGTATGCTCGGAGTATGTAGATACACGCTGCCAATATGTTTTCTATGGAGACTATGGCCTGGATACTAGATATGGAGAGGCACATGAACCGATATCTCATCAAAAGTGGTGTTCAGAGGGCTCCAGTTTCCGGTCGGAGGAATACTGCTGCGTCTCACTGCTTGTCTGGGGTCATCTCATTACAGATTCGATGTCAAAATGCTATGTCTGAATATTACTATGGCGAAAAGCACCGTTGACCCGTCATTACATTGACAAATGGAGAAACCAAACAAGAGTTAGTTGTGTTGTTGTTTATTGCACGACAGCAAGATCGCATATTACTGTGCGAGGCGAAGCCAAGAGCAGTAATACGCGATCTTGCCGGAGTGCGATGAACAATAACACGACTAACTCTCGGCTTCGCCTCGGACAGTAATACGCGATCTTGCCGGAGTGCAATGAACAATAACACGACTAACTCGAGTTTGGTTTAGAATTTATCCTACCCCGCCCGTCTAAATTATTTCCACATTAACAAATGATGTCATTTCTCAAGTGTATCCCACTAGAGCGATATTATTCATTTTTCTGAACTCCAGACCGAATACAGTGACCCAATGTTAAGCCTATGGAGTTTTTTATTAGGGGTAGGATAAATGTAGACCTCGATGTCCTTTAAGATGTATGATCACTGTGTGATATAGGCATTGAGGAGGCTCAGGGGTGGGGCTTCAGAATATGGTGTTATAAAGAGGACGGTCCATTAGAAGGTTGTCAGTATGCACGTTATAGATAAAAATAAAAAGGAGAGAGAGCGAGAGAGAGAGAGAGAGAGAGAGAGAGAGAGAGAGAGAGAGAGAGAGAGAGAGGAGAGGGAAAGGGAGAGAGAGGGAGGGAGAGAGAGAGAGAAAGAGAGAGAGAGACAGAGAATGAGAGAGAGACAGAGAGAGAGAGACAGACAGAGAGAGATAGAGAGACAGAGACAGAGAGAGACAGAGAGAGAGACAGATAAAGAGACAGAGAGACAGAGAAAGAGACAGAGAAAGAGACAGAGAGAGACAGAGGGAGAGACAGAGAGAGACAGAGAGAGAGACAGAGAGAGAGATAGAGAGACAGAGAGAGAGAGACAGAGGGCGAGAGACAGAGAGAGACAGAGACATAGACAGAGACAGAGAGATAGAGACAGAGAGAGACAGAGACAGAGAGAGAGGCAGAGAGAGAGACAGAGAGACAGAGAGAGAGACAGAGAGAGAGAGAGAGAGAGAGAGAGAGAGAGAGAGAGAGAGAGAGAGAGAGAGAGAGAGAGAGAGAGAGAGAGAGACAGAGAGAGTTATGTGACGCAGAGAGTCTCCGTTGAAAGCAAGCAATCATCTGAAAGTGACACAGCGGGCAGTGAGAGTAAAAAGGAGGGGGACAAGGACAGGTAAAAAATAAGGATTAGGAAAGATGGGCAGTTGGGAATCAAGGACGGATGGGGGTGATAGGAAGTAAGGCTTGGGGAAGGGTAGATAATACTGAAATACAGGAAGGGTGGACATACGCAATATTGACTGGTTTCAGATGCAAGCGGCCGTCTGCTCCGAGGAGTTGACGCGCAGTAATGAGCGAGCGTATGCGAGGATATTGCGCAGTCAACGCCGAGGAGCATACAATCGATTTTATCTGAAGCCAGCCCATTTTGAATTCATTATCCACATTTTCTAGACAAGTGACATGTCGATCGATGTCAGTTCGTTTTAGTTATGCACTATTTTCCCGTACGCACTACTTTCCGTATGCGCCCCTAGGAGCATACAACATATATCCGTATGCGCCGGGTGTGTCCACACAAACTCCCTATGTGTTTTCTATGGACATTTATATTAGGTGGATCATAAAAAGAAAGGTAAGACCGTCAGGCATGGGGGGAAGGTGAGTGAGACAACAAAGACGAACCGACGGGAAGGAGAGGTGCGAAGGGAAAAAAATCTCATTGGAAAATTTCGACTTGAGGATAGGCGCTACCCCTCCTCCTTTTCAGAAATACTTTTATATCATGTAGAAGGTTATATCAGAAGGACAGGCCTGAAGGAGGCAAGGCAGTGCAAGGGGAAAAGGTCAAGTAGCAAGATTAGGTATACTATGTTTGCAGGGCGGGACACGTAAGAAGCGTTGGGGAAACTGATGGGTAATAAGGACAGGGTGAAAGTTCGTGCCAGAGAAAGGGACAGGAAGTACAGTCAGGAGAGGGAGGAGGGAGTGACAGGCACAAAAAACAGGACGGAGATCAGGTCAGGAGGGATTTCTTTTTTTCTTGCACATAGAAAAAGTGTACATTATCGGGCCTCTGCATAGCAGTTGTTACGGCCGTCCTTGAGAACAGATACATAATGGTCTCTACAAAACAGGTATCACTTTAGGCTAATTACAAGAATGTACATTGGGGTGAGAATAATGGCAATGTGGATGAAAATATATACATAGTAGATTTGTGTTTTAAGTGATGTATTTCCGCTTTACATATGTTTTATACGCCTTTATGGAACCTGTCTGAATATCTTTTGGTAATTCATTCCAGGCATGCATTGATCTATACAAAGGACTCTTTTTGTAGAACCATGTTTTTGGTCGCTTTAGTTGGATGGTTATCTTTTCTTGACCTCTGGTTTTAGGTTCAGTGAGAGGAGATAAGGTTTGGGAGTATTTTAGGGATCTAGTAGGAAGGAAGGTGAGGTGCAAGGATCGGGCAAGAAGGTAATCAGTAAGGTTAAGTCGGAAGGTCAGGGAGGACGCAACATTGAGATCTTATATTAAAGGAATACGGTAAATGAGTATTTTCTACAAAAGATTAAAAAAAAAGTCGAGCAATTCTGTACAAGAACCCAGAGGTACTCGTAGTGATGCCATAATACGCTTTGATGAACGAAGATTTAAATCAAATGGATATAAGAAGAGTGCTATTTATAGAGGCACTATGATCTGGAACAGACTGAGACCAGAGAACCAGACAGCTCCAACCAAAGCATTCTCAAGAGCATGGTAAGAAAGACAACCATGGAGTTGTAAAAATAGACAATACTAGCCTGTAAAGTGCCAACGTAAGCCCATATGTGAGTAAGCAAAGAGGCGCTCGATGTAAAAAATCCTATACCCTCATACTCATCACAATGTGTGCTTGTAACTTTATGGATTGTAATATATTTATTCGATGAAAAACTGTCAACAGACAGATTGGATGAGAGTTTTCTTTAAAAAGACAACTAAAAAAACGTACAGACGTGTAATTCAGGTAAAAACGGAGGGAGGGGAAGCATCACGAGAGGAGGCAAGCCTGGAGTCATACTAGCGAAACCGCGGGGTTAAAAACAAGAGACACCGACCCAGAGAACAGCGTTGATGGATGATCAGCGCGCAAACACGCCCATGCACCATTTTGATCTATGGCCGAAGTTGTTCTACTCCGGACCACCGTGCCATCAAATAGCGCCAGGCGATGCAGGCGGGCCTGGAACGATGCGGGGGAGGAGACGGGGCGGAGCGGGGGAGCGGGGGAGCGGGGGCGGGGCAGACAGAACAGAGTAGGAACAAGAACGGTGGGCAGCGCGGTGGGGGCGGGGCAGGAAAGTGGTGGAGGCGCGGGCGGTAGGCTTTGGCGATGACGACCCGGAACGGGAAGCGGAGGCGGACGGTGAGGGCGGGTGGTGAGGGCGGGGGGCGGACGGTGAGGGCGGGGGGCGGGCGGGGACAGGTGGGGGAGGGCGGGGGATGGACGAGCTGAGTAGATCCACAATATCAGCAGGTCCAGCATGATTGGTACTTGACCGCGGCCTGACCTGGGGCCTGTAGTCAGCTGGGCGTGCTGGTGGGGACGAGGAGGGTCACCGGGAGGGGCAGTTGAGACACGAGGGTAAACAAGGAGGGCCAGGAAGAGGGCCAGGAAGGGGTTTTATTAGAGCGTGCATGCACCAACTATATATATATATATATTTTGTTCCTTGTAAGGGGTCACTGTCGCAAACAATTACAGGAGAAAATCATCTCTCAGGGAAATGGAATCCTATAATTTAGACGAAGAGATTGTATTCGAGTACAGAATCTCAGCAGGATTTGTCTCAGACAAATGCCTTGTGGAGTACATGAATCCCATCGTCTGAATCCCACTTTAGGGTCACATAGGCTTCCACCTTGCTGCAAAAAATCTATCCCTTCATTATCTACACGTGTGCTAGTCACTGTGATATTATGAAAGGAGCAGACTGCCAGTGTCTCAGGGTCTTGAGGTATCCCCAGCTGACCATAACGAATCACTTGAGACATTTCATTGACCTACTGGTGCTTGATATGTTTGGATCCTAGACTCAGGCAGTTGCAGAAAGGCAAAGTTGACTGGTTGCTAGTGGGTTACAGATAATGATCCATAGACTGAATATATCTGAAACCTTTTCATTGTTATTTATTTATGATTGCAAGCTCATTCAATGATGAACATACCATTTACTCCTAGTTATATACCAGTGCAATAATGTCTCACACTTCCTGGCCAGCTGTACAGATTCCGTTCTGCACACTACGCACGAACCACACTTCTACGATTGACTCTACGACAGACATCGATACGCCACGATTGGCTCCCAACAGGACATGATTAAAACACCAGGGACCTGTTTCAGTAGTTTCATGACATGTCTAGATGGCGTCTGTGACACCATACGGACAGATCACTGACACGCAGAGTTTCACACACTTCTTGTAGGAATTAAGCAATGACACTTTAACATGAGTAGGAGATACATATAACCTATAATCGTTCCAAATATGAAGGAGATTGGGCACTCTGATTTTCTGACATTTGCTAGTCTTTTTCCGCTGTTGATTGCACTGTCCGTGCCGCTGCTGATGTTTGTCTAGGCCTAATGTCACGAGCCTACTGAAACAGGTTCCTGGTCCCTGTTGGGTCTTTCGTAGTCTATAGGTGTGTATCGGGATCCTATTCGACAGAATACACTGAGAAGAACAGGGTTTCACGTGATGTGACGAGGTAAAAGTTTACCATTTTCGGGTACATATTAATTCAAAAACAGGCTAACTGTATTTGAACATCAAAATACTTGGTAGAATTATCAATCAGATATATCCCTCCTCATTCGGCATCAGGAAATCTAATTGATGATTTCAATCGATTTGATAATTTCACCCTATATTTCTAATGTACAGAGACAGTAAGTCAGTTTCGATATGCATACACTACCATGATTTTTATCTGCATAATAGTCTTCTCCTCGTAGTTTACGCATAGTAATATCCGAGCGCATGCGAGGATATTGCGAAGACGACCATGCAGAGCAGAATCATGGTAATGCATTTATTATTCAGCATTACAAATATAAATTCTCAATGGAAAGACAAAATAGCTGCTGATCTCACGCACTACATTGCACAATAAGGACCTTTTCCCCGTATTCTCCTAGGCTTTTGGTATCCCACTCACGTATCTACTATCTGTAGGCTCTACCGGTTTAGTATGGAGACTCCGTATAAAATGGATAATAAACCGAGTGGTATGAACGCAGATGAGGCAGAGCTAGGGCTAGCTGGGTAGAAGAGCGTGGTTCTCGTGGAGGCCGGCAGGAGGCGGGACAGGGCTCGCAGTCTCGTGATGAATGTGTCGACCACACCTTACCCCATTACGAGCCGCCATTGAGGCGGATAAGGTCAGCCTTTGTACAGGCACACTGCGGCGCTTAGACCGCACTGCAGCTAGAAATAGACGGCTGCTACTACCCGCACCTGCATCGCGTGCCTACGCAGGCCACCGCCAGGAGGCTGTGTATGCTTAGAGACGGAGACACACCAAGCGAGAAACGGCGAGGAGAAATCCGGAATACATGAGGCCTACAGAAAAATGGCGTGTATGTGAGCTATTATTTCATAGTAATATCTCCCACCGATGATTTGGAGTCGCTGATGCAATAGTCAGGGGACAGATGGAATGATAGCTTACATATATGACATTTTATGTTGGCGATGCTAAATTATTTGTGGGGGGATATTACTATGAAATAATATCGCACATACACGCAAATTTTTGTTGGCGTATCTGGATCGTTGCCTTGACTAGCTTGGTGTGTTTCCTGCATAAGGCCGGCCGACTAGACCTTACCGACAGCGAACCGCCTCGTTACATCGCACTGCCACGCCACCCTCTGCCAAGCACAATACTGCATTGCCAAACGGCTATCTTCCCGGTAATCCATTGCATTGGTAAATAACCCTCTTCTCAACACAATGCTGCATTGTAGAACTACTGCCTTCACAACGATCCACCTCAAACTATCTCACTCGTACATTCTTGCACTTCTCTCTCTGAACCACCTCAGCATTGCCGCGTCACTCTATTTCCAACTCATTTATGCATTATTACAGCACTCTTAAATAACTATTGTTGCATCCTCCTTCACAATGGAGTTGTCCCATTACCTTAATTCCATATAAGGAATACAGTAGACCGAGTAGCCAATGACTGCATTCGCAGCAAACCCCAACCTTCACCCTGACCTCTTTACATGATATTTTCTCGCGCCTTGGGACGGCTCTGCAGTCAAGAGTTGACCTCGAATCTTAGGTGCCACAACCACCCTCCCTTCTCCTCCCTAGATATTACTTTATAATTTCCAACCATATTTATAAATGCACTTTTACCCCACTCTATATTTCATTCAAAGTAGACTATTATATGACTGATTCACCCTATTCTTACCCAACCAGGAATATGCAAATTAGTCAATAAAAGCTTTAACTCGATTTTATTTAATTAAAAAATACCCTCACTTAGCATTGAGTTCGTTAAATACATTTAAGTGAAAATTGTGCTTCGATAGGAAACTGCACACATGTAGCTATGGTTACCAAAATGCAATTAGTTAAAAGAGCTATCGTTGGGATATCTGGAGTCGAAATCGATATCTTTCAAATAATACCTGGTGTTTCACACCTGAAGATCTGAGAATGGGGAGAAGAAAGTATATATTGAGAAACGTGTGCAAGATGGGCTAGACTTCCTCAACTCTCAGGGTGGAATTTCTTTTAATATATTAAGAAACATAAAGTAAATCATACTATACGATATCGGGATGGTGTTTTTTTTTCTCTGACATTGCTACCTTTCACAGAGATGAAGGCAACCAGTGACACTGAGCTAGGCCAATGTAGACTGAACCTGTAGCAGTAAACACCTCGTTACACACTGAGGATGATTAGCTTCTTCATTGCCTGAACTGAGAATATAACCCCAGGAGAACTCACCTTTGCATGGACTTCTTGTCACATTCAGACGGCTGCCATGTGACCTGCGGCAGGTGTTCGGCAAGGTGTGTTACGTGCTGCCCGGTACCTGCAGAAAACAACCAAGTCAATGTACTACTCACGTCAACACAAGTCAATGTACTACTCACATTAACACAAGTCCATGTACTTCTCACGTCAACACAAGTCAATGTACTACTCACGTCAACACAAGTCAATGAACTACTCACGTCAACACAAGTCCATATACTACTCACGTCAACACAAGTCCATGTACTTCTCACGTCAATACAAGTCCCTGTACTGCTCACATTAACACACAGGTTCATGTACTATTCATATCAACTGCAGCATTTCTTCATTTGAAGGCATATCGGTCAAATAACTTTGAGAATGAAAACTCAGGTCATTTTCCTAGAAGTTGAATATGATAACCTCAAAGGGGGTCGCCATACTAATTTCTTATCGAGATATTGATATTGTATTAATATCACGAGAGGACATAAATAGAAATTCTATACATTTGGAATATACTGTGTCAAACTTTCACAGAATATTGCAGATGTGTAGTACAGTTGTACTACACATTTAAATACTAAAATCTAGAGATCACTAGCCTTGTTTTTCAAAGTATCTTTACTTATTCAGTTAGGTTAAATTATATCATCATATCTTACTCATTTCGTAGTAGAATTCTAGGGCTGCGTCATAGCACATGCAATCAATGACAAGGCTTAACCAGCTGATGGCACTATGGTATTAGGTAGTATACATTGTTCTGTATGTTATGGTGACTATTGCTTTGCGAATTCGAAGAGTTCAGTCACGTCCTATATAAATACTGTGTTACGGGACTATGTTTTTGTACTGGAGGAAAAAAGTGTAGGCCTTGACTTTAGAATTTGACAATAGAGGGCTTCAGATTCTTGCAATACATGCTTATTTATATACTTCACATCATAGCTTTCGTTTCCGTAAACCACAGCATTCCCCCATTTACAGAAGTCAGTTTAGACGGCCTTCCCACCAGACCTTACTGTAATTGTTTTAATTAGGTATATGAACACATATGCAGTAACCCAATCTACCTCAATAATAAACTTGCCGCCAATCTTGTATGATCTTCTAATAGTTTTACCTAGTCCCAGTCCTGGGAAATAAGATACATATATCTGAATACAAGAAACCACTTATGATCTCTCCTATTGTGCTTGAATGTTCATTGTATATCTGTATCTCTGCAGTGCAACCGAAGTTCTATTGTTTATCTTATCATATCACTTTACTTTCTGTAGATACAAAGGAAGGATCAGTATGAGATACTAGAGAAGAAACCAACAAGTTTTGATCACAGTTATCATTCTCCAGAGCGATATGAAGGATGCGACCGCCGGGTGAATATTGCAAAGTGTTCAAACGATATGAAGATCAACGACTCATAATGAGTTGCCTTCTGTATTTATCTCACCCCTGTTTACATGAAATGATTTAAATGAGGATGATGTGTGTCCCGTCATCACCCATTCAGTATTAGTCACATAAATACCAGGGGTGAGACTAAGTACAGGAAGATGTTTATAAATACTTATCCATTCCGATAAATTTCAAGAATAATTATGGAGATTGCAGCAACCTTGGAGAATCAAATTCTGAAGGATTTTATCCTACATGATCATTTATTAATTATTTCTATCCAATCAAGTATTCCCAGTTGTCAAATACTATGGTCAGTCTCATGGCAAACACATGCTACCCACACAATCGACAAACCCATAGACCGCATTAGTCCTGACGTCATTTTGGTGCCAAACAAATCCAAACTCCGAGAAGCACTGCATAGACATAGCATCGTGGCATAAGAGAGTTAAATATAATGCAGAATTAAAAATTTTGAGATGTCTAGGATTGCCGACTGCTGCACTTATGAAGGGATATCCCAATGTTTGGCACCAGAACGTAAGGGAAACCCCACTCTCGGCAGGTCAAATGACGTCACACTAATACGGTCTATTCACTTCACAGCCGCCCACTGCCTGCCCATCACGCCACCCAGTTCTGTTGTTCAAAGGCACATTTCCTAATGGCTGTCTGCCCCTTTCACCAGCGTCTCACACATTGTCCACCCCACGCCTCCCACGTGACGTACTTTGCTGCGGCTTGTGTTGCTAATCACTTACAAGTTTCTGCATGTTTGTGTCGCCTGACGCCTACTGGCGCCATACATATACCGCCACTTCAAAGCCGACCTCACCGACCATCTCAGAGGTAGGGCAAACGCGAGGGCGGATTTTCTTCACAAAGCGGCCGCTGGCGATACGCGCGGTAATGGTGTCAGGTGACCTTCACACCGTTATTGTCAAGCCTGCTCACAGAGTATGGCTTCGCCGTGCTATCATCACCTGTAAATAGTGTTGTGTGACCTCTACCATCTACCATGACCTCTAATCAGGACCCACTCGCCGTGCCCTATACTGCGCTATTCTGACCTCTAACTATCATTCAGTGACAGTTCTCCTGGGACATTATGACCTCTAATCAGGACCCACTCGCCGTGTCCTATACTGCGTTATTATGACCTCTAACTATTGTTCAGTGAGAGTTCTCCTGGGACATTATGACCTCTAATCAGGACTTATTGAGCCCTATACTGTGCTATTATGACCTCTAACTATTGTTCAGTGACAGTTCTACTGGGATATTATGACCTCTAATCAGGACTTATTGAGCCCTATACTGTGCTATTATGACCTCTAACTATCGGGCGATTCTACTGGGCGATGACCTCTAATCAGGATTCAGTGCGCCCTAGACGTTTATGTGTTTGGGTAGTTTAACGTCCAATATGTTCTATTAGACTTACCTTGGCTTTGGTAGTGATCGAATCTATGAGTTAAATTCAGGTAGAAAACTCACCCCTACACATCTGCTAGGTGAGCGTTCTTTTAATTTCCACATCACATAGACATGGTATGAGAACGATATAGCAGTAAATCAACCACTGCTGGGTGTGACAGAAGACTGCGCAGACATGGCAGCCATCTTGAATTTTCAAGTGGCTCATCAGAGAGCTTTGCTTTGTATACCAAAGGGAATCTCTCTACAAAAAATGAGTGCTTTTAATGCAACCTGTCAGTTCCCCTTGAGCCCAATTAGACTCAGTCTAATTCTTCGCCATCAGGCTAGTTAGTAAGAATGAGCCTGCTAGACTCCCCCATTCATTCACACCTGCTGTTATTAATGTATTCATTTTTATGGCTGCATTGACTTCGGTTGAAAGTCTGTACCTTTACAGTGAACTAATGTGGATGGTATTTGTAACTCTAATTAGCCATCTTACAAAGGTGCTTAGGTTATCCTGAACTAATACTGCATTTTGCTTTTTGTTTGAATTACTAGAATGACATTCTAAAATTTATCATTTCAAATGTTATGCTACTAAAATCCTACAATTGCGTCCCTGTGTCAAATAGAAAGAGATCTGTTGTCGTCAAAATGATTGACAGCAATTGTGAATTACTTTTAAGTTGTTGGTCTTTTTTTTTCAATAAACAAAGCCAACAGTGTTTGATAAAGAAGTTAAACCTCCCAAACACAGAAGACCATATTTTACTAGACTTGTGTCATTTGTGTGGTTGTTATTAGCTGAGAAAGTCCCCGATTTATGTAAATTTCGTATGAAAACCGAAGATGGTTGCTCCCCATATGTTATGGATGAATCACTGTATGTGTTTATATTCATATAGCGCACATTTCAGGTGAAAGGTATTGGTCTTTACTTAATAATAGGCAGTCTGATAAGTGTAATGGTGCTGTTTAGCGGCCTACGACGTATCTGCAATACCAATCTATTTCAATAAATTCCTCTGGACCTCATTTATAACTATGTAACAAAACCCATGGTTCTTTCATCAAATGCACAATTCCGCTAATATTTCAACTACATCCGCCCCACTATGATCCTATTTTTAGCCTCAAGACGATTTGTTGACCTGTAAATACCACAAAAAAGCAGCTATGTTTTTACCCGAATACGTCATTCACCAATTCTGGGCCGGGAAGAGATTCGTCAATATTCAAGATAACGGCTAATCGATGACCCAAATGGACATGGATATTTCAAGACCATTTCATTGAGAACTATTTTTATCAGGATTAAATAAGATTTATCCTTGTAGATGTGTTCGTTTTCAGCCTGTCATTGCAGAGTACGGACGGCTCAATTATTTCAGACTAATCAGCAGATATAAGTGCATCTTCTGAGCAGGTTTATCTGGTCGCGGGCTATTAAATGTATCATGCCGCCACTTTCTTGAAGTGATAAATTGTAATTCAATACCGTCAAAGAATAGGATGAATACACCAAACCATTTCCACTCTAGATTTGCCGGTCCATCAAATCTCCTTCTGAAATTTCACCAACTAAATACATAATACAAATGTATAATTTACTCTCTAACTCTAAGGGAATTGGCCATCATGTTGAGCTTGTACCTTTTTCTTTATTTCAATTTATAATTTGCATCTCTAACACAGGTACAGATACAATCACTGCAGAATACATCTGGAGTTCATAGAAGGACATACAATGTAGTGTTTACCTACCATATCTAAAAAACTATTATTCTGGTCGGATCTGCTTGGAGTTTCTCCTGCACATAGAGACAGAGTGAACCAGATCTAGGTATGGAGACTGAAGAGCCACGAGAGTGAGATGCTCGTGTGGAAATAAACTCAAACCGGCTATTCTTTTTTGTATTCCTCCAATCAAAGGTACTTCTATCCTCAGGATTTATTTCTTGCCATACTGAAAACAGAATTTATAACTGTAGCTCTCTGATCTCCTTTCCTTGAGAGAAAGTGATGAGATCACACCCTTTCGCTGGTATCAATCCATACAGTTCTGATTGCCAATGATCAGCTCAAGCACCTGCGTCATTTGAAATGATAACCACAAGTTTACGATGGTTCCCCGTCCACCCGCTAGTACATCCCGTTGTCACCAGGGCCAGGGCACACAGGCTCTCAAACAGAATAAAAGGGGGGTTGGGGTAGCCAAATACGAATCGACGAATTCGCTAGTTTCATATAAGTAACAACAGTAAAATTTTACTATATTCACTGCCTGTTAAACCTTGTATTTGATCTTGTCCTCTTGCTGTCTGCGTATTAGCTACTTCTGGTAGTAATGACGGACAAACAAAGGTCATCACTCCCGCTATCATCCTTGTTGTGGTACGACACTGGCATACAGCTCCTCCAACCACCACTACCTTCAATGGGTCCCCCACTCCGTAGATAAACATAACAGGAACCTGGATCGGCCACCTTAAACCGGTCCCCAGTCCGCAGATAGTCATAAGGCCCTGGAGAAAAGATGGTGTGATTAGGGATGTCACAGTGGCCCGACGTCCGGCTTGGTGTTTTTAAAAACATCCCCGTGAATCTATGAAGCATCAGTGACGGTCCAGGAACTCACGCAGAAAGTTTTAAAGGCGTATCGGACAATTCACCTTGAAAATCAGCCCACATCTTCTCAATTAAACTACCTACCAAACATCAAGCTACATCCCCTCCACTGAACTACCTACTTCGAACTCTGCCCCCTCAATTAAACTCCTCAATTGAAGGCATATGGACAGTTCACCTTGAATATCAAAACGCATGTAAATATCCTGGACTTTCAATATGATGATCTCCAAGTGTTGTAGAATGTACATCTAACTTAAAAATTGGGGGTCACCATGCTAATATTCAATCTAGAGATTAATATCATCATAGAGATCAATATTATAATAGAATATTCAGGAATGCTAAAACTTTTGATTTAAAATAGAAAACCCATGTCATTTTCTTTAAACCTTCACAGGATATGGCAAATGGATAATACTACACATTCCAGTTTTAAAAGCAAAAGGTTCCCACCCTTGTTTTGGAGAGAATTGAAGAAAACTTATTTGAAAAATAATTCCTTATATAAATCAAGCAAATGGAAATAAGCCTATTTAATCTAGACAAAATGTTATATTTTTACTCCTTTGGCATTAGAATATATCACACACACAAAACCAGTTCGGACTGATAATTAATAATGTTTTGAAATCACCAGGTTGCGCCATTGTGAATTGTAGGATACGCCTTTAAGGGTCATGTCTTAAAACCCTCCCCCGACCTTCCCAACCTCTCCTAAATCCATCACATACTTAGGTCCTCCATCGTCATAAACACATCACACTACACGCCTCGGTTGTCATAACACGCTGGGGACCGGTTTAAGGTGGCCCTGCATTTCTCCTCAGCTGCTGATTAAAGTTTTTTTCATGTCGGACAGCATATGACGATGCTGCGGTAATAACTGTAACAGCAAAGTATGCGTAAAATCCGGCGTGGAAGACTCATTGCTATGAAGCAGCCCCACCCTGAAAGGTCACATAGCGGTGGTAAACCGCCTACTCTGGCATTGTGGGAAATTAACGCCGCTCCTTCCAGCACAAACCATGAACACTGGAACCTCACTATAGGGCACAGAGTGATTGCTAGTTCTGCCATCATCCAAAATGAAATCATAAGATAACGCCACTGTACCCGGGGGGCAACCGCTATATCAGTTGTTATAATCTATAGATGATATTATGACCAGGCTAAAAATTCCTCCTTGGTAAACCCCCTAAAAATATTTTTGATAAAATCCATTGATAATTGGTCCCGTCACCTGGTGTTTTGGATGGCGTTGGGGAGCAAGATGGCCGCCACTATAACACAATAGCTATGTTCCAAATTCCAAAGGACACACATTTGTAGAGAAGTATAGCATATACAGTAGAACCCCGCCCTCCGTTCCGCGACAAACTGTCCTCTTACGCGGGGTATCGTCTTACACGGTTTTCAATTATCCAATGGATACAAGACGCAATGTCTAGTATACCTATATAAAGTAAACATATCTATGGTATGGTATTCCAGCTCCAATTTGGTGGGTCTACAGATCGCCTCAGTGATACTTCTGATATGGTTAAGACAACAGAGAAACAATACACAAGGGAGGTAGATATACACTGCTACTGGGCAGGCCACCATCGACTTATCCTCCTCTAGAGATATAAAAATTATCAACTCTGAGGTTTAAATGGCCGAGACTCGTTATGACAATATCACACCTTGTTCCAGCAATCATATTTTGTGTAAAACAAAAGCCTTGGACTCACATTCAACATTCCCTTTCTAAGTGTGAAAGCTTGGAAACGCATTGCGACTAACTCGAGTTTGGTTTAGAATTTATCCTACCCCTCCCGTCTAAATTACTTCTACATTAACAAATGACGTCATTTATCAAGTGTATCCCACTAGAGCGATATTTTTCATTTTTCTGAACTCCAGACCGAATACAGTGACCCAATGTTAAGCCTATGGAGTTTTTTATTAGGGGTAGGATAAATACCATATGTGTTAGTTTACATGGGGTTAAAGACACATCTAAAAAAAAGGGGAAATTTCCGTTCCGAGCAAAACCGTCCGTTAATGTGGGGTGTCCGTTAAGCGGGGTTTTACTGTATATTTAGATCATCACCTTTCTATGAAGCACACAAGCACGATGAGAAGATATATTCACAATTCATAACATGGTCCTAGTGTGATCTGCTGTACAAGGACTGAATAATACATCAATATCAATATGGGCTATTTCACTATGCAGTACCGCAAATACCCTACAATACATTCTGACAGCTTCTACAACCTTGCCTTGTTACGTATACGAGATTCTATCCCAACCTCTGCCCATACACCAGCTTCCATATTCTATTATATATTGCTTAAATATGTACTTAAATGACATAAAAGCATATAGCTGGGCATGAAGACATCTCAACGAGCAAAAGCTAAAACAAATAGATCTATTTTCAGAGGAAAGGTGGCATTGTTCCCGGCGTGAATATTATGTGATTATCTGTAGTTTTATTGAATGATCTTTAGTTATATTTAAGTCTGTTAGCTAAGGCAGTATTAGCCGTTCATAAGATCGTCCATAAGTGTTAAATAAAGTTGACCCACATCGTCCCTGTATCTCTATGGCATTCAGAAACGGGTCTACATGTACGACCCTAGATTACTCAAAAGGCCCCTGGTCTCTGCTACTCTCTCCTCTTATGCCATAGTAGTTAGCCATTATTAGAACACTGATGGCTCCAGGGGTTACCCCCTGCGATTGCACTGCTTCGATGAATACGCTTGTTCACTGAAATTTCTTATCGTCTTTATTGATATGGATATATATATACTTATTTATATATACACATACATATATATAAATAAATATATATATATATATATATATATATATATATATATATATATATATATATATATATATATATATCACATGTCTTTGTACACATCTAGCGTTTTGAACAGCTCAAAAGACAAAGCTCGTTTCAACAGTGATATCTGGTAAGATACATGGCAAACTGTTCACATAGTATGGAATAAATCCGTACATAAGGCCCTTTAAAACTTTAGAAGTAGTGCGCAGAACACGAACGTTGGATTCTTCGGTAATTGGATATTTGCCCGCTTATTACCAGAAGTGGAGAAAAGTTGGGAGTTTACTTCCTCGTTGCGGCTAGCCTGCGAAATACTTTGCCGTAATTGGTTTCATTTGTTGTCCGGGAAGTATCGCTCTGTGCTGTTCGCAGCAGTTGGGCGGCCGTAATGGGGCTCAGAGTGCACAAATATGTTATTCAGTAAATTAAATCTAAAGAAAATATTTAATCAATTTAGAGGTTGGCAGACCCAGCGAATCACATAAAAACTAGCATTTATTTGTTTAAATGCACAATCTATTCACAGATCCTTTGTTCATAAACGTCTAAAGACACTGATGCTCATTCAATTTCCTGATTACTCTATAGACTTGCGATGATCGCATATTTTGTATCATTTACTGTGAAACCAGCAGGAAATTAACGGAAATCTAGTCTCCTCTGTTGTCTTCACTGGACCCCTGGTTGACCGAATCGGAATATAAATACTCTTACGATATGGCATACCAATCCCCATGTTATGATATATTTCCTTTTAACTTATACGTTTTACCTGATTCTGGGCGTATCGCAAATTAGAAAGTGCTCATTGCAGTTCGAGTTCTATTTTACGTGACATACATTCAACTATCACACCTATCTTAGCGTTTTACATCCTATACTAAACCAATACTAATGAATAATATTGTTGTGGTTTTTTTTCAATACTAATGAAAGCGATGCTGAAGACTATCCTAGGGGAATGGATTTATGAGTAAAAGGGGGAAGGTGGGGTGATGAATTGGGTAATGGCGTATAGATTGAGGCTGTGAAATTTCTGGAGTATCTACACAGATTTACATGTATAGATTCCTGCCCCTAAAATAGAAATAGTCTGATAGAGGTTGGAATAACATGTATACCATATTTGGACCTAGTTGTGTGGCCCTTTAGATAGCGAGAGATGACATTGTAAAGTGAGACTTTTCATTTTTTGGGAGATTTCCATTGAGATGACACACGACCCGGCATAGTGAGCTCGGGCTGTGTTAATAATAGCGCTAGAGCTTCTCGCTGGGTAATTACCGAGGTGTTCATCAATAGTGCGCTCATTAAGACCTAGTCTTTAGTAATGAATATTGAAAAAGGCAAATAATGCTATGTGTATTGCATTCACATGCAGACTTCTAAGGGCATATATATACGGGAAATAACCTGTCAAGTTGTGCTGCATGTGTTTAGATGGGAGGAGATGGGGGTCTTATTTTCTCTTCTCTATTTTTTTGTCAAATTTATTAGGGTAAGACAGTACTATGGAGAAACCAAACAAGAGTTAGTCGTGTTGTTGTTTATCGCACGACGGCAAGATCGTGTATTACTGCGCGAGGCGAAGCCGAGAGCAGTAATACGCGATCTTGCCGAAGTGCGATGAACAATAACACGACTAACTCGAGTTTGGTTTAGAATTTATCCTAGCCCGCCCGTCTAAATTACTTCTACATTAACAAATGACGTCATTTGTCAAGTGTATCCCACTAGAGCGATATTTTTCATTTTTCTAAACTCCAGACTGAATACAGTGACCCAATGTTTTTTTATTAGGGGTAGGATAAAATACAGCATCCAGACCCGGCCTTGGCCGTTATGCCTCTTGGTCCCTCTGATACTAGATTTACACTGTCTGCAATGGAGATAGGCTTAGGCTGTAAGTACCACAGTATTAGGTATGCTACAAATACCACAGATACTTTAATAGGGTACTCAATTTTGAAGAGGTTGATGAGATGAGATGATGTGATGACAAACATACAAAAGCAATATCAATGTGCAGATGCGCATACGTTCAGTCGGTATATGCATTTATTACCCACCGATTACGGAGTCTCCATAGGAAATGTATAGGGCACCTGGAAACAACTACCCGGAGATTCTGGCATGTCAGAATCTCCTGCCAGATATTCCAGAAAAATATTCCTGTCCATAATGAGGTTGAATCATCATGTACTTCGAAATACGTTTCTTGAATGTTCATTCAATGTTAGTAATTTAGAAGCAATCATAATAATCTCATTTATCATCAGAAATCATTGTAATAATACACTTTGCATGCTAAAAGTACAGGTTAATGGCAAACTATATCATTGGTGTAAGTCTACACCGAATTACACCATGCTTAACAGTGCTGAGGTGTCTGGAACTAAATGTATTACAGAAACATTTTTAATTGCAATAGATTTCTGATTAATCTTGTAGGTGGGTAATAAATACAATAACGACTGGTTTTGTATACGAAGGACTGTAATCTCCTCGTAGTTGACGACGTAATATCCTTGCTAATCGCTCGGATATTACTACGCGTCAACTACTCGGAGATTACGGCCACTCGTATACAAAACCAGTCATTAGTGTGTATGTACAGGTGGGTACCATCCAGGTGGGACAGGACATTGTTCTAGAAAATACAACACAAAAAATGTTCATTCTAGTCCGTGAAGTTACGTTTGAAGGTTATACGTTTAACAGCAGACTTTTCATCTAATAATGTTGTTGGAAAAAGGAAAAAGGGAATAAAGGTGGTAATAGGTCAGTTGCAAACACAAGCTGGGCCAGGATATTACCACCAGTGTAAATAGTACAGACAAATTAAATGCAGCAGCAGTCACAATTTGGTACTTGAGTATATAGATATTAACCTGGATGCTAAAAATAAGGTAGTGTGAACAGGGAATAATAACACAGTGAATAACACAGACCTTGGTTGGCATTAGTTTACTGGGACTGAGGATGTTAAAATATGGAATGGCAAGTGACACGGATATTGCGGATACGCGTTAACTGAAGTTTGAAGGTTTTCTTTCCCAACACACTGAATGGACTCGCCCAAACTTCGCATGATCGCCCGATTCCTCCAGAAACTCTCCGAAATGCTTATGCTATGCTTCCACCAGAAAACTACGGTCTTACGATATTCCCAGGAACATTACGATCGACCACGATATACATTTCGGCAAGTTTCTAGGTGTTTCGGTCGCTCGGCGGAATCTTCGCTTAATTAGGCACTGACATAAAATGCACTAAACTCTATATTTTTCCTTCTACGATTACAAAATGCCACAGAGGGTATACTAGAGGAAAAAACATGAAGCATGGACACCGGCACACACATGAAATCGAAAAACATGTATGAAATATCGTCATTGTTATCATTTGCTTTATAACATACAATATTGTTAATGTCACTCATTCTATGAGAAAACGTGGTTACTGAGCCCGTACGGGTGGCCGTTCGAGGTCATTTGATGAAAACAATACGGCCCGTTGCCGCAGGCTAGAGGGCCGTATTTTTTCATCAAATGACCGAGAACGGACACCGTACGAGCTCAGTCACTACGTTTTCTTATTACTATATACCTCATACTCGTTGACAAATCTGTTTTATTAACTTTTCTGCTCCACAAAAAGCCACTGCTATTCACTACGGCCCGCTGCCACAGCGGGCGCGAACATTATTTATACTACACCCCCAGCAGCGGGCAGTATTTCATACATGTTCGGCCATAGGTATATAGTAATAATGCATACGGTTAACCCAATGCTGTCATCCTGTCAAACAGGAAACTAAATCATATTATACTACACCATTACCAATGCTGTCATTGAACAACATACAGAGCTGTTCACCAAAGCTGTCACTCACTATATTCCTGGACATATGGAATGGTTACCGCCGTCACACATTATAGCATGCACAAATCATTGTCGCTTTCACCCACTACAACATGAAATATGGGGATTTTAATCAGGCACTCCATAGTGCGAAACACTCTTTTGGCGTTTGTTGACCCACCCTGCGATATTAAACTGGATATCCCCTGTAAAACGCACGTTACATTTGTACAAAAGGCCTAAAAAGTGAAAACATTAATTCTGGTTTAGAAGTTCATATTGCCGATTCGGTGACCTAGTTTTACAAATGGCCGTTTTTTTGTAGAATGGTGACGTTAAATCAGTGTTTCGATACGATGATGTTAAAAACGTTGAAATCACATCTCTAGTAATTAATTGTTCGTGCTTATTTCGTTATCATTAATTCGGTGTTCAGATTTAACTATTTCTATAACGCAAACGACAGAATTATCTCTCGACCAATCTCCATGGACATACAACTCAAGAAATACACTGTCCATGCTATCTCTAATTGGACAATGTGGCATCTATTGATGAGACCCTAAACGTTGGCATATCCGTGGTCATCAGATAAAGATACTGATAATAATATCTGGGGTTATCAGATAAAGATAATGATAATAATATCTGGGGTTATCAGATAAAGATAAGGAGAAGGAGAAGGATTTATCTCACCCCTGGAATAAATGCCCATAGGCTTAACATTGAGAACTCGTTCTCCATGCCCCTACGAGTATTGCAGTCCGTTCTCCATGGTCTATATCCTGTGTGTCGTCCATTCTTTTAGTGTGTAAAGGGGTGAGATAAATACAGAAAGCAACTCGTTTTGGTCAAAGAAGTCATTCTCCAACTCATTTGAGTGCTTTGTGATATTCACTCGGCTGTCGCCTCGTTCATATCACTCCGCATCAAACTCGTGGAGAACGAAACTAGTTGGTTTCTTCTTTAGTATGTACTTGAAACAGAGAAATGTAACAAACCAAGTCATCAATAAAGACATTTTGGGGAAACAAAGATATCTGGTTTTATCAGATAAAGAAGCCAACGACCATGCCCATATCTACCCAGATATCGCTCAAGACATAGCCATACATCATCCTCCAAGCACAAGTAGGCCTACTCTGTTTTGAGCGGAGGTTACAACACCTCCGCCTGGTGAGTTACACATGTAGGTTTCCTATGGAGGTTCCGTATTAGGTGGATGATAAAATGTTAGAGAGAAATAAACTGCGAGTGAAATGTTGATGAGGTGAGCCGGGACATGGAGATAGTTGTTTCAATATTGTACAGTGTATTCGAACCTGTGTACTCACGAATCGCATCGTTGATTCTGGTCATTTGTTTGTTTGTTTGGTTTGATTTTACGTCCAGTCAACCATTATAGGTCCTTTCCAGACTTTTTCAAGGTTCTTTTACACCACTAGGGTGGTGATCGAATCTATGTGATAAAATTAGGTAGAAATCTCGCCCCTACACATTTACCGAGGGGAGAGTTCTTTTACTTCCCACACCACATAGACATGGTATGAGAAGGATGGCCTTTGTTAAAGCAGTAAATCTACCACTGCTGGGGGTGGGACTCGAACCCACAAAGTCTTACGACCTTGGGGTTACAAGTCCGGTGCTATAACCACTGAGCTAACTCCCCACCCTGTCTGGTCATTTGAGCTGCACCGCAGTGTGTCGGCTTTTACGAGGTGGCGACCGTACACTGCACCTCTGGGGCAGGTTACATACTGTGATGATGAACGATCTTGTAGAGGTACTAAATCATACCTCGTTACTAACGAGCTATGGTAGAGTTAAATGAAACTGAACGAGAGTTAGCAGGTCGTGTTGTTATGTCACGATAGTCAGGTAGCGAATTACTGCGCGAGACGTAGCCGAGCGTAGTGAGTAGCAAACATGACAGGAGTGACATCACAACACGACCTGCTGACTCGAGTTCGGTTCCGTATTTATCCTACCCCTTCTACATGACTTTATTGTATTAAGAAATATGCAAACACTCACCGAAATCCAGCTAAGAATGCCTAAATGGACATGTTGGTTCCTTGTTTATACTGTCGCTAGAACGCGTGCTGATTGGTCAATTCTTTTTATGCCCCTAGAGGCATAAAACACACTTTATGTCACTGCATACCACATAAAATTTTCCCATATAAAGTCTATGGCAGTTTTTTATTAGGGGTAGGATAATGAAGAATACGGGGGGTGGGGGAATAAGTCCGTTGCATGCAAAGCAATGCGTGAGAAGATCGGTGGTAATTTTATGTTTTCTTTGATAACTTAATTTCCAATGATGAATAATGAATACAACATTAACTGGTTTCAGATACTTGTCGTC
The DNA here is from genome assembly GCA_950022655.1 of Alentia gelatinosa. Lineage (NCBI taxonomy): Eukaryota > Metazoa > Annelida > Polychaeta > Phyllodocida > Polynoidae > Alentia > Alentia gelatinosa. The sequence continues at coordinate 59,270,791 of OX465583.1, read as the reverse complement.
TTTTCCCCGGAGTTGACTCTATGCAATATCCTCGCATTAGTTCGGATATTACTATACGCCAACTCCTAGGAGAATATAGTATTAGAAACCAGTTAATATTGTGTATATCTCCTACCCTTCCATTCCAAATTCCAGCACCTATGGTCGCATAACTGTTACATGAGTAAATCCCATAAAGCGGGGCTAATGTCGGTGCCAAATGTACCTGCGGAATAGGGCTCCGATGTCTTATGTTTATTTGGCATGATAGAGGAGTCTTATAACTCCGGAAAACCTCTTTTACTTCAGACATTCCAAAATAGTAGCAATATTTTTAAGGCTTCAACTGAGATATGATATCCTACTGTGCAGTGAGAAAGTCCCACCTGTATTGGTGTTTATATGTACGGCCTTCTCCCTGTGTCCCCTTTCTATTTATCCTACCCCTAATAAAAAAAACTCCATAGGCTTAACATTGGGTCACTGTATTCGGTCTGGGGTTCAGCAAAATGAAAAATATCGCTCTAGTGGGATACACTTGACAGCTGACGTCATTTGTTAATGTAGAAGTAATTTAGAAGGGCAGGGTAGGATAAATTCTAAACCAAACTCAAGTTAGTTGTGTCATTGTTCATCACACTCATGCAAGATCGCGTATTACTATTCTCGGCTTCGCCTCGCGCAGTAATATGTGATCTTGCCGTCGTGCAATAAACAACAACACAACTAACTCTTGTTTGGTTTCTCCATAGTATCCTTTCAATCTCCTGTCTTCGAGTTGGTCTATATTTTCACTACTACAAGCAGCTTTTAGCGATCTATATACTTGTTACAATGTGGTTTGCATATCTTGATATCATTGGTATTTTGAAGCTGTCCTTAGTTAATGTCTGAATAACAGAGGCAATAGAAAAATGGCAGTAAAAAGATGTTTTCATGGACTGCATTGTTTTGTGGGCTCTGAGAACTTTCTCATAACAATTTATGTGGAACAGAGAATAGCCGTATAATGTGAGAGACTGTCGAGATTAGAGTACAACATCCATATATGAGAAGTACATGGACATACAGAATATCAATATGAGAACTATACATGGACAGATGCAAGACATGCAATAGTTTTACACAGAGAGTTGGGGTTTTACATGAGACAGGTGCCTCTGTGAAGCGGAAAACAAGAATAAAAGTACAATACTACCAAGAGAATTCCAGCTGTTCCAAGAGAATTCCATTTGTTCCTTGATATTTTGATCGGATATATTCACCTTGTTCTTCGAACTCGGTGAATATTCCCGACCAAAATATCTAAGAACAGATTCTATTCAGGCACAGTAAGCATGTCTCCATATATTCCATATATCATTACTATTGGTGTTGCCAGGTATCTCGTGGAACTGGCGTAGGCGCACTACCCATCTCCTTCCTTTGCTACATAGGTGCATCATTACATGAATAAAGCGTGCTGATTTTTGCTTGTGACAACCGAGCAATATGAACCATTCCCCAGCTTCCTGTATGTCAAAGGGTGAAACAGTACACGCGGCCGGTGGTTGGCACGTGGCTAGGGTTGTCTGTGAAAGCTGGCTGGCCGCACCTATTCGTGCGATACGGCTCCTGATATTAGAGCGAACCCACACCTCTGTGTCGGGACCTCCCCCGACTCCCTCCCGGCGACAGGTGCGGCCAGCAAGCCAAAGCAGCCTACTTTAATTGTTTAATTATATGTGTATAAACATGTGCCTCAACAACTAGTCTTTTTAACTATAGACCCAACACTAGCCTCTTTGTGTAACAGCTGAATAACTACTGGTTATTGAGAAAACCCGAATTGGTTTATCACAGATATTGTTTTGTTATCAAACACATTGGATGATGTACCGATGGCCTCAGCCGATTCTCCATATACTTCCTGATCTACCATGTTCAATGTTGTAGGGGTAAATCACACCAGCCATCCGGCTGAATACCCCTACAGGATAAATAAAGATGTTTTTCAAAGCTATCCATTCACAGTCACGAACACACAGCTATGGCCGATCACCTACAGGCTTGTTTATCTAGTTATTACTAAGTAATATCCGTCATGGACACTCAGTTACAGCCATAGATTCTAGGACCTAGTAACGGCTACTTGATCACAGAAATAGCCTTCCAGGCATACATCACAAACACCTTGTCACACACAGAATTGTCTGGTTCAATGCATGGCTGCCTTTTCGCTGCCACATCCCCCTGGTTAGAGCCATATCCTACTAGTCACAGAGATCAGACCATTCAGCTGCGGGTTCATTGATTGAACCCCTGGCACAGTCAACCAGTCCCTGCCACAACCACACAGCCGCTGCCACGGCCACCAGAACAAGCCACGACCACTCAGTTTAATCCTACCCCTAATAAAAAACTCCATAGGCTTAGCATTGGGTCACTGTATTCAGTCTGGAGTTCAGAAAAATGAAAAATATTGCTCTAGTGGGATACACTTGACAAATGACGTCATCTGTTAATGTAGAAGTAATTTAGACGGGCGGGGTAGGATAAATTCTAAACCAAACTCGAGTTAGTCGTGTTATTGTTCATCGCACGACGGCAAGATCACGTATTACTGCTCTCGGCTTCGCCTCGCGCATTAATACGCGATCTTGCCGTCGTGCGATAAACAACAACACGACTAACTCTTGTTTGGTTTCTCCATAGTATCTACTGTCAGCCATTAGCACTCACGACTAGCCAGTCATAGCCACACCCCAGTAGTCATAGCCATGCTCAGCCAGTCACTGCTATGGCCAGTGATCTGCAGTCAGGCACAACCAATCACAGTCATTACCACAGCCAGCCAATCACAGCCATGGCAAGCCTGTCCCAGTCATGGCTAGCCTTTCAGAGTCACATCAAACCATTCAGAGCCATGGTCAGTTAGTCATAGTTATGGCCAGCCATTCACAGTAATGCCCAGCTAGTCACAACCATGGTCAGCCAGTCACAGCCAAGAACCTTCTAGAAGGATGAATTATTTATTTGACTCCTGGAATACTGCTTGCTGCCTGCATTCTACCAGACCTCAGCAGGCAGGACAAATAGCTCTTTAGCTCCTGGTGTTTGATTAAATAATTGAACAAAGTGGGGATAAGATGAAAGAAGGTCGCACGGAAGTATAAATCTTTTTCGTCATCTGGTGGTGCAATATGAAGCACTTTGAGTAGTTTGATGAAACAGGGCAGAATAATGTCCTGCCTCATAGATATGAAACGAAAATTCCTTTCACACGGCGTATTTATGTGACCAGAGTTTTGAAATCCCGGAACAAATATGATATAATTAAGAACTATTGGTGATATTTTTTCTCCTAGAAACAAAGATGGCCTGACAATTAAAACCAGCTGACTCAAACATGAGCTGATGTCAACGGCCGCTTTATTTGGGATTGTAACATAACTTAAAACAAAGCAGATCTTGAAACTGTATCCATCATGAGTCAATAAAGAAATGATCTTAAAAAGGGTTATTATTATATACCTGTGTCCGAATGTCTATTAAATACTGCCCGCTGCTAGGGGTGCACTAATAATAATGTTCGTGCCCGCTGTGACTGTGACTTTATAAGTCATTAAAATTGAGTTTTTAATTATCTTAAGGTATATAATAATAAACAAACATCCTGACTGTGGAAAAAACTTTTATTGTTCTCCGTCATTTTTGTTTTTTCGTACGGCCTTCCGCCTACGGCGTCAGGCCGTACAAAAAACAAAGAATGACCACGAACAATAACAGTTTCGCCCACAGTAAGGACGTTTCCTAATATTATGACTGCCTCAAGGCAAGATGGTAACAACCTAACTTATCTATAGGGGTTAAAAAAAACAACGGTATAACGGATGTAATTTGGTTATCAGAAAATGTTCATCGCTGGCGATATTTCGCTAAAGGAAGGTAAGCTGTTGGCAATTGGTTGATGCGGAAAGTAATCTAAGGATGCAGAGAAGCATCACCAATAGCGATAGGGTGATGTAGGAGGGAAGTATTGTAGGATGCTAGCATTGCTGATGGTTCTTTGACAATAACCTTTGGTGAAGGATGATACCCGAGACGTACTATAGAAATATGGATGAAAGATAATCATATAGGACGACCTTACCATGCTGTATAAGCGAGATGGAAAGTGAGGCATCTAGCCGAGTTCCGTAGAAACCTTTAATTCCCATTGAGTTTTGTACAGCATGGTCAGGTCGTTCCACATTTGTTATATACCCGATATCTACTTTGATTTGGCCGAACAACTATTTCAGTTGACACGTAGAGGACAGGGTATATTTTTGTCTTTATTTCACATGCTGAAACGGTAATCATTTACAGAATATACGTCATGGGTATATAATAATGCAAGATACGAACTGGTGATGCTGGGATACTGGACAACACCATAACTCGTCCGTAATAATATATGAAGACAGCATCACTAGCGATCTCGTGGTGTGAACATGTCGTGTTGTGATATAGGAAAGTAACACCCAGACAGACTATTGATGTAGCCATTTCCTAAGGCAGGAGCTTAGCTTTAGTGGTGCCTCTGATGAATCCATTCGACAGACACATATTCCACACCATAATAACATGCTTAAGTCAGGTGGCAGTCAGATAGTATTTGGCCTTATATGTTGCAGCAAAAAGGCCAATCCTCAGAACAAAATGCGGTCAGTTGCTGAATCAGCCATGGCATATCACCACGGTATGGAGTCTGTCAACACAATGAAGCCGTACCGGCCGCGGGTCATAGTGAGGTCAGCTGTGCTGCTGCAGCACTGTGTTGAAGTTGCTCCCTGGAGTTACTCTCATGTCTGGCTGCTTGGCTTCCTGACCAGCAAAGGCTCATATAAGGCCATTTTCCACTGGCTGACGAAAGCGGCACCGATTAATTGACTTCTTCTAAGGCCACTAAAAAAACAAACTTGTTTCTCATCATCAAGCCATGAAAAATATGACGAGGGCGCTTTCTTTTTGCTTTTTTTTTTTGCTACATCAAAGATGGCAGACATACAGTAAAACCCCGCATAAGCGGACACCCTCCGATCCAGGCCAAAGTGGCTGCTTACGCGGGGTTTCCAGATCTTTACTGGCTATACATTTAATGCATCCCTGACATCAGGAGCTTTAATTTGATACTAAATACACATGCCTTTCATAATTTCTATCAAGGTTCATCTATTTATATTTTTAAAAAAAAAAAAATCTTCTAAAATCGCTTTTTTGTGATGCGCGTGGTGATGAGAAACAAGTTGTTTTTTTTGTGTGGCCTAAATATCGGTCGGTGGTAGCCAACGACTGCACGTAGGTGTGTAGAAGTAGGTGAGGGTGCTGTGTATGCCATGTTTCTGCCGCATTAGACAGGTCCATACCTCCAAAGAGATGACCATCACTGGTGATTTCAGGCCCCTTTCATACCGTCTGAAGGTGAAGAAGTCGGTCGGTGGTGGCCTCATTGTATAATCTATGCACAATTAATCAGTGAGCACTTCTCTGCATGCCAGTTTCCATTCACTGATCTGGCGTCGGTATATCCTATAAATCGATCGGTGGATCCCGACTGCAGATCGGTGGTGAAAAGTCGGCCAGTGGAAAATGGTTTATAGTGAGTGGAGCCGGTCGGCCAGATGCCAGCCAACCCCAATTAGCCAGACTCCAGTAGGGGCACATGGGCGCCTGGGGCTAGTTCCTAAAGGGCAAATTCCACTCCACGATAAAGGCAGCGAGCAACAAGATACTCTACTTTGTCGCCAAGAGGATGGAAACCGCTCCAAAGGTTGCCGGCACGTTTGCCCTGGACTAATCAGGGGTAGAAGTGGTAAAGTATCTGGGTCGCTCCCAAACCGTTTGCCATATGGCTAGCGATGCGAAAATCCCTGCATTTTAGCGAGATTGAATTTGTATCGATTGAGCAAATATACAATGATCGATGGTTTTGTGAACGGGCGGCCATACACCACGAGAGGTTGACACGTAGTAATACACGAGCATTAACGAGTGTATTACGGTGTCAACCTCGAGTGGTTTATAGCCACATGTTCACAAAACCATTGTTTGTTGTATTTATTATCCATCTTCTCTAGTAAATTAAACCTAAGAATTTCCATAATATAGGGTGTGTCAATAGGAGCTATTTTTGCTCTATAGCAAAATGGGACTATTTTCCTATATACAATGACTTTGGGGCCGTATACAATGGCTTTGAATAACATTTCTAATCTAAACAGGGCCTCCTTATCGGTATATTATTATCTCTTCCTTGTCTCAGCCGGTCGTTGGTCTTCGGGGGATACCTGGCTGGGGTTTGATGCTAAATAGTTCAGCTTTAAGAGACCACTTTATGCAGAGGTCGTCACACAACTCGCGGCTTGTGACCCGGACCGGGGCCAAGAGGCCGCCCTTAAGTCTGGACTCCCTGATCACTGATCTTTCCCATCTCAGTGCAGACCTCGGTCCGCTAATGTATGGAGCGCCGGTTTACCCGCAACTATTTGGCCTTTTTCCATAGGCCGGTGTCGCACGTTATCTACATGGGTACACAATACTTGCAGCCAAACGTATCCTTCAACATTGGATCACTGAATGTATGGAAGTAAAACATTTATGATACCCATGTACATCATTCCCATAGAGAAAAAAGTGATTGCACTGTATTCTATGGTATTTCAGCTCCAATTTGGTATGTCATACATGCATATCAACTCAATGATACTTTAGATATACCTTAGATAACCAAGGTATACCCAAACTGTATACACAATAATACATTGGCAGGCCTAACTATAATATGCTTTTCTTTCTCTAAGTTGAAACTAAGATGATTATCAACTATAAGGTTTAGACACCTCAGACTCATTGATACAATACCCTAGTTTGCTCCAATAGTTTAATCTGTCAAAAAACAACACTCCTGTAATCACACCCACCATTCACACTTTATGTGTGATTGCTGTGTGTCTCTATGTGCATGTGGGCGGACTCGGCCATGTTTGTTCGAGCAGCCGCGTAAGTAGACAATACAGGTGTTGCCATTCAACGGCCCACTGTGTAGTAACGCGGCCGCTCGGACAAACACTGCCTGGTCCGACCACATGCCCATAGAGCCACACAGTAATCACACCTAAAGTGTGAACGGGGAGTGTGATTACAGGAGTGTTGTTTTTTGACAGATTAAATTGTTGGAGCAAACTAGGGTATTGTATCAACGAGTCCGAGCTGTCTAAACTGTACAGTTGATAATTGTTTGGGTTTTAAATTAGAGAAAGATAAGCATATGAGAGCTAGGCCTGCCAATGTATTAATAGGTATTCAATTTCGGTGATCCTATCTTATCTATGCTATATCTAAAGTAATATTGAGGCAATATGCATGTGTGACATACCAGATTTGAGCTGGAATACCATAGAATACGATGCAATCGTTATTATTTCTCTGGAAATAATGTAGATGGGTATTATGAACGTCTTATGCTCATACATTCAGTGATCCAGTGGTAAAGAATACGTTGCCAGGTGAATGTTTGGCTTCAGCTGTGGCGTAACCAAGCAGATAAGGTCCGACACCGGCCTACGGAAAAAGGCCTATTGGTTAGACTTGCTCAAGTCTTTGAATATGAGCTTTCATTAAATGATTAAACACAATGAAAATGAATGTCATTATAGTATGTATCCTTCTCTGACTGGCCAAAGACTTGTCCACTCTGACCAGAATCTCCTGTTTATGACCCCAATCCGCTCCCTGTAACCCTATACTTCCTCATACCCCTCCCCCACCCCTCCTCCAGTTCTCTGGCCGCCTGTGTTGTCATAGCAATAAATTTCGCCTGCTGCTGACTGTGACACGATCGAGATCAAAGTGATAGGGTATCAATCTCCAAGCAGATATCCTGACCAGTAGCCAGGATATCTGTATGGAGATGGTTGGGAATTCTGGCGTTAAACAGCGCCAGAAATCGGACACCATTACCGATTTGACCAGTCCCTGTATCGAGGAGAGGAGGGGTGGGGTAGGCGGAGGGAACATGGACTGGGGCCAGTCTAACAATTGGTGTGTTTTAGAGTAATGGACACGACTTGCTTCTCTCATTTGAAGGCAGTCACATTGCTGCTGTGCTAGTCACTAGAAAAATGTTGTAATATACTCGTTTCATCCTTTCATTCTTCGCTTTGTAATATCACGCTGTTCTATACCACATGATATATCAATCATACAATTCATGTAAGATCTATCAATAGGCAAAATGAATAAAGATCAAATCTAAAAAAAAAATTATAATCCAAACATTTTCTTCCTAAATTCTACTCTCTGTAAAATAACGATCACCATCATATGATCATCAACTTGGATAATACCATACAGGTATAGAATGGGTAATACCGTAAACACCATTAAACAAGCAGAATGTATTTATGGGCTGTAAACGGCTTAGCATACCGCCGATCGATGGCGGGGATCGACTGTTATTTGTGCCTGTTTCTCCGGGCCAGACTACACCGCGCCGTGGGGGTGTCATGGCGGGGGTGTCATGGCGGGGGTGTCATGGTGGGGGTGTCATGGCGGGGGTGTCATGGCGGGGGTGTCATGGCGGGGGTGTCATGGCGGAGGTGGAGGAGGGGCAGCGGCCTCGAGATCCACCTCCGTCTCCTGTCACCGTTAAACCAGTCAGTTAGACCTACTCAAGTCTTTGATTATGAGCTTCCATTAAACCATTAAAATCAATCAGGATGAAATGCATTATATTTTATTATCCAAAGTAAACCTATAGGAACTATGTATGGATATTCCTGGCGCGTCAGGATATGTATAATTTTTTTTCTTTCAAGTTGTTCATTATTCTGGAATCTCTACTAGGGAAAGAATACCCTATTTTCAGTAGGCTTCAGGGCCATCATAATTCATTTGCTAGATATATTAGGTGAGCAACATATATACATTATAGATATGCAATGTACACCTAATATCGTACATTGCATACCTATAATGTATATCATTACATTATGATATATTGTATGCTCCGGACTGCAAAAGCCCGGCGCATACGGAAAAATAGTGCGTACCTAATATGAACTAATGTCGCCACGCTACTTGTGAGGAAAAGGTGGATAATGAAAATAAAATAGACTGGTTTCAGATAAAAGCGGTTGTGTCCTCCTCGGAGCCGACCCTTCGCATCATCCTCGTATATTACTACGCGTCAACTCCTCGGAGCACAGAACCGCTTGTATCTGAAATATGTCAATAATAAGATAAAATGTATATACCTTACTGGTACATTGTCACATACCGCGTTTCTAAGATTCCAAGAGCTCGCAGAGCGAGTGGAATATCTTTATCAAAAGAAACAAGGTATGTGAGTATGTACCAGTAACAGCAAAAGTGAACATGAACATGAAGAAAAGTAAGGTAATACATTTTTATTTTATTATATACCTTCAAATATAAATATTTGATGAATTACATAAGGAAATATGACAACGTCCGAGCTGGATTGAAAGTGTGCTGGTAAATCTCTTGACAGTGAAAGTTAAGCACAGAATATGCTCCAAGCACATTTTTTACTCTTTTTTTCCCCTTCAACTCCTGTGATCCTTGTGCAAGTCACAGCCAGCACTTCCTAAGTAGGTCAGTGCAATTTTTTTCAGCCAATCAGAATTTGTATTCAAAGTAGGGTGGTACATCTGTTAGCCTGCTTCCCTCAACACTGGAAGGAGGGTAGGATATCTCCCCTGCCTAAACAAGGTGATCCGCAACTGCTATCAAATTGGAGGCCTGTGTGTGTACTACCGGTTCCAGGCAAGGTCCTGGAAAGGGTAGTACACACACAACTCTATGACTATCTAGAAACCAAAAACTATTTCAACAAACACCAGTATGGCTTCCGCCAAATCCAAAGTACAGGTGGGGCCGTCTTTAAGTTGGTCGAATATTTATTTAACGCACAGAATACAAACCAAATTGCCATTGCATTGTACGTAGACATAAAGAAAGCTTTCGACTGCGTAGATCACAGAATACTCCTTTATAAATTGGCGGAGGCAGGCTTAGGTAGTAACCTTCTTCATCTGTTAGAAACATATTTAACTAATAGAAAATGTTTTACTAAATACACACATGTATAGCAATTATGAATCATGTTATGAAAATATAGTCTTCGGTGTGCCTCAAGGTTCCATTTTAGGACCGCTCCTGTTCTTAATATATGTTAATGATTTGTTTGAAGATGAACCCACTGTTGATTATATAATGTACGCCGATGATTTGGTTGTTATGACTAAGGGTGCCAATGCTAAGGCCGCAGAAAATGAGATGCAAAAGACTGTTATGAAACTGGAAAAATGGTATACTGCAAACAGATTAACTGTTAATACAAAAAAGACGAGACTAGTTTATCATGGCAGTAATCAAAAACTTAAAAGAATGAAACCGGGTATAATTACTTTTGGGGGTGAACAAGTTCAAATAGTAACAGAAATGAACTACTTGGGAGCTATTGTGAACGGGCCACTGACTTTTATAGGACACGTGTCTGCTACCTATAGCAGATCATTGTCTGTACCTGCTTGAAGGAACTAATGTAAAGAACCAACGAAAACTGGAGATTAGTATTTTAAGAGGAATTAGAATTGCGCTGGGTAAGGAAGCATTTAGGGAGAATAGATTTATAAGCAATAAAGAATTGCTAGAGATAAGTTCTGTAATGGCAGTAAGAAATCGAAGACTCCTTCTCCTATTGGGAACAATTAGAAGTTTATACAAAATAGATGAGCTGCCTCTAGAAAAAACAAGGGAGGGTAGATTAACTAGAACTAGTGACAAAATAACAGTAATACTAGAAAAACCAAACACGGAATGATTCAAGCGATCGCCAGTTTATGTTGGTTATAGTTTGTGGAACAATTTACCGAGGGATATACAAACGTGTCAATCTAAAGGAACATACAAACGGGTAGTTTTAGGAAGGATATGTGAGTATACAGGTTTGATTTAATAAGCTAATATGACTCCCTTATTTCCGATAGGTCCATCCGACTGATGTTTATATAGGTATTCTAGAGGTAAACGGGCACTGTAGTCTGCATATGTAAATGTAAAAAACACCTGTATTCGTTCGGGTTCTAAGGTTGTATCGTCAGGTAATTGAGCTGATCAAGAACATGAACAAAATAATAACAGATGTAATGCTTTACTTGTAAATGATATTCACATGCTTGATCAAACAAGAACTTTATTTAAGTTTGAAGACACTGAACGCCTGTATATCATCATGTAGTGGATTGAAGTTGTTTTGTTACGAGTTTCCCATGTTGATGATTTGCATGGAAGAACGACTGTATATTGTCGATTGCAAAGATGATCAAATAAAAAAATTAAAAAATTAAATCATTTTATACCACCATACTGTGCTGGTATATATTTAATACCAATACCCTAGCAGAGGTTGGTATGTGTGTAACATACTGGCACATGTATATAATAATCTATATATATACCCTTCCTCTAACAGGCTCCGGAATCAGCCAGGGCAAGGGGAGAGTATGGGGAGAGTGGTAAGGGCGGCGCGCGGTGGCGGCAGGCGGGCAGGGAGAGGTGTGGCGGATACAGGAACTGGAGCCTGAAGCCAGTCTAGCAGTCAGTATTCATGGTCACATTATCCTCGTGGTGTAACTCACAGAGACCTTCTTTAACTTGCCTATCCTATATCCTATAGCTAATTATGCTTGTGACCAACACCAAGTCAACCCCTCCTGCCTATAATTCACCCATGAAGTGAACTTGTCAAAGGCACGCATTTTTTTATTCGTTTCCTAGAAGTTATGGGGTGTAAAAAGAGTAGCTGATATTTTTGTAATATCTTCCTTTCCCTAAAGTGCTATCCGCTGATAAAGATCGGTTATATGTTGGGTAGATATGGAATATCCAATTGAAAGCCATTGGTTGTCGAACCTATAACTTTACCTCAGACCATAACAAATAACCTTCAGAACACACAATGATCTTTTTTATGGACCAGCACGTTGATACATATCTCGTGAGAAATCAGATGCAGTTTAGAGTAGAATAGTTGGATTAAAATGCAATTCTAGATCATCCGATAGACATTCATTGTAAAGTAAAAGTACGTGATGTCTGATCTATCATCCCATCCTCCCACCCCACAATACCGTATATTTGTGGAAAGATGGCCTTATTTACGTCTATTCCATAGGGAAACATAGTAACTTTCTTCACTGCTGTGTGGGTCTCTTAACAAACACGTTATTGCACTCTATATTCATGAGGAAACTGCCCCTTATCCAGATACAATTGCTTTTCTATTTCACCGTAATCATAAAAGAACTGATGAGCGAATTCATGAGATAAATGTATCCGATACTCTATACATCATTTCATGATATCATAGGTAGGTGACACAGAGGGAGGACGTTAGGAAAACAGGCTAGGGTTTTTTTTAGGGGGGTTTTGGGGCAATTTTTATTAGGGAATATTGTGTGTTCACAATCACCGAATTCGGCTATAGAGCCGTTCTTCCATTCGGGCCGTTGCCCCTACTCCTCATTCTAATGGCGGGTGTTAAACCAAATGGGCAGTGGGTACCATTTTTGTGTAAGTCTTTGGTATGACTCGACCGGGGATTGAACCCACGACCTCCCATGCTTGAGGCGAACACCCCTACCACTTGGCCACCGAGCTTAGGGTAAAAAGTAAGATCCTGTTTGAGGTAGACATCTGAAAGCCACATGACGATTATGGATGATTATGGATATTTATCCTACCCTTAGTATAAAATCCCATAGGCTTAACATTGACTTTCCGTATGCGCCCGTATGTCGCATAGGGATAAAAAATCGCTCCTAGGAGCGTACACAAAATGGACCAATCAGAGATCAGCAGCTGAAAGTAGTTCCAAGCGCCTTCAGGGCAGCAAGGAGAGCTATATGGAGGACTTCAGAAAGTTTTTATCAAGTTTTTTTTTTATTATCCTCGCATAAAAATATCGTTCATAGGGGGTAGGATAAAATCAAAACCTTATTCGTTTTAATCTGGGCCCCCATATGCGACGACTGGAGTTTCGCCTCGGTCCGTACAAACTGTAAATTACCATCTCGTTCTGTGAATTGTACAGCATGGTCAGGACGTTCTATATAATTACATATGCTCGTAATTGCTCGTCCCATTCTTGTAAGACCACATCGCTGTAGCTGATAAATGATCGATCTAAACACTCCCCAAAGAATTTAATGGTCGAACACATATATTCTTAGTGACATCGTCAGTGGTGCAACCATTTTATGCCACAGATAATCATCCCATGTTGCATTTAGAATGTTAATCGAGGCCTAAAAATTAACTTTCTACTATGACGTAAAATGTTGAGAATATGACGTAAAATGTTGAGAATATGGACTTTTTTCGATCGACTTCTGCAGTCAGGAAAATTCATTTTAAGGAGCTGTCTTTGTACATGTTGAATGTGGATTCCAGAGCTGATGGACACTGGATACCTTTAAGAGGTACCACATCTGGACGTATCGTGCCCCGTAAAGAGGCAAGTTTATGCTTCGCTAACAGCAAACTGAGTGGTGTTTGTGGCCCAGAGTAGCTTTCCCCACAAATATTTATTAACCCAAGGTAAGACCATCAGCAGTTAACCATGAATAATATCTCTACGAAGATTCGCATTCACGACTAAAGCACACCACTTACTGGCCCCATTTAGGCGTTCTAGGGAACTACCACATATATGACGTGAACAGGGGAGAGCTTGAGGGTTATGCCATGTTTACACTATGTTTACGGCGGCCACGTATCGGGCCACCATGGACGAAACGTGAAGGACGTGAGACAACTCGAGGGGACTCGGGGGAACGGCTTTGGTATACGTAACACACCCTGGCTGCCGTGGCCGCCATGGTAAAATTGTTGACTATCAGAAATTCTTCCACTGCAGCCACTGGTGTTAATGAGAATCGTCCTGACGTGGTAAATGGCAGATAATGTGACTGAACGCTGAGGACCGTCTACAAAATGTGAGAAACGTGGGACAACTCAGCAGACCGTGGATAAAACATGAGGGACGTGGGACAACTCAGCAGACCGTGGATAAAACATGAGGGACGTGGGACAACTCAGCGGACCGTGGACAAAACATGAGGGACGTGGGAAAACTCATGGGACCGTGGATAAAACATGAGGGACGTGGGAAAACTCATGGGACCGTGGATAAAACATGAGGGACGTGGGACAACTCAGGGGAGCATGGACAAAACATGAGGGACGTGGGACAACTCAGGGTGCCGGCATGGGCAACGTGGGGCTTGAAAGAAATTCAAACCGTGGCTGCCGGGAACATAGTGTAAACGTATATTTATGACTTCCGGGCCGTCTGCAACGGTGCTCTACGTTTCGTGAAACGTGGCCGCCGTAGTCCCCTTGAACAGAGTGTAAATGTGGTATAATAGTTGTTTTACACCAAAGCAACAGCCAATGTTATTTCAGGGCAAGATGGAATCTATGAGCAGAGGTGACATGAAGGCATTCAAATATCCGCATTATTTCATTTAAAGGCATATCGGACAATTTGGCTTGAAAATTAAAACCCATGTCAATTTCCTGAAAATTCAATATGATGATCTCAAAGTGTTGTGGAACACATATCTAACTTAAAAATTGGGGGTCACCGTGCTAGTTTTTTATTTATAGATCAATATTATAATTTCATATTAGAATATATATAGAAATTCTAAAAAGTATTTTTTAACATAGTAAAACCCATGTCATTTCCCCCAAATTTTCACAGAATATAGTACATATATAGCACTACTGAACTAGGTTTTAAAAATCATAGGTCACCGTCCTTGTTTTTGAATGAATTAAAGAAAACCGTATTTTTCAGTATATTCCTATGTAAATCAAGCAAATATAAATTGGCCTATTTTACCTATTGAGATTGGCCAAACTGGTCAAAACCTTAAATTTACTCACATAGAATTAGAATAAACTCCAAGAAACCAATTTTGACTAATAATTAACATTATTTAAAAATCACCAGGTGGCGCCACTGTGAATTGTAGGATATGCCTTTAAAAAATAGCAATTGCTAAAATTTCGAAAGATGATGTCTCTAGACATCAAAGCTTCCTCCGCCCGGCAACGCCTCCAGGTATCACAGGGTAGCGAAGGGATTAAAAGCTGTAATACGCAGATGACGAAATGACGTTTTTGATCAAAGTGAGGTATGTAATGATAAGAAAATGACCAGACTGTGGGCAGAACTATGTCTTAGTTCTCGGTCACCTATAGCGAACATTCGCCCCTTCGCCTGCGGCATCGGGGCGAATGTCTGCGACATAGTTCGTCCACAGTTAGGTCGTTTTCTCGTAATATTACCACAAGTATCAGAAACCAGTTAATATTGTATTTGGTATCATTGAAAATTTAAGTTTTCAAAAAAATACAAAATGACCGCCGATCTCCTAACGCACTACTTTGCACAGAAGGGACCTTTTACCGTAATCTCCGCTCTGTGAATGGCGGAGATTACAACCCTCTGTAATCTCCGCCCGGTAAATTACACGCTCCTAATAGGTTTGGTATAGGGACTTGGCGTTTGGTGGATAATAAGTACACAATATTGACTGGTTTCAGATACAAGCGGCCGTATGCTCCGAGGAGTTGACGCGTAGTAATATCCGAGCGTATGCGAGGATATTGCGCAGCGTACAACCGCTTATATATCTGAAACCAGTCTATATTGTATTTATCCTCCACCTTTTCTGGACAAGTGGCATGTCGATATCAGTTCGTTTTGGTTATGAACTATTTTTCCATACGCACTATTTTTCCGTATGCGCCACCCGGAGCATACAACATATCCATATATGCGCCGGGTATGTCCATACAAACTCGCTATGTGTTTTCTATGGACACTTTGTATTAGGTGGATATATCTGTATGCTCCGGGTATGGCGATACACACTCCCTATGTGTTTTCTATGGACACTTTGTATTAGGTGGATAATAAATGAGCAGAACGTCTTGGTGGGCATTAGTCCGTCTTATCTACGGGAGAGTAGATCCCCGTGGAGCCTAGGGGACGTTCTCACGTAGATCACAACGAACGAACGAGATGTGGACCGCGAACGATATGTGCGCGCCCACCCTCCCCCATCAGCGCATGCCTAAAGCCGGAGACACACCAAGCGAGAAACACAGCGATTTCCAGAATCGCCAACACAAACTGGCCTATATGGGAGCTTTTATTTCATATTTCACCTGATTATTGCTCCAAAGGCGCTAAATTATCATTAGGAGATATTACTATGAAATAGTATCTCACATATATGCCATTTTGTGTTGGCGACTCCAGAGATCGCCGCCTTGACTCGCTCGGTGTGTCCCCAGTATAAAGCCGGGGACACACCAAGCGAGTGAAGGCAGCGATCTTCAGAATCGCCAACACAAAATGCCATGTATGTGAGATTTTATTTCATAATACTATTTCCCACTGCTAATTTAGCGTATCAGAGGCAATAATCAGGTGAAATATGAAATAATAGCTCACACACAGGCCATTTTGTGTCGGCGATTCCGAAAATAGCAGCCTTTCTCGCTTGGTGTGTCTCCGACATAAGCGCTGCCGCCGACATTAGGCCTACCTTCGTAGTCGGGGGTTCCGCTGGTCCGTTTATGCTGGACCAAGCGAGTAATGCAGCGATTTCCGGATTCGCGAACACAAAATGGACTATATGTTAGCTATTATTTCATTTTTCACCTGATCATTGCTTCTGAGATGCTAAATTATGGGCGGGAGATATTCTTATGAAATGATATCTCACATACATGCTATCTTGTGTTGGCGATTCCAGAGATCACAGCTTTGACACGCTTGGTGTGTCTCCGGCATTTCAGAACCGTTCCCAGCTTGAGCAACGAGTATAGAGAATCTCTACTCTATATCTCTGCAGGGCCTACTCGTTGGTTTGAGAGCATGAGCGCCCTGGCCCTGGCGAAAATGGGACGTACTATACGAAAACTGGCTTACTGTCTTCGTACGTCAAAAATACGCGGTAAAATTATTGATCAGATACATCCCGATGCCGAAGGCAAAGGGATGTACCTGAATAATAATTTTAAGTATTTTGATGTATTAAGACAGTCAGCCCGTTTTCATATTATTATAAGCCTAAAAATGGCGAAATTTTAGCTAGTCACGTGACCACATACGCCGTACGTCAAAGTGTGACGTACGGCTATACATACATCATGAGTAGCAGCGGGCAGTATGTGTGGGTCATACGGCCATAGGTATATAATACTACACTCTACGGTCCCGCCTGTATTATTTCGCAGTATCTGCGCGGAGAGTGGAATCTGTGGGGAGAGTACCTCGCTCCGTCAGCTAAAGAGGATCACTTCTTCTTAAGGAAGGACCCCGCTGGGGGACCGCAAGCCGTCCGGCAGCACGCCACGGGCGGGTCTCTGGGTGCGGGCTTACGGCGCGCCGAGACGACCTATTAGCTGTCAAGATCCTCCCCGCCCCGCACCAGGCTTCGGTAATTAATTGGACAAATCCTCAGTATGTCCTGTGTTGGTGTTAGACGACGTGGCGACAGCTATGATCGCATCACGTTGGGGTTCAGTCTGGTGTAAGATGGATGTAGACTGAGGCCATGAGTAGGATCAAAACAAGAGGTCATCATCCAGTCTAACAACTCAGTGAGATAGACTACGTAGTCAGTATAGAGTGAGTAGATAACTACTAATTATTTAGTAAGATAGATTACATGGTCAGTATAGAGTGAGTAGATAACTATTAATTATTTAGTAAGATAGATTACGTAGTCAGAATAGAGTGAGTAGATAACTAAATTATTTAGTAAGATAGATTACATACACTGTAAAAATATTCCTGTGAATTTTAGGGTATTTCCCAGGCAACTGGGGTGCCAGGGAAATACCGTAAATTGTACGGGTGACCGTAATATATTTTTGATCGTAAATTATAACTGTCCTAGACTGTATTTTCCTAACGGTTTAAACCTGTAATATATTTCAGACCATGAATTTTCACTGTAATAAACTGTATTTTGAAAACGGTTCAGACCTGTAAATACAGAGGAGCAAAGCTGTATGAAATATACTATATGCACAGCCCTTTGTTAAACATATACCAGAAATCTTGTTATTGAGGTTCTTGAGAATTGTTATATGTAGAGGGCCACCTATAGAGTATGTATACAGAATTTCTGAAATTTCAAACCTCCAACCCCTCCTCCCAAACTTTTATGCAATTGATCAAAGAAAGAACATATGCAGAATTTCCTAAATCCTTGACCCTCCGATCCCCCCCCCCCCCCCTCGGTTCACATGGCATTTTATGAATGGCCCCTAGGAGATTATGAATGTAAAAGTGAATATTTTGTATTGGCTACCATCATATATTCTCTATCGGCCTATTGGCTTATCAGTATCATTAATAATTATTATCAATGATATTTCAACATTTAAGTTTTTCAACTCTAATGTTATTAGTGCAAACTATTTTACAGGAATACTCATCAGAATCTGACAGTACAAGGCTGCATTTGACATAGTAGGATGAAGTCAATCCTACATATGTTTTAGAAGTGTCTTATGAAAGTGGTGTCTAATCCCCTTTATGATATTGATGTCATGACAACTTGAGAATAAATGTGCTTTATATGGCAGGAACTTCACAGGAGATCGATGAATATCTATTACACATTTTGATGAAGTTAACTCTTGCATTTTATTCTCCACTTTGATTCGTTGCTAATATTGGAGTTAATCTAAGTGTATCTAATGTGTCCATATTTACAGATTTATACTGTAAACTGACCGTAGATTGGGTGGATTACAGTCCTGAATATTTTTACAGTTGAATACCGTTTTTTGGTATCAAATATACGGTATGGAACTGTGAGTAAGATTACAGTGATATACCGTCCATGTTTACGGTAGTATACTGTATATTTTACGGAAATTTTTTACAGTGTAGTCAGAATAGAGTGAGTAGATAACTATCAATTATTTAGTAAGATAGATTACGTAGTCAAAATAGAGTGAGTAGATAACTATTAATTATTTAGTAAGATAGATTACGTAGTCAAAATAGAGTGAGTAGATAACTATTAATTACTCAGTAAGATAGATTACGTAGTCAGAATAGAGTGAGTAGATAACTATCAATTGCTCAGTAAGATAGATAAAAGTAGTCTGTATAGAGTGAGTAGATAACTATTAGTTATTTAGTAAGATATATTACGTAGTCAAAATAGAGTGAGTAGATAGCTATCAATGAAAGACTTGAATAAGGTAGGAAATAAGGATAGTAAATTAGAGGAATTACGGTTGTGTTGAGAACAGCCCCAGCCAGAGGAGGCGGGGCATATCAAGGGTCAAGGAACCAATCATCTTAGAGATAAGCAAGAGGGCCCGGAGAATGACATGGGTTCATGAAATCAGCTATGAACAAGCTATGTACGTGTGGGTTGTGTTGCTGTGCTGAGCGGATATGTTTAGATACTAGCCTAAAAAAAGAAAAGGTGGATAATAAAAACAATATAGACTGGTTTCAGATAAAAGCGTTTGTATACTCCTCTGCGCAATATCCTCGCATACGCTCGGATATTACTACGCGTCAACTCCTCGGAGCATACGTCCGCTTGTATCTGAAACCAGTCAATATTGTGTATGTATTCAAGAGCAGAAGATGAAAAGCGATATGTTCAATATCACTCCCACCTGTCCTGCTCTATCTGCGACTCTATTGAATCAGAACATTTAGTGCAAAGTAATGTGCACCGGTATCCATACCATCAAAGAAAGGGGAGAATCAGATGGGGCGCATCACTGAGGATCACAGGGTGTAGGTTTGAGATCGGCCAAGGTGCGATGTCCAATTAGATATACCTATCCGTTATCGATAACTCTATACAATCCACTACACCCTTATATCACCCATCGTATCATTATAGGCTACCCTGGGGCCTGTTGTATAATCTCGACTCGTACTTGAAGGCTACCGAGACCAAGGGATGGTGTGGATCAACTTTATTCAACACTAACAGTCTTAGCGAATGGGCTTAAGTTGAATAATAACCCCTCGTACGAGGTCCCCTGTACCCTGTACCTTTTAAAAGAAATTCAACAAACCTAAATCTAAAAACAAAAAAAAAGTTGTTGAATGGCTGGAGTTAGAGATTTCTCACAATGACACTAATTGCGTCAGTCCCTGGAACTATATTAAAATCATGCCCTGTTGTATGTCCAATGTGCGTGATTCCAGACGGGTGAGATTAAGACATCTAAATTCGATTTGAACCTTGATAAATGGCGTGAAAAACTGGGAATCCATGCCCAGCCCGTGGCCATGACCAAAATGTAGTGAGGCAACTCCACTGACTGTTGCCTTGAGCGTTTGGCTCAGGTGTTTTAAGACCAAATTCCAGCGAGCAGCAGATTCCGTCACTCTTATTTGCCGCTAGATAGGGTAGTGAAAAGCTATTGATAACCTACTTTTAGCAGGTATGTTTGGAGACTTTAGAAAGGTGTGCCACCACTACTGTAGTTTAGATCCAGTTCAATTCTATACATCTCTGGGATTTGCTTGTATGGCCTGCCTTAAAATGATAAAGCAGAAATTAGAACTTTGTTATAGATCGCGATACGCATCTCTACGTGGAGGATGTGTTATTATTTCTAATAGATACTCAAAGTACAGAAACCACAACTTGTCGGCGACAAAAGGACGTCTGAAGGAGGTGTTTCACTAATCGGTGGATCACCCTTGCCTAGCTGTCCTACATCTACCGACTACGGCCGACTCCGTTAGGATGGCTTGGCTGAGATGAATTACCGTCCGTTTGTCGCCGACAAAGGTACATAAATGTTCCGAAATCGGTAGATGGACATTGGCCTTTACTGTAACTACAGTGGAAGGCGAGAATGAAATGCACACAATGATATCGGAAAACCTTGGCCAGATTTGCCATAGTAGGTGTTTCAATGAATATCAAGTGTTAGCTACCTGTAAATTAATACATACACACTATTGACTGGATTCAGATACAAGAGACTGTATGCTCCGAGAAGTTAATGCGTAGTAATATCCAAGCGCATGCAAGGTTATTGCGTAGATTGACCTCCGTGGACCACTTTTATCTGAAACCAGTCTACTTTCAATTCATTATCCACCTTTATCTGTTGTGTAAATTCTAGTTCACTTCATTTATGCACTATTTTTTCATACGCACTATTTTTCCCATATGTGCCCTGCTTCTGATCCCGGCGCATACAAGATATCCGTATGCTCCGGATATGTCCATACATAGTTCCTATAGGTTTACTATGGATCTTTTGTTAATAGGTGCACCGGATATGTCCATACATAGTTCCTATAGGTTTCCTATCGCTCTTTTATATTAGGTGGATAACAACAAAAAAGTTAGAAATTGGTAATAGCATGGACTTAAAACTCTAGAGATACACTGTCCATGGCAATAGTGATAGACATAATGATACTCCAATGATATTGGTAGCTAATGGATGCAGAAAAAAACCAGCTGACTCATTTGAGGAATATTCTTGGAGCACGTAAGCAGACAGTACTGCGCATGCTCATCAGGTCAAGCCAGCTGCGATAAGTTCCGAGGTCCAAGGTGAGTCAGTGGTGGGCGGCGTTCGCCAGATGTGGTACTTCTCGGTACGCCTCCCGCCCCTCTTTCCCGCCACTTTTTCCCGCCGACCGCCCGCACCAGGTGAGCGTCTGGTGAAACAACGAGCCTGCAATGCTCTCCACGTCCGCCACACACAGGGCTAACCTGGGCAAGGAGGCACGCATACCAGTCCCTGCTCCCACCCCCACGGCCCACCACCACTATCTCCCCACACTCATCCCCCACTAAATGCCATCCGTTCCACACTCCACCCTTGATTTTGCTGGTACTCCTCCTGTACCATGTATATTTCTCCTAAATCGCAATTCCTCTCCATGACCTTCAAATATCTTTTTTCAACGCTATCGCCACCTTTCCCAGCATGCAGGAGGACCCTTATCGTTTCCCAATTTTTGCTCTGTCATTTTTATATTTTTTCTAACGCTGGGGCTGATGGTTTTTTCCCCCAGTTCTACCGAGCTGAGAGGTTTTTCTCTGTTGGTCTCTACCTTGTTCCTCTCCCCTGTATCATTCCCGACTCTTATCATATTCTCCGCCTCTCTGCCTCTCCCGTGTGCCACTCGGTAACAGGCTGTTTCCATCCCCCACCCCGCGGAATATAACTCTACTCTGCAAGTCTACATCCTTTTCCACTTATATATGCGTTTCTATTGTTTTGGCGGAACTCTCGCATTTATCAAATGTCTACCTCTGTTTGCATCCTTTCTTATTTTGCTGAATTTTCTAATTTCTCAATCGTCTGTGCCTCTCGGTTGTTTGTTTCAAATTTCCCGTCTCATATCATTGTACATCACTCTACCATTCCGATTATCCCAAGTATCATATTTCTCTTCATCCCATCATTGTCCCATTATCACTGGTCTGGAGGCTGTTTAATAATCTAGGCTCGTACATGAAGTCCCTTTTCTGTACGTCAAGGAGACCTAGTGACGATGAGCGTCAACTTTCTGCAACACTCATGGACGACCTAGACTGTCTTTAATAGAGAACAAACTTAAATATTATTAAACGATAACCCTCGGATGAGGTGCAGAAAAGGGCCATCATGTATTGTAGGAGCATAGGTTTTCAAACAGGCCCCTTTCTTCATGTTCTCTTTCTCTTTGTCGATCTACTTTGCCAAACTTTCTTGTTTTACTAAAGGCGGGCGTCCACCAACCACGGCAGGGCTGCGACACGCGCCGACAAGAAAATTCCAATCGGTGCCTTGTCGCAGCCTTGTCGTGAGGAGGGGAGTTCTGCGACAGCGTTATTGGGGCGTGTCGCAGACGTCGCTGGGTCCCGTAAAAAGGACGTCCATTGTCCCGACACACTACGACAGTGATATCGAGGATGCCCCGACACTCCAAGACAAGGGTCCAGTCGTGGGAAAAATCGAACATGTTCGATTTTGTCGTGACCTTGTCGGAAGGCCCCCGACAGGCCCCCGACAAGCTTCTAGTCGCAGCCTGTCGTGGCCTTGTCGTAGACACTTGTCGGGAACTAGGGTCCACAAACCACGACAAGGCTACGACAAGGCTTCCAATCGTAGAGCTGTCGTGGACCTTGTCGGAAAGCCATTGTCGTAGCCTTGTCTTGGTTGGTGGACGCCCCCCTTAAGTCTACATCTCTCCGTCGTTGAGTTGTTTTTGCCCTTCTTACTTTTCCTCGTTGTCCCTTTTCGCTCTCCATCAAACTGGGAGGATAAAACCCCCAAACCTTGTTTGATTTCATTTTTTCTGCCTCTACCATCTCATGCCCTTTTTATCGTTTATATGGGTCACCTCAAAGGCTAAGGCATAACTATATCTATTAATTACATGCATGATAAGATATAACGATACATTCATATGAGATGGAATCACAACTACCCATTTCCCGATGAAATGGCATCATAAGTATTCATAGTCAATAAAGTTTCCAATACTCTGGTCCGTATAGGAGTAGTCTCATAAAGCCAATATAGTAATGCCACTAATTCTGCTTATTTCTATAGCTGGTAGATGAGGTGATGACAAACACCAGATAGAATTCCGACGACCAAAGACAGGTTTTTATCAGAAAAGTTCGCTTTACGTAGGAATGACGGCATGGAATGATGTACCATGTGACAATCAGAATAGCACAGCAGGATTGTTTTCGAAACAAATCAAGAGATTAATTTCACTTGGCTGCTTAGAAAGAACGGTCAATATATTTATTATTCTCTCTATTTTTTGCCACTTCCATTTCTGCATATTGTAAAATTGGATAGTCACTCCTCTGGAGATTAAGACCAGGACAAACTAAGATGTGGAAATGGTAGAATCCATATCATATTTTGCCCTACCTCTCATTTACTAGGAGACACTGGATTTCCTAGCGACGTCATCAACCATGATGTCATAACCAGTAAGTGTGCCATGGTTCCTTGTCCTTTTCAAGGTAGCATCTAGGTGGAGGTAGACCTACTATCGCCTCGTCCTTAATATCGAATTCATATCATATGTGAGATTATTGATATTATGGCATCTGAATAAGCAATTTTACTGGGATGTCAGTTGGGGTCAGGAAAAAGTGGAAAGATTTTATATGTGGAATTTGCTGCCTCAAAGAAACAGAACAAATGTCGAAATCACATCAGTGCTGGCCATGGCATGGGGCTGAGGGTCTTAAAGTGACTATCCAATTGCACACTGACACTACTTACATTGGTAACAGAGGTCAACAGAACCTGCCCTGCAGAAGAATCCTTTGCATTTATTTATGCTCAATAAAAAAAATTAGAAAGAAAGTCTTGGGAAATTATTTTTAACTGAATTGCATATCCTGAATTGATGTAGACATAGAGTTGAATTTACTGCTTGATTTTGAATTTACGTTCCCCCAGCTTACTGCAGGGACGTAATTTCGGATAGAGTAGTTCGTAATATAAACCAGTGTAAGTACAATCTCTGGCACAATCTCTGGCACACTGGGCAATGCGACGATACATCCAGATGAAACGTCATCCATATATAAATAAGGGTGGTAAAGACTAAAGCGAACAAATTCATGTCTGTATTACACACAAAACCACAGATATGCTGCTTTTATACATGTAAGGCCTGGCGGTAATGTAATGTAATTTTCAGCCGGGATCTCATATTTCTTCTGAAGTGGAGTTCAATGCTTTATTCGTCCTCTTTTTGCGTCACTACCTGAAAGACCTTCAAATCCAGAGAGCGAGCAAGCGAGAAAGCGAGCGAGAGACAGATTGGGTGAAAGTCCAATTCCCACTTAACGATTTCGGAATATGGATGTTCCTTTATCGGCAACAAAGGAACAGTATTAGTATTTTGTCTCAGCGAGTCATCGTAACAGTGTCGGCCGGTGTCGGGCAATGTGGCAACCCCCTCCAGCAATTCCCCGAAGATTAAAAAAGAGGAGAGAGAGTGGGACGAAAGTCATGCAAGAGGGAGAGGCGGACGAAAAAGAGGAACAAAAGATGAGAGGGAGAGTGTGAAATAACTGGCCTACTAAAATTGCGCCCACATCTGGTCTATCTTTTTGACACAAAGCTAAGCCTGGTGGCATTATTGTGAAAGGGATGGCGCAATGACCTTCAAAAGGTCAAGCCAAAAGCTATGACCTCTGTCCAATTGATGATAAACCTTCAACTACTGATCAATGTTGAGCATTATATATGTGTCAATCAAAAACCTCTCCTTCATTTCGCACCATTTACTATGAACAATGTGGCTAAGACCGGATGAGGTCAGCAGTATTAAGCTCGGGGAGTCACAAAGCTCTCGCTGCTGGCGGAGTCAGGAGAGGGAGGTTGAGGCTAGCTACACCTGCTGCATGCATGTCGAGAGGCTGTGAGCTCATCCTACCTCACCAGTGTGCTATGTGGGGGTCACCCCATCCACCCACCTTTACCCCTCACCACGGAGGGAGCGTTACCGAGGCAACACAGCTGAGGAATTTTTTTATTATCCACCTAATACAAAGTGTCCATAGGAAACACATAAGGAGTTTGTATGGACATACCCGGCGCATACAGATATGTTGTATGGTCTGGGTGGTGCATACGGAAAAATAGTGCGTACGGGAAAATAGTGCATAACTTAAATGAACTGATATCGACATGCCACTTTCCCAGAAATGAAGGATAATAAATACAATATAGACTGGTTTCAGATAAAAGCGGCCGTATGCTCCTCGGAGTTGACTCTGCGAAATATCCTCGCTCACGCTCGGATATTACTACGCGTCAACTCCTCGGAGCATACGGCCGCTTGTATCTGAAACCAGTCAATATTGTGTATTTATACGATGATAATCATCATCCAAGATGTATTGATTTGAGGGAAATTGAGAAGTTGATTCAAAATTGTCTAATTCTTCCTGTTCTGTAAGAGGAGAATATCCAATACTTTGGGATAGGATTTTTTGGGTAGATTCCACCAATAAAATATTCATTCCAATGAATATTCCGTTTTCAAATGGAATCTGCATCGCAACCCAAGATCCAGCAACGATGCAAACTATATTGCACTTGTTACCTACCACATATAAAACGTTATAATTTCGTCGGATCCGCTTGAAGTTGCTCCCGCACATAGAGACATAGTGAACCAGACCTAGACGTGGAGAATGAAGGTCCACGAGAGTGAGATTCTCGTGCAGTTCTTAACTGAATCCTGCTACTCTTTTTTTTGTGTTTTTCTACACAGATGTACTTCTATCTTTATGATTTGTTTCTAGCCATACTGAAAACATTACTTAGAGCTGTAGTTTTCCGATCTCCTTTCCTTGATGAGATCTCACCCTTTCGCTGGTGTCAATCCATAGATTGATCAGCTCGCCGATGATCAGCTCATGCACCTGTGTCATACGAAATGATAACCACGAGTTTACGATGGTTTCCTGTTCACCCACAAGGGAGCCCAACAGCAGTTAGAAATCGTAAGGGGAAGGGCAGTGGGGGTAGGTGGTAGCCAAATAGGAATAGACGAAGTCGCTAGTGGTTTATCAAAGATCGTAGATATTGTTCAACAAAGGAAACGTCCATGACTGTTAAAAACAACCCTCTTTTCATCAGGTGGCGCCTCTTGGATTTGAGCAGCATTGAAGTAAGTCCATCGTCCTCAAAATATCCTATCATGTCTTGTTTTCAAGGACCAAGGTCCCAGTTTAGTTCAGATTCTAATTTAAACCTCTCATTGAAGAAGTCGTTGGTCACAATGAATATAAATATGTCGGCCTCAGTCTACTGACACCAAAGTACGTGCTTGATTGGTCATTATTCTGGCGCGTTATGCTAGTGTCAGCAACTAATAGTAACACTATAATTATAGCAGGGCTGTTCTGTTCCCCATATCACAAAAAAAAATTAAAACAACTTAGCTATGGAAGATATTCTCATCAAATAAGAAGGAAAAAATATACCCAAATATATCCCTAGTCTAGGAGATCTCATCCCTGAATGCGCCAGCTCAAATAGAGCCAGACACAGACTGACAGACGCGGATTATCTTGTGTTACATCCGCGAGTCAGTAATCTTAGAGTGTTGGTTTATTGTTAATCCCGGGTGACGGCCTCAGATTTTATTAATATCGATCCTCCAGTGGGTGTTGTGGTGCGCCCGCGGTGGAGGAAGGACTGCATTTACCGGGCCTGGGTCTGCGTGTGTCGGGCGCCCAGCCCAGACGGCCGGCAGGTGGCCTCCAGACACAAGAACGATACGTTATTATATTGCATAGCGGATACCTACAGTACACTCTACTCCACGCGTCTCTTGGTTGTTATTAGAGCGTGCTTGCACGTGCTAAATACATCATCTAGAGACCTAAAGGTTAGAGTAGTCGCATATATACACTTTCAGCGTGCTGTCAAAAAACTATCCCTTCACTATCTGCGTACTATCCACTGTGACAGTGTGAAAGGAGCAGGGTGCCAGTGTCTCAGGGTCTTAGAAGCATGCTCAGGTGACCATGACCAATCACTAGAGACTGAAATACCTCATTGACCGACTGGTGCTTGACCTTGATATTTGTGGATCCTATACTCAGGTGGTTGCAGAAATAGCAGGCTGACTGGGTTCCATTAGGTTACAGAAAACAATCCATAGACTGAATGTAACCCAAACCTTTTAATTGTTGTTCATGTATAATTGCACGCTCCTTCATCAATGATGAACATTCTATTTGCTCCTAGTTATCATATATACCTATGGCCGTATGACCTACACATACTGCCTGCTGCTACCCATAGCGTATACCCGTACGTCACACTGTGACCTCCGGGGTATGTGGTCACGTGACTCGCTAAAATTTCGCCATTTTTAGGTATTTAAAGACAGTAAGCCAGCTTCCGTTTAATCCAATCCTGGGTATTTTCTATACTCGTCTCAGAAACTTGTCTGTTCTAAATTATTCTATTTTAAATTATTCGCATGCTTTGGGAGTAATAATATTCCCTCAGGGATAATAATTTTCTTCTATTGGAGAAATAATGTGCATGGCAGATTGTTGCATGTTTTCTTTATAATAAAGATGTGTTTGGATATCCTTCATCTTCATTCTCCCCTCTGTGTAAAAAGCTCCTTATCATCCGGAGTTCCCTCGGATTGATTATGGTTCAGGTAAAGACGATGCATGTGGTCTGCTTAATGCGCTATAGTCTGTGTGCACGGGGTGGGGTGGGCGAGCGGGTCGTTACGTTCTAGACGTAGATGTTTCTAGTGCTGGTTGTGACCCGTTTGGCTCTCTAGACGCCAGCCCTCTACAACACACACCGCTATACATGGTACTATCATGCGGCTGACCCCAAATATATAGACATATATACACAATATTGACTGGTTTTAGATACAAGCGGCCGTGTGCTCCGAGGAGTTGGTGCGTAGTAATATCCGAGCGTATGCGAAGATATTGTAGTCAACTCTGAGTAGTATACAAACGCTCTTATCCAACTGGTGGCCTGGCAATTTTAGTACACTTAAGTTTATATGTACCATCTCTTCATAGTATTATTTTTTCGTATGCGCCGGTTGTTGCAGTCCTTTCAGAGTTCCTATAGGTTTGCTATGGACACGTTGTATTAGGTGGATGATAAACTCGATTATCTTAGCCTGGTATAAACACCCCGAGGCTTAACATTAGGAACTCATACTCAACAGACTTGCGAGTATGGTAGCTCATACTCAATGGTCGATAAACAGATGAGTATTTTCAGAATAAAGGGTTGATTCCACCAACACGATGGATTTGTCGTGATATATCTTTGCATATCTTGCGATATGTTGTACCTCCGCAAGTGATTGTCTTTAGTGGGCCGGCCCAGGCTCTGGGCGTTAATTAATTCAAAGGAACCCTACAGAGTCAAGTGCTGGTTCTCCCGAGACATAGCGAGATTTGTCACGATTTGGTTGTCTTGCTATATCTTGCTAGGTTTTGAATAATCGTGTGCATTATTGTCGCGAACCATCGGTCCAGTTAAACGCCTTTGCAGTTTTCTTGTTGCGATATGCTGCAGTATGCCGCAATAGTTCGGCAATAGATCGTGAGGCATCGCAGTGGCGGAGCACTAAAAATATACACAAATCGTCGCGAAAATTTACATATATCATCACGCAACGTGTCTCGGCAAAGGATGTAAGATATGTCGTTGCAATGTAAGATGTTCTAAGACATACCAATATAGAACACGGTAAATGCATCGTGTTGGTGGAATAAGCACTTAAACTATGTAGGTAGCTGCGCATATGCATAGAACCAGATTGCCTTCGCGTACATTGCTACTACGAGAACAAAAACACACTGTTTAAAATCACCCTCCCACCTCCTCTCCGGCCCCGTATCAAACAAGGCCGTTTTCACCTGTTGCTATTGACAACGCAAATACCTCATAAAAATTGCCGTTTAATCGGTGGGATGTGTATCTGGGGCAGCATACCCTGCCAAATCGAGGGTGGAATTTCCACAAAGACAGGCGCCAGATACACTGGGAGTACCCAGGAGCGGGGGCGGGGGCGTAGGGGGAGCAGGGAGGCCGACTGTGGCAACATACACCCCGGCCAGTAACACAACACAAAGCCAGCTGCAAGGGCAAGGGGCGGGGGCATGGCGGGTATGTGTGTGTGTGTCGAAGTGGGGGGGGGGGGGGGGGGGGGTGTAGCCTGGGACTTGCTGAGAGGGCAGCAATGAGAGGGGAGATATAAGAACAACAGTACTCGTTGAACAAAGTAAAGAGATATATGCCTGGTGTTGTGGTACATGTAGACTTGCTTAAGTCTTTGATTATGAACATTCATTGAATGATTAAAATAGATTAGGATGAAATGCATTACAATATGTAGGTTTTCCCCTAGTAGGTCCAGGAACCGCTCCACCGCTGCCGCCGCCGCCACCGCCGCTTCCCTTACCCCCCCCCCCTCTAGACTTGCTCAAGTCTTTGATTATAAACATTCATTAAATGATCAAACACAATCAGAATAAAGTTCATTATAATTTATCCTTCTCTGACTTGCCCATGAATCAAACGTACCCTGTATCCTAACGAGGAGGGTAGCTATAGGATGCAGGAACTGGAGCCAGCCCCCCCCCCCCCCCTTACACTCCACATCATACAGCGGACTGGACTTAGGCCAGTCTAGGATATATATGCTGGAGAGGAGATTGGGGGGGGGGGGGGGGGGTAGTAGAGGGAGGAGTATCGGACTATTAGGGATGAGCTGTATAGCAAAAACAATCATGTTTTATCGGGAGATATCGTAAACATGATATGCTTATGAGGGAGGTATTGAGGAATGGGAAATGTTGCTTAGTTATGAGTTATGGGGTACAAAAAGTGACAGAAAAAAAGGGACTGGTATCAGGAGATGGGGGAG
Source organism: Alentia gelatinosa (assembly GCA_950022655.1). Taxonomy (NCBI): domain Eukaryota; kingdom Metazoa; phylum Annelida; class Polychaeta; order Phyllodocida; family Polynoidae; genus Alentia; species Alentia gelatinosa. Next base: position 59,240,262 of record OX465583.1, on the reverse strand, counting down.
GGGGTGAAGGAAGGCTATTTGGCGAGTTGATGATGGCTAGTGACAGAAGCGTTTATGTCTTTAAGGAGTGGTCTTTGGGAAGTGGAGTAGGGAGAGAGGTTAGCTGGAAGGCTAGAGCGGGAGAATAGCTATCAGAGAACATACAGAAATGTAACAAGGTCATAACAAGGTAATAACTAGAATAGGCAAGTGGGTATGAGGAGTGGTAAGGTAGTAGCTGATGTATGGTTGAGAGAGGTGTTAAACGGAGAGAGGTGAGGTGGTCAGGCAGCGGAACTTGAGGAAGAGGTACAGGAGGAGCATAACTGTCTCATACTTGTAAGATGATTGACACCCCTTCCCCGCCCCTTCTGGACACTTCTAACTTGACAATTCCAACATCCCCCAAACTACACTGATCTACTGTGCCCACAGCGCAACCCTTGGCGCCCACATAAACACAGCGGAGTGGATCCCCCACAGGCGGTAATAAGGTGAGCGCCGGGCCGGTGTTGTGTTTACTGCGTGGCGGTGGTGGCGGCGGGCGGGGGCACACCTGACCGTCCGTCCGTCCGTCCGCCGGGCGAGCGAGCGGGCGGGCGGGCGGCCAGTCAGTGAGGAACACACCGAGTCTTACCTGAGGCGAGCTCCAGCGCCATCTGTGGGCCCGTCGCGGGCATCAGCCCCTTCAACACTTCCATGATGGCCGCCTTGTTCCGCTCGGCGGCCGACGACCGCATCACTGTCACCGACGACATCTCTGTGTCCGCCATGATGTCCACGCACTTTCCTCGGCTGGGAGGTGGTGTAGTAGTAGTAGTACTATGAGCGCCGCCGCCGCCGCCGCCGAGAGAGCCGCACGACTAGGAGTGGTGCTGGTGCTGGTGGCAGCGGTAGTAGTGGTGGTGGTGGTGGTGGGTTCAGAGGTCAAAGGTCAGGTCACTCAGACGCCGGCCAGAGGTCAGAGGTCAGGCCCTATGAGAAGCTGGAGCCGGAAGTGGCGGTGCGCGCGGTCAAGTGACCCACACTGAGACCTGAGACTGTGACACAGTGTCTGGGTTAAGGTATAAATAATAATGTCTGCGAGTAAAGACAGTGGTGGGAAACAACGTACTACGAATACGCCGTCCTGGTTTGGTTTTACCGGCAGGTTCTAGAAACTGTTGCCACAGTGAGGGTGTTTAATGGTGGCTCTTGTTATAGTGTCTGAGGTTGGCGTGACGTGCGACAACAACATCAACAATAACAACAAACAGCACCACGTGTGTCGGCGCTGCGGCAGGGGGCTGGTCGGGGGCGGCGCCCGGCTACGGCGGGTGCTGAGGCCGTCACGAGGACTTCGGCTCTCTGCGAGCAGAGTATCCCTCTGATGTTGACAAAGATGCTGAAGCGGGTGTTTTGCGGCTACTGGGAGAGGACGTGGAGGGTGGGAGAAGTAGTGGTATGTTTCTGCAGTACCGGGGATCGGGTGAGGCGGCGGGCGGGCGGGTTTTACTGCAGTAGATGCCGGTGCCAGAGAGGTATTGGCGGCGGCGATGGCAGCGGTGGCGGCGGTGGCGGTGGCGGTGGTGCAGAGTGGTGGTGGCGTGGCGCTACAGCAGGGCTGGCTCCAGCAGGCAGCGGGCTGGGCTCGTGGTAGCGGGTTCGGTGCTGGAGAGAAAGTAGCCGGTTGCGGCCGACAGAACAAACCCGCGTCTACAACGCATCGTCATTGCCGGACGCTGGCGTCTCCTGTCACCGACCTGAGCGTCCCTCCCCCTCAAACTGCAGCCTGCGCTGACGTCACTGCTGCACGTTCCAAGCTGCGTCTGCGGTTGTCTTCTTCTCCAATGTCTCCAAACACAGGTTTCCTGCGCCGCATTACCATTGCTTGTTACACGCCGCCAAAACTTGCACGCCGGATCCCGCCTTCCCTACTCGCTGGTTCCCGGCTCGACTCTAAACGCCGCCAGGATTACAAGCGCCACATAAACGCTGGAGGGACGCTGCTCGTTCGTTGCTCCGTCGTCGCGACGCGCCGCTAGAGGCAGCACTGGCGCTCGCCGCCGAATAGATCAATAAAGCCCGTGGACGGATCCCCCACCCGGGACCCCGCGCTGAGGATCAATGGGAAGGTAGAGGCGGACGCGTTTCCCCGCCTGGGGCCCCCGCGAGTGTGGGACGCGGCTGTCAGCGTCTTGCCGTAGCGTCTGGTGACAGAGACCTAAGAGGGGGCACGTGGGGGAGGAGGTGGGGTCACAGAGAAACATACTACTCGGCAATCTGACATGCCTGATGGCATGGAGATTACTTGGCGGCAGCTGCCATACACCATGTGCGTGTGATGAACACAGGTATGTTCTCAGGCCTACAGACCAGTGAACATGGACGGCATCTTCCTGCACTTACACTGCTGTGTAGGAAAAAGTGTGTATGTGCATGTACCCCCTGTTCAGGTGCACGCTGCCTGAAGCGAATTACTGCGGGTTTTTTCAATAAACACGGGATTATACATGTTGTATGCAAAAGTCTATGTGAATATTTACACCCTTGGAGAATAAAAGAACATTACGCATCTTAACGTTTGTTCTTGTTATATGGGTGTAAACATGCGCGCGCACACACACAACACAAAGTAGTACATCACTGTTTACCTAAATACAAATCACACATGCACACACATGCGAAGAAGAAGAGAATGCTTTTTAAAATACAATACAAAGCCTTTCCTAGCACGGGAGGAACCATCAGTCAACGACATTAAAGGTGTGATTCCCCCTCTCAACAGCATCTTCCATAATACAAAGGCAAGAGGCCATTCAACAAATATGGATGCTGAGAGGGACATTTTATGTACATCCCTCCTGTAAGCTTATCATATGAATCAGAGATGCGCAAAAAGGAACAATATGGAATATAATACACTCCATATTCCGAATGCATGTCCAAACGATATATTTTCCTACCCCAGACAAACCTAGTGGTAGTCACTTGAAGTAAAAACTAAAAAGTATTCAGGAGCAAGCATGCACTCCCTGTAATGTGTACTGAAAATAAACGCTGCCCTTATTGGAAAGGAGAAAACCTCTTGCCAAGCCTAAACCCAATTTGTTACATATGTTGATATAATCAGGTAACCAGGTAGGTGTCACGATATCATCAGGATAACATATATTTGATATACGTCAACATTTACTGTTGTCTGTATCGCTGCACATGTTCATTATCATTACATACCTATGGCCGAAGAGATATAATTCAGACACACTCACTATGTCCCCTTATTATTGCATAACTGGCAATTATTCAACATCAATATGATAATAAGTTATATCATATAACATCAATTCTCCATCACCCCCCCCCCCCCCCCTTAAAAACCTGCTCCACCACATTTTTATAAATATGTCTGAGAGTGGGTAGTACCTGTATAGATTCTGTGTGGCGCCATTCAGTAAGCCCAGTGGAACACACCCTTAACAATGACCTTTCAGATGTATAGGAGCCTATGAGTATGGAGCTCCCCCATACCATGCCTAGCCGCTATGTAGATAACTAGGAGCAAATAGGATGTTCATCACAGATGAATGAGCATGCAATTATAAATGAAAAACTATTAAAAGTTTGGGTTAGATTCAGTGAATGGATAGTTTTTTGTAACCCACTTGCACGCAGTCAACTTGCCATTTCTGCAACTGCCTATCTAGGATCCAAACAGATCAAGCAACAGTGATTCTTGAGGTATTTCAGTCTTGAGTGATTGGTCATGGTCAGCTGAGCACACCTCTGGGACCCTGATACACTTGCTCCCTGCTCTTTTCTCACTATCACAGTGAACAGCATGCAGATAGTAAAGGGATACTTTTCTGGAAGCACACTGAAAGTTCAATGTGACCACTCTAACCTCTAAATGATGTATTTAGCGCGTGCAAGCACGCTCTAATAAATCAAAAGAGGTCCTGCTAATTGTCCATATGAGTACCTGCCAATTCAGCATTCTGAGTTCTCAATACAATAATTCACTGAGGGTCGTCATTTACTTGCTGTTCTGTCACGTCATCCTTTTCTCATCACGTTTTCTAATCAATAGTTCGTTAATTGGATTTTGCGTTAAGCTGACAGCGACATACCACTCTGAATCTATGAGAAGAGGATAAGAGGCACTTCATGGAACAGCAATGGTGCTTTCAACTGAGCTGAGCTATACTACACACATTGATATTATTCAAAATTGAAGTATTGCTGGAGAGACGGCCACGCATTACCCGTAGTAGTAAAATAAATAGTTTTATTATCCACCTTATACAAAAGTGTCCATAGAAAACACATAGGGAGTTTGCATGGACATACCCGGAGAATACAGATATGCTGTATGCTCCGGGTGGCGCATACGGAAAAATAGTGCGTACGAAAAACAAAGTGCGTAGTTAAAATGAACTGATTTCGACATGCCACTTGCCCAGAAAAGGTGGATAATAAATACAATATAGACTGGTTTCAGATAAAAGCGGTTGTATGCTCAGCGGAGTTGACTCCGCGCAGTATCCTCGCATCCGCTCGGATATTACCACACGTCAACTCCTCGCTGCATATGGCCGCTTGTATCTGAAACCAGTCAATATTGTGTATATATTCAAAGTACCTAAACACAAAAATGAAAATATACAAAATCACCTGCATACCAGGCTATAGAATTGTGGGATAGTCTAAATCGAGAAACCAAGATGCAAGGTACAATCTCTGCCTTCTAAAGAGCTGTTAAATGCATATCCTGCACAGTTCATCCAATCATAATAGGCTAATTAGAATTTATTTTATCTACTTTGGAAAAGTACTGAAACATACGGTTTCTTAAATTAATTGAAAAAACAAGGATGGTGACTTATGGATTTTAAAACTAAGATATGCAGTACTATAGATCTACTATAGTCTGAGAAAATTTGAGGAAACTGACATGGGTTTTACTAGGTAAAATACAACTTTTTAGAATTTCTGCATATTCTTATATAATATTACCGCAATATTTATCTCCAAATCACAAACTGGCACGGTGATCCTCTGTTTTTTAATTAACTATGTATTCATAAACACTTAGAGATCATCATTTCCAATTTTCAGGAAAATGACATGGGTTTTAATTTTCAAGCCAAATTGTCTGATATGCCTTGAAGCATGAGCTAAGTCATAATAGGTTACCTAGGCTAACTGATGCTTTCAATCTGACCTGTACCTACATATTGTGACCCAACAGGCTGTTACCAAGCTTATCAAATTAAAGAACTGATTCCTTGTATCAGAATTTGAATTGCATCATGCAGAACTTAGTTCATTTTCCATCTGGTGTAAAATGAGTCAGGGGTTCAGTTTCTCAAAGTATTGTTTGGGAACCGAGGATATAAAAATTGTAATCATTATGCAGAATGGAGGCAATCCTAAGATTTTGTCGACATGAGCATTTCGTTTCAAATTAATGTTACACCGTCGGTATACTTAATTGTCGTAACACAATTCTCCACCACATCATGGTTGATATTAACAACAGTTTTGGGGTGGATTATAGCTTAAAGGCCCGGCCCCACTGGTGCGATGCGATTGTCGCAAGTCAATAAAAAGTCATAAATGGCTGCCGAGGGCCATAAAAACGGCGCCGCCCATCGCATCGCATTTATATGACCTGTCCTGCGGCATGCAGTAGATGCCCTGTTCAATAACAATGTGTCCGGTATTGATCAGCTAAAAAGTCAGATCTGGTGCTGCATGCAGGGTAAACATCATAATCAATGACCCACATATAAAACCCCATCTCGTTCTTCTGTCCGTGCTTACGATAGCTTCCGAATATAGACTATAGGCCAGAGTCTAGTATTATGTGTACACGGGGTTAGTGTGCCTGAATGAAATCTGTTCCGAGTTGTTTTGGTCGGAAATATTCACCGAGTACAAAGATTGAGGTGACTATTTCCGACCAAAACAACAAGGAATTGATGTGATTAAGACTCCGTACTATCATAGGGATGGGAATAATTACAAACGCCATTTTACAACTCACCAAATAGCAGAATGATAGACTGGCAGTGGTCACGTGGTACGGAGGGACGTATGGATGTGCTATCGTTGCTCAGTGACATAAGGAATCTCTACTCCTGGTCAGTAGATGTGAAATATTTACGCATAGGTATATAATAATAGATGATACCCAGCGGTTTATTTATTATTCATGGTATACAAAGTACTCATTGAAAATACATGGGGACTCTATGGGGACTCTATACTCTAAACCACTACCCGCCATTCAAAAACTGTATACCAGAGGCCATAACCGTGGTATACGGCCTCAATGCCATTTCATACAGGAAAATAGCCCCTTTCTGCAGAGTTTATAGAGCAGAAAGATAGTCCCTATTCATACAACCTTTAATATGATAATTCCACAACATAATTTATTGGAGAAGATGGACATTACATAAAAAATGATGGTTTTGTATTCAGCCGGCTCCGTAAACCACTCGAGGCTGCCGCTCATGTATATACATGTAAAAAAATCTCGTGGTTTACGGCCGCCAGTCCACAAAATATCGATTATTGCCAATTCAATCTATGATTAACTACATACATATAGTTTCAAAAGGTTAGCGATGTTGTGTAATTGAAGTGATGTATCTTTATCAATGGATGGTTTTATTGGACTTTTTTGTTGCTTGTCATAGGGGTTTTAGCCTCGTCTCATGATTATCTCTGATTTTTTAAGTGTTTTCATTTCTCGCATTCAGATACAGGATCCGTTCTTCCAGACAAGAGATATTTTACAGTCAACATAATCGGAAAACACAAACGTATATACAAATACATAATATATGGTGACAGGGAAGAGCAGGCTAAGGCCCGGCATCCACCTACTACGATATGGCTCCGATATGGTCTACGATGCACCTCCCAATCAAAAATCAAAATCGCGTCGGAAGGTAACCTAGTATCGTGGCAGTTGACGTTTCTGCGATTAGACACCGATAAAAACCCCATACAATGCGTGGTGGATTGGCTTGTCTAGACATATGTCTACGATTTTGCACCTTCCCGATATGGCACCGATTTTGACATTTTGTATCGGTGCCATATCAGGAGGTCTACAATTCTATCGTAGTAGGTGGACGCCGGGCCTTATGCAGCTCCTCCTCCCGTCACAAAAGAAGACTACGTAAAGCTTGTTTATAAATACATGTCATATATAGCTATTATCAAGAGACGTCACCAGTTTGAGTCTGAATTTATTTATGCCACGCATTTTGTTGGCTCCACAATTTCATGAGTCGAAGACAAGTGACATTACGGAGCCAACAAAATGTGTGGCATAAATAAGCTCAAACTCAAACGAGTGGCGTCTAGATTTTATCCTACCCCGTTTCCATATTTTTTCAGTATCAGAAAGTAGTGGCATAAACAACACTTTATGTCACGCCTGTGAAATAAACAAATCCCATGTTAAGCCTATGGCGTTTTTTATTAGGGGTAGGATAAAGTGTCAGACCTACCTATCAGATATCGCACTGCCTCGACCACCTCGGTACCGTGTTACAACATATAAGACCACCGTATAGGCCTGCCACACATGCTGCAAGTATAGACTTACACTGTGTGGCAGCCTTACAAAGACATAGCTTGTAGGGCTGCCATATGCCAAATGTTGCTCAGTATTGTCACATTTCTCTTTGTCTCAGTCATCATGAGACTAATGGGAGAGATTCCAATTAGTCATTGTTATCCGGATATTGCTAAATTGAAGCCTATAGCATTGTCTCAAATAGAATAAGAGCTAAATGAAATTAGTCTACAGAATATACCAAATGTGGAGTACTTTATTTTTCAGTACATTTCGTATAAAGTTCAATCAAATGTAAATCGGCTTAATTTACCTATTGCGTTAGGTCAGCGACTTTAATATCTTATATTTCACTCATTTGGCATTAGATTGAGTCAAAGAATAATTGCCGGTATTTGAACATCACCAGGTGGCGCCACTGTGAATTGTAAGATATGCCTTTAAGAAGAGCGACCAGAAACCTTTCCACTGGTAACAATTTTAAAGGTGAGTAAAAGTTGGGAAAGTAGTTACCAGATAAGGACGTTCTGGGCAGAGATAGAGTATGAAAACGAGGAACTGTATGATGGAGCAAAAAGCCCGGCATCCACCTACTACGATACGGCCCCGATATGGCACCTCCCGATGAAAAATCAAAATCGCATCGGAAGGTCACCTGATTTCGGGGCAGTTGACGATGTTTCTACGATTAGGCACCGAAAAAACCCATTAAGATGTGTAGTGGATTGGCATGTCTAGACATACGTCTACGATTTTGGACCTTCCCAACATGTCTCCGATGTTTGCTTTTTGTATCGGTGCCATATCGGGAGGTCTAAATTTCTATCGTAGTAGGTGGAGGCCAGGCCTTAAACCTAGAAGAACAGAGGGGTAAACACAGAGCCATTTTCCATTTGTCGATGAAAATGGCACTGATTATTATTGTATTATCCTAGAAGTCTGCCGGTGATGTTTAACATTAGGTTTAACATTGGATCACTGTATTTGAGCGAGCAGTTAATATTATTCGCCGGTCAGGTCAGCTACTCATTGCGCTCGGCAAACGCCTCACGCAGTAACGCATCTGCCTGTCGTTCGATAAACACTTAGGCCCGGCGTCCACCTACTACGATAGAAATTAAGACCTCCCGATATGGCACCGATACAAAAAACAAATATTGGAGGCATATCGGGAAGGTTCAAAATCGTAGACGTACGTCTATGCCAATCCACCATGCATCTTAATGGGTTTTTTTCGATACCTAATCGTAGAAAAGTGGTCAACTGCCCCAATTTTAATAGGTGACCTTCCGACGTGATTTTTATTTTGTATCGGGAGGTGCATCGTAGACCATATCGGTGCCACATCGTAGTAGGTGGACGCCGGGCCTAAGGCGATATTGATATCATTAACCCTTTCAGGAAGGTTGGCCAAGCTACCCCTGTAAGGACGGGTGCTGGTGGCAGGGTGTAGTAGTAGGGGACGGGCACACAGTCGCCCAAACTCATAGCTCGAGTGCGTATTCATGTTAATACTATACATAATACTAAAACTTTCATTTCTTTTGAATAAAAATACTAAATATGATGTCATACCTACATTCTGAGAAGCTTTGATTAATATTGCTCTTATCATTTCCTTATTGAAATTATTTTGTAAATATTGGATGAATGATGCCTCAAGGAACCATACATCCTCGTGAATCATACATCAGTGCAGTCATGCCTGGAGGCATCATGCGTCAATAGCATAGCGATGCGTCCAGGCATCCTGCATCCTGAATGGATTAGATAGATTCAAGTGTTCATCTTTAAGATAGTGAAGTCATAGAGTATGAAGCCTTACTTGTTATTTGTCTACGCTTGCAGTTTTCCTAGAGGGATATATTATTATATACCTGTGTGCGAATCTCTATGAAATACTGCCCGCTGCTAGGGGTGCAGTAATAATAATGTTCGTGCCCGCTGTGAGAGCGACTTAATAAGTCATCAAAATGTCGTTTTTTCATCAATTTAAGGTATATATATGATAATAAGCAAACGTCCTTACTGTGGACGAAACGCTTCTCGTTCTCTGTCAGTCTTCTATTTCATACTGCCTGACGCCATAGTGACCTCGAACAGGAATCGTTTCGTCCACAGTAAGGACGTTTCCTAATAATACTTCACAGTCAATCATAAAAAGGAGCAGTGGTTGACAGATCTTTCCTCGCGGCAGTGGCAGCTATTGTATACTCAGGTGACCAGCGTGTTTGTCAAGCGCATTATTTCCATGGTAACGCAGAGTCTCACTCATCGGCAAGCCAGTCCTCCTCAGTGCACCTTACTGGGGGTTTTAGCGACACTCCGGAAAACCTAAAGCAAAGGCTATGTGATGAAGTGTTTTGTCATCAAGGTCGAAAGGACTGTCGTGAAATGATAATAATCCTGTAAATTGTAATGAGAATCAGAAGGACAGACTTCAAAAGGTTTTTCTTCACTGGCTATCTTAAGTTTTTTGTCAATTTCCTGGTCCGGGCTAATGTGCTATTAGAACTATATCATATAGGTATTATATAGAACTGGATTGAGAATCGTATTTTACGATTCGAGTATGGTTTTGGATTTATCTAACCCTTTCAGTGAAAGTTTCATGTCCATAGAATAAATAGCATCCCACTATCACTATCATAATTAAAATGACTTGGTAAATCCAGTTAGGACCGTTCAAATCTCCATATCGATGTCTTGTTTACCTTCTCAGGATCAGGAGCTACCCACCAGCCTTCACACATATCAACCTACATATCCACCAAACTGCCTACCCACCAACCTGCTCACCTACTAACCTGTCCACTCATCAACCATCTCACTCACCAACCTGCCTAGACTGGCCTCAGTCCCTGTATCCTACCCCTCCACCCCTTCTGAGTGACACAGGGACTGGTCTCATCCGTAATCGGCCGTGTAGACTGGCGCGATTTTGCACCACACTCCCCAAGTAGAGGTTTGGCTACTGGGCAGGATATCTGCTGGGAGATTGGTACCCTCTCACTTTGATCTCAATCGAGACAGAGTCAGGGGCAGGGGAGATTGATTGGTATGACAACACAGGCGGCCAGGGAACTGGAGGAGGGGAGTCGGGAGGGGTAGGGGGAAGTATATGGTTACAGGGAGTGGCTTGGGGTCATAAACAGGAGATTCTAGTCAGAGTGGACAAGTCTTTGATTCATGGGCCACTCAGAGAAGGATACATATAATGAATTGTATTCCGATTTTCTTTAATCATTTAATGAATGTTCATAATCGAAGACTTGAGCAAGTCTACAACCTGCCTAGCGACCCCCCTGCTGCTAGTTCCTACCCACCTACAGACATGCCCATTATCCCACCCCTGGTACAAGCTTAGCCATAGAAATAACATTAGGAAGAAATACTCAACGATCACCCCCGTAAAGTGGTAATACTACGCCACGGCCGTGGCGTATTGAATGTGAGATGACGTCATATGTATTTGCTAGGTATATTCGAACTATTCTGATATAGGTAGGTTGATATGTGTGAAGGCTGGTGGGTAGCGTCAGTTCCGCATATAGCAGATATTACGCTTAGGCATTTATATCAGTCGTGTACATCGTTTTGTCTATACAATACATACATAATATTGACTGGTTTCAGATACAACCGCTTTTATCTGAAACCAGTCTATATTGTATTTATTATCCACCTTGTCTGGGCAAGTGGCATGTCAATATCAGTCCGTTTTAGTTATGCACTATTTTTCTGTACGCACTATTTTTCCGTATGCGCCACCCGGAGCATACAACATATCCGTATGCGCCGGGTATGTCCATACAAACTCCCTATGTGTTTTCTATGGACACTTTGTATTAGGTGGATAATAAAGATGCTTCTCCTCTGACCGTAGGACTGAACTCTGTAGCACTATCTAGACACATAGTTTAAATGCCTCCTGACATGATCATAAAGTGAAAGTTTAATGTAATTACAGACTACGTATAATAGCAATCATGACGGCCTCAAACGCCACTGCCCGGCCTCTAATTATCAAAAGATCATAACGATACCGACCAGTCAGAGGCAGGCATCGAGGTTATAGCCTCAATCATGAGACATCGCATTTAGACATAAATCTGGCACGGCGAGTTCAATAATATAAATATATCAGTCATTATTACGTTTCACCGCCCGCGCCTGGTGAAAGTTAATTGTATGATTGTTGTATAAAATGTATGACAGAATCTAAATAAAATTGATAATATGCTTGTTAGTGAATGAATAGAAAAATGGAGTGTATGCATTAGAAAGAAAACAACAAGAGGAAAAAAAAACACATAAAATTGGTGTTGGGTGGGTGGGTAAAAATCCCGACAATGATGTCAGGACTAATGCAGTCTATAGACGTCATTATCGGGATTTCCCACCTATCACGTGGCATTTTGGTGCCAAACAAATCCAAACTCTGGGAAGCCCCGCATAGACGTAGCATCGTGGCAGGTCTACTGCCGATTAATAATGGATTTTTTTGTGGTAATCCAGCTAAAATAAAGTAAGTGGGAGTATGTATTTAGCAGGAAACATCTTTTTGAGCTGAGCTGTAACTTGAATATTGGTATATTTGCTGGTAAGACTAAAGTCAGACCCATATTTGATTTCATAACAATGATGCCAACCTTGCACTCGATTCTTCTCGAGTCTCAATAACTCGGTCGAGTTGTTCTTTGAATATTCAAAAGTATGTCAACACTAATGAGTTCGATCATGAGGAAGTTATCATAGTGATACATCTTTTGTTAGTGCCATAGTAGAGTCAAATATACGGTAGAATTGAAAAAATTCGAGATTTCTAGGATTGGCAAATGCTGCACTTATGTTTCCCTACGTTCTGGTGCCAAACATTGGGATCTTGGCAGGTATAATGACGTCGCACTAATGCGGTCTATGGTTGACATGCAGAGGATGAAGGTACAATGAATGATTGTGGGTATGGGTTTGGCTATGTGAAGGTAGGTGGGGTATTGGTAGGGTGTGTTAGTGCTGTGAGTTGACACTAGGCGGGGGTACGGAGCAACAATGAGCCGACCTGCCACATACTTGGCATGCCAGACCAATTTACATCTCAAAGACCTATTATGACACAAATGATAATTAATGACATATGAGTTCCAATAGGTCCGAAGAAACTCGTTCATGGAGGGGGGGGGGGGGGGGGATTTACACGGTTTGCAACCTTCGACACGATTTAGAGCACAACACAGTGACATATGTGACCTGGTTGAGAACAGTTCAAATAATATCAGATTGTATACGGCGAAAAGTTGTATGCCAGGTATGTATATATGTATCCATAAACAAAGATAGTAAATTCCATATCATAAAAATGCATCAAAGATATAATAAATCCTAAACATGACAAGATGGTAAACGGTTTTTACAACAGGTGCAGGCCTATATGACTGTTTAAGAGACTTCCGTCATACTAACCCAGGGTATTGAAGACTCTTTGTCGTGGTAAATGCACAAACAGGAGTAATACAGCCATTTTATGAAAAAAATAAAGGTTTAAAGGCCCTCTTTGAAAAAATAAAGGCTCTGTAATTGCTCTGCTGCAGTATTCAATGCAGCTCATATATTTTTTGACACCCTTTTTCAAATATATTTTATGCACTTTCATTGAGTATCATCTTAGACTGTACATATTTGGCCATATCAGGAAATATTTGCTACAAGTTCTCAGGAACCAAATGAGAACTTGGCCAGGAAAACCCAAAAGCATAATTCCAGGCTCTGTACGAACCCTGAGATGGTCTGCTGCTGTGATATCCCAAAAATGGTCACATTAGGTGAAATCGTTGGACGATTAGTTATGCTTATAAATGAACAAAAAGTCTGAAATATCTTCGAGATATTTTATTCAACAAGAACATAAAAAAAATCGACAATAATATAAGAAAAAAATACATATAAGATATGGATCTTGCAGGCCTCAGCATGGGGAAACCCAGTAGCGCAAGATGGCCTCTCAGCCTGCAGAGGAAGTTCCCTCTCCACGCTCGGCGGCCAGCCCGCGCGGCCGGGGCTCAACCCTGGCTGTGTAAACCCAGTCATAACTGATCCAAGATGTAATTGAACGCTAAAAAAACCTCGTCACTGGTTCCAAGAAAACAATAATATAAGAAAACAACAATATATAAAAGATGTGGATCTTGCAGGCCTCAGCATGGGGAAACCCGGTAGCGCAAGATGGCCTCTCAGCCCACAGAGGAAGTTACCTCTCCACGCTCGGCGGCCAGCCCGCGCGGCCGGGGCTCAACCCTGGCTGTGTAAACCCAGTCATAACTGATCCAAGATGTAATTGAACACTAAAAAAACCTTGTCACTGGTTCCAAGAAAACAATAATATAAGAAAACAACAATATATAAAAGATGTGGATCTTGCAGGCCTCAGCATGGGGAAACCCAGTCGCGCAGGCTGGCCTCTCAGCCCGCAGAGGAAGTTCCCTCTCCACGCTCGGCGGCCAGCCCGCGCGGCTGGGGCTCAACCCTGGCTGGGTAAACCCGGTCATAAATGATCCAAGATGTAATTGGATGGTAAAGAACCCTTGTTTTTGGTAGCAAGAAAACAACCACCAAAAGTCTGGACAGTGTGACAAGGTTTGATAAAAAAAGACTGCCTTCACCAGGAGGGCAGTGGAAGCACTCCCCATCAACGTGTTGACCAATAGTAAGTAAAAAAATAATTTAAAAGATAAATAGAATAAAAAGTATTACATTAAGTAAGGCTTGCGCCCGCGCTGATCGATATATATACAAACTATATAGTAGTATATGAAAAATAATAATAAAAAAAGAATAAATAATTTTTTAAAAAAGATAGAATAAAAATTATTACATTAAGGAGGGCCTGGGCCCGCGCGGATCGATATATAAACTATACAGTAGTATATAAAAAAAAGATTAAAAAAAATATATATAAACAATTAGAAAAAAATTGAATAAGAATTATTACATTAAGGAGGGTCTGTGCCCGCACTGATCGATATACAAACTATATAATGGTATATAAAAAAAGTAATTTTAAAAATGATAAACAAATAATTTTAAAAAGATAGAATACAAAGTATTACATGATGGAGGGCCTGGGCCCACGCTGATCGATATAAAAACTCCCGCTCCAACCCACGCGGAGCTCTTCTTATAGAGTCAGTGTTCATGTTGTAGAGGTTTAACTTTAATCAGTTGAAAGCATGGTGGTGTTCTTCCTGCTTCTCGGAGGTTTAACTTTAATCAGTTGAAAGCATGGTGGTGTTCTTCCTGCTTCTCGGAGGTTTAACTTTAATCAGTTGAAAGCATGGTGGTGTTCTTCCTGCTTCTCGGAGGTTTAACTTTAATCAGTTGAAAGCATGGTGGTGTTCTTCCTGCTTCTCGTAGGTTTAACTTTAATCAGTTGAAAGCATGGTGGTGTTCTTCCTGCTTCTCGTAGGTTTAACTTTAATCAGATGAAAGCATGGTGGTGTTCTTCCTGCTTCTCGTAGGTTTAACTTTAATCAGTTGAAAGCATGGTGGTGTTCTTCCTGCTTCTCGGAGGTTTAACTTTAATCAGTTGAAAGCATGGTGGTGTTCTTCCTGCTTCTCGTAGGTTTAACTTTAATCAGTTGAAAGCATGGTGGTGTTCTTCCTGCTTCTCGGAGGTTTAACTTTAATCAGTTGAAAGCATGGTGGTGTTCTTCCTGCTTCTCGGAGGTTTAACTTTAATCAGTTGAAAGCATGGTGGTGTTCTTCCTGCTTCTGGGTGAATGTTGTCAATGCTGCCCAGGTTTACTGTAAATATTGTCGTGGTGAGTTTAAATTTGTGGTCTCTGTAAAATACAAGAAGGGTATGCACTTGTAAGTGTTTTGCTCTGGTGAAAGAACATAGTTAGATTCAGTAGGTCTACACAAATATGAATTATAGATAAAGAAAAAAAAATCGTTAGAATGATTAACTTAATTTCCCTAATAACTAAAATTCTAAATAATATTTTAAATGACACGTACGGAATAGTGTTCCTTTTTTTGTCGTACGGAACAGTTCCATACAGTATTTTTACATCATATGGCAAAACGGTGCGTATTCAAAGTATATAAGGCATGGGTAACTAATATTTTAAGTGTGCGTTTTTACAGTAAGGCATGGGTATATAGTAAATGATTACGTAAACTTACCAGTTGATGCATATGGAGTTTTAGGTGATGTATAATTTCTAGTTGGCACCGCAGACGCAGTGCTTAGTGAAGAAGGCAGCCGCCCTGCGACGGAACTTCTTCAGTCCATTGCGGACTCTCTTTCTGAAGCTGAGTTTCTCTACGTTCTTTTCCTCCACGCAGTCGGTGGGTTTCTCATCATCATCTGAGCTCTCCCAGCAGTGGTCTGGTAGACTCATCTCCGACTCGGCCCGGCAGACTACATACGTCTTTCGCCCGTCCGGCACCGGTTTGTTCACCTTCTCCTCCTCCTCCTCCTCGTCATCGGAGGAGTCAAAGCCGCTGGTGTCCAACGACACGTCACCGGAGGAGATGCTGAAAGGAGGAAAAGGGAGAGGTTAGATTAATTAAAATAAACGTTAAAAATATCCTCAAAATGTATTATATTGGAATCTCTCAAACAGATTGCAAATATAGACTGCTGCGATTAGATTCCATGTGTACATGGCTTTGAGCCAGTAGGATAGTGACTTTGTGACGATCTCGTAATTATGATCAGTTTTTTTTAATAAGAGAAAAGACGTCGCCTTTTAATAATACGAATCTCTCGGTATATACAATTAGGGGCCGTCCATGATATCATACAGCAGGGGGAAAGGAGGTGGGGGGGGGGGGGGGGGGCAGTCTCCATGACCAAGGGTTGTATGACAAAGCATGCGGTTGGGGGCGTGGGCGGGGGGGGGGGGGTGGAAACAGAAATGGTCAAAAGCAGCATGACGTCATTTATGGATAGCCCCTTAAACAATCGATAAATAACTAGCAATAACTATAAATAATAAGCAATGCAGAAACCTGAAGCCGGAGAGAGAGAGAGTGAAAGAGGTGGTCTCCTTGAGATTGTGACTAGTGCTCTGTGTGGTCCACGCTGACAACTGTCTTCGCACTCTTATCATTTCACTCTACCTCTACTCTACCTCAGTCAATTACAAGCAACGAGAAAAACAAGACGAACAAGGCATCCAACCTAACAAGAATAGAAACTTTCTCTTTCTGCCAACTATCAACATAACGTTTAACGGTAATCCTAAAGGCTAGACCTCATCTGTCCCTCTGAGAATTGCGATCGGCTCAACTGTCCTGCAGTATGGTAGTCTCCACCAAGCTGACGTGTTCGACGAAGGCGTCCGCTTCATGTGCAGTCTTCTGTTCGGTTGCCGAGTCAAAATTAGGAACAACAATGGCTTCTCATGATCTGATTAAGTCGTTTTATTATCTTTCTCCATTCACTAACAACCACAGAAAATATTTATATTCATCGATAAGACTACATGTAATATGCAGAGTATTTTCCCCTGAAATTTATACAGTTTCCCTGATTTGATTTTAGGACGTGGCTAAACCGATCTAAACCGGCTAAAAAAAAATGTTAAAAAAAGTTTCCCTGATTTGATGACATTTTTTCCCTGCGTTTTCCCTGTGTTTCTTAGAATTTCTCGAATTCTCTGTGTTTCCCCTGGAGAGAAAATGTTTTGGGTATTTTTGCTGTTTTGTGTTGTGTGCTGTGGGCACTGGCCTGACCTAGGACATATTTATAAAGAGCCGGGTGGCCTTGACTGACCTTTGAAGGGTAAGAGCATCTTCGTCATCGCCGAAGTACTGCTCCTCACCGTCTGGCACTGAGAGATCACTCTTTGAAGAGAATGCTGATGAACTGGAAGAACAAACATATGAAAAGTCGTCAGGGGAGGTGTAGAGGGGTGTCACAATTCTATCTTATATCAGCTATTCAGAGGTAGAATATACAATTATATACAGTTCTTTTTAAAAATAACCATGATTTTTGTAGTTTTTCATCATCCTTAATAATGGGGTTATTTAGCGTTGGAAAGATTTACTTGAATTGATCGAAACTATTACAAATGATGACAAATAGGTTTGATTGATGATAAAGGCAGCTGGTTGCCTTTGAGTTTGTCATTTTTTCTTCATGTACAAGAATAGTAATTGTTGCTAACCTTTTAGCCTTTTCGTCGCTCATGCATGCAAACTGTGTGAAAAGAAAAGCAACTCTCATTGATTTAACGACGAAATGCAAACAGTAATAATCCACTGAAATCAATCCAAGGAAACATCTTCGCGAACAAAGTTATTTCAACTCAAAACGAGACAGACAACAAATGTAGGCTTTATGTAGTTTTAGTATGGTTACTATGATAAAAAGGAAATAAACATAGTCAAATGTGAGGCCACAAATAACCAATAATAAATAGGGAGATTGACAAAAGTAGGTCTGTTCAAGTGAAAAGCTGGAACTTTTATTAAGTCCATATATACCCTCAAGGCCCCGTGGGATGTTATAGAGACAGACTTCATTTATAGAGATAATTTATGTATATGATCTATAAAGGCTTGATTTCTGATACATACCTTGCTGGTTCCAAACACTAGCGGCATTTCCTCACTTTCAGGTTCGTCACTCACTGGAGCTTTGTAGTTTGGGCGGGTACGAGGATCCGCGGCTTTTGGGCGAAGACGTCTGACAGCATCTTCCTTAGCCCTCTCTTCATTTTCTTCAATCAGTCTCTGTAGATCATAAAAGGGCATCTCTGTAGTTTCATATCATTACATAATCATGATATGGACAACCATCTAAAAGATCCTCGTTTGTACTGCCCTCATCTATTAAGCAGGAACTCGATCAAGATCCACAACTGTTGAGAATATGCCATGAGATTCAGTTGAGGAATAATTCATCAAAGCAAACTCTCATTAATCTAACCAGAACAAAATGCAAATAGCAATAATCCACTAAAATCAATCCATGGAAACATCTTCATGAACAAAGCTATCATGAATACAAACCAAGACACCAAATTTAGAGTTTATGTAGTCTTAGTATGGTTACTATGATAAAAAGAAAAAAACATAATTACATGTATGACACAAATAATTAATGATGGATAGGCAAATTTTGACAAAAGTAGGTCTATTCAAGTGAAAAGTTGAAACATTTGTGAGTCCATATATACCCACTGGGCCACCTGGGACATTATACAAGCAAACATCAATTATAGAGATAATGTATGTATATGAACTGTAAAGGCTCAACTTCTGATACATACCTTGCCGGAACCGAAGATTCCCAGGAATTCCTCACTTTTAGTTTCCTCAATCTCTGGAGCTACGTAGTTTGGGCGGGTACGAGGGTCAGCAGCTTTTGGGCGAGCGAGTCTGCGAGCAGCTCGCCGTTCCCTCTCTTCATCTTCCTCAATGAGTTTCTGTAGATCATAAAAGGACATCTATGTAATTTCATATCATATAATCATGATAAAAACAACCATTGCCATCATCTATTAAGAAGGATCGGCATCAAGATCCATGGCTGCTGAAAATATGCCAGGAGGTTTGGTCGTGGAAAATCATTATACAGCAAAAAAAATGAATGGCATATTTCCAGATTTTGTATCACCCCTATCACTGACTTTGTTTACAATCCTTCATGGGCGTTGAGTACAAGTTCCCAATGTTAAGTCTAAGGTGAAAAAGTACCAGGGGTGAGATGAAAGAGATGCCTTATTGTAGTTATTGCTTTGGAGTGAACTGCTATAAAACCAACCCAACAAACCTAGCATGCAGTATCAAGCTGAGTGGCTTTATTGTTTCTCCACTAAGTACTTTCTATTTCTAACCTGATATTAATTTACTTACAGTGCCCATGTCTAGGGCTGGGCGGCAGGATTTGGCCAGGGCTGCGAACTGGTCATCTGTCATGGGGGTTCCTGGAAGAGTTGCCCACGGAACGTCCTTCTTTTGGTAATCATCATCTTCATCAGATGTGTCAAAGTCGTTGTCAAATTTGTCGAATATTAGAGTTTTCTTGGCAGACAGCGGGGCTCCAAAGGGCTGTTTTGAAGCAATAGAGACACACAGGTAAGGACGAGAAAGGCACTTCCAACACTGCTCTTTCATTTATTTCAATCTATATCCTTGATAACGCCTTTTGAATAAGTGCATAATAGGTAAATACATTTTCTTTTTATACCATCATAATAATGGGCAATCATAAACATACATTTTGTAGATAAGGTAAACCCCATCTTGGATAGCGAAACTTCAGTGTCATGATAAGGAACATTTTATTTGTGAATTATCTATACCAATTCAGAAATGTTTTTTTAGAGTTAGGATTACTTTTCCGTTTACTAGTGTCTGCTACAAAGACAATGTTATCAAAATGGGTATAAGTGGAGTCACTCACCTTATAGGTCGCCTTGCTCGTGGAAGGTTTCTCTTTGTCAATGACAGTTTTCTTGTGGACGGAGGCGAATTCCAAGTCAACAGCACCAGGATCAGCGATGGATATTACAAGATCAGAATCAGAGCATGCCTTTTCGGGATCGGAAGAGGGTTTTCCAAGGTCGGAGGCAGGTTTTTCAGTGTTGGAGGCGGGTTTTCCTAGGTCAGAGGCAGGTTTTTCAGGGCCAAAGGCAGATTTTCGAAGGCCAGAGGCAGGTTTTTTGGGGACGGAGGCAGATTTTCCATGGTCAGAGGCAGGTTTTCCAGAGATGGAGGCAGATTTTCCAAGGTCAGAAGCAGGTTTTTCAGGGTCGGAGGCAGATTTTCCAAGGTGAGAACCAGGTTTTTCAGGGTCAAAGGCAGATTTTCCAAGGTCAGAGGCAGGTTTTTTGGGGACGGAGGCAGATTTACCATGGTCAGAGGCAGGTTTTCCAGAGATGGAGGCAGATTTTCCAAGGTCAGAAGCAGGTTTTTCAGGGTCAAAGGCAGATTTTCCAAGGTCAGAGGCAGGTTTTTTGGGGACGGAGGCAGATTTTCCATGGTCAGAGGCAGGTTTTCCAGAGATGGAGGCAGATTTTCCAAGGTCAGAAGCAGGTTTTTCAGGGTCGGAGGCAGATTTTCCAAGGTCAGAGGCAGGTTTTTTGGGGACGGAGGCAGATTTTCCATGGTCAGAGGCAGGTTTTCCAGAGATGGAGGCAGATTTTCCATGGTCAGAAGCAGGTTTTTCAGGGTCGGAGGCAGATTTTCCAAGGTCAGAGGCAGGCTTTTTGGGGACGGAGGCAGATTTTCCATGGTCAGAGGCAGGTTTTTCAGGGTCGGAGGCAGATTTTCCAAGGTCAGAGGCAGGTTTTTCAGGGTCGGAGGCAGATTTTCCAAGGTCAGAGGCAGGTTTTTCAGGGACAGAGGCAGATTTTCCAACATCAGAGGCAGGTTTCTTAGAGCCAGAGGCAGACGCCTTGTCGGCCGAGGCTGTTACTTTTGTAGCAATCCTGCGCTCGGACTCCTAGAAAGTATTACAAATAAAAATGACAATTAACATAGGACATTTTACAGTGAGAGTCACACATCTCTAAATTCCCCCCCCCCCCCCCCGTTCATAACTTTGCAACTATAATCTTCAGTGGTCATCTTTACCATCATCTATTTCTATTGGTGATTGTGATTCATCTAAGTCATCATGTAGGTCCATGTAAGTAGACCCAAACTATATTTCAATGTAGACTTTAAATAACTTAGTGGTGTTCTGAACTTGTGTTTCCATAACACAGAAGACTCGGTGTCCATCGCTAGTATTTCTAAAGACCGCACTTATGGAGATCTGTTAGACATACCTCAGGGGTCCCTTCGTGGTAGAAGTTAACCGGGTTCTGCGGACGTAGAGGAGATAAAGGACTGGCGGCCTTGACATTACAGTCAGCCGTGCCAGCTTCAGCAGCCCCAGAGGTTCCTGGGTCCTGGAAAGAGGAAAACAAAGACAGTTTATGAGTATGTAGCTAAACTGAAATGGCCTCGGATTTTTTTTTTTTTTAATTTCACGTTGAGGATATAAAAGACATTCTGCCTTGGCAAGTTTTGTGTGTCTTCTGAGATAGACTTACATATTATTTACAGCAACAACATCGGCCAGACGAATCCATAGTTCTAATCATCTTTCAATATGTGTTGGGAACTCCTTCGAGGAAATCGAGGCGCCGATTTCCGTAAATCGGGCCCCGATTTCTTCGAAAAAATTTCTTTCAATATGTACATGGTGAGATTGATGAGATGAGATTATAAATAATGTTTAAAGGTCTATAAGGCAGTCTTAAAATGTGTAAATGTCAATCAATGCATAAACGTACCTCCTTGATGACCTTGGGGAAGAAACGCTCACGCAGTGTCGCAGAATCGCAGTACTCCTGCTTCTTCAGGTTCCGTGACACGCGGGGCGGATCGGCTGGTTCGGTAGGCTTGACATTGCTCAAGTCCACCTCTTCTTTCAGATCAGGGCGTTGGAATATCGGGACCTGAACAGAGAACAAAGACAGTTTGTGAATGGACAACCAAAACGGAATAACCTTAACCATAGCTATAAGCATCAGAGCTGTACAATCACTCATTATCTAAATTGAAGGCATGTTTGAAAAGGTGCTTAATTCTCAGAAAGTCGAACAAGCCACCTCAGCTCAATACAGGCACAGTAAAAATAAACTTTTTTGAAAGTGCAGTCGTTGATTAGAGTTGTTTACCTGAATGAAGCGAAGGCTACACCTTTTAAATCACAAGAATGTAAAATTTAGAAAATATGATTCCCGTTTTTTTCTCGGTATCGATGTCATCTTGGTATTCAATTACGTCAACATCAAGCACAGGACAACAGAAAAACAGCAGAACTAGAGATAACTTTATTTTACCTTGACTTTTTCCACATCTTGGAAAATGCGCTCCAGTTCATCCAACTCCGCGTCGGTGACCAGGAACGCAGGAGAAACCAGGTTCATCCGGCCGCTCGGCGACCGGGTGGCGGTCTTCTTCTGTCCAGCGGACAGGGAAGCCGGCGCCTGAAAATACCACATTAACGTGAAAAGCTGAGCCTCTTCTTTGTCTTGTTATTCAGTGAGTATTGAGTACAGAACTGTAGTTGATGTACAATTAAAGTGAGTGAGGCAACGATAGTATGCTGTGTTATATCTTTGATTTGTAAAATGGGTGGGTCTTTCTGTTCCAAATCTGTGATATCCTCTACATTTCTCTTTATAATCATGAGCCCACCAACCTGCCCACCCACCTATATTTATAACTACGGACCAACCCGCCCACCGACCAACCTGCTTTTAAAACCATCAACTTACCCACCTACCGACATATCTACCAACCAACCAACCTGCCTGCCTACTACTAGTACTAGTAACAAACCTGCCTACCCACCAGCCTACCCACAAACCTGCCTAGCCATCTGCTCGCCCACCCACCAACATACCCACCCACTTAGGGCCACTAATCTACCCTCCCACCAATATGTGCGGCCACTAACCTGCTCACCTATCATTAGTATCAACCTACCCACCCACCAACTTGCCCACCCACCAATCTGGCCACCCACTAACCCCTGCAGCCTGGCCAAAAAGTTAAATACAAACATTGTAATTTTTTCATAAATTCAGCCCCACCCCCTCCCACCCCCACCCGCATTTAGGCCACCACCAGTTAAAGAGTAAGTAGTATATAAATGTTGCTGTATGCATCAGGCTTAAACTATTCACATCTCTGGCTAGCATCAGATGATCAGACAACATGATTGAAGATTTGCATTTATTTCACAATGGTTGATCATGACGAATTATCCTCGGTTTCCTTGCTGATAGAATATTGGCAAGATAGGAACATAGTTCCTGTGGATTGGGAAAATCGGTAGATATAGAAAATCAAATTATATCTATATTTGCAATACAAAAATTGACTTAGATAAGATATCAAAAGCTAAAACTTACCATTCGCGGGACGGATCCCGCCTGGCCGCTGTCGGCAGTTACCTGCGGGCGAGGCGGCACTTTATCACCTCCACTTGGGCGGTCCATAGCAGAATTATCTTGGTTTGAATTCATCTTTCCTTCTTGGAGAAACGAACTCTCATCCACGATAAATCACTCGAACTCGATATTTTCAAGCAGAGACGGGTTGATATATGAATATATCTGAATATATTTTCTCGGGAGAATCGCTGTGAGTAAACACGCGGGAACAGCCAATACAACTGTGAAGTTGTTACTTGGTAACGGTTCTTGGTAACGACTTCCGTTGCCGAGTAACTGATGACGTACCGCATGTGATATCCACTCTTCTAGCAGAGATTCTGCGCCTGCTTATAAGCGCAAGGGCCACGAAAAATCTGCTTGGCGAGTGATGGTATCTATATGCAACCACAGAGTGGAGATTTCTCTCCACTGCCATGCAAGTTATTACCATATATGGGCATGTTGGACATCGTAGTTAGGCATTTCTAATATTCTCATTATTACCATATATGGGCATGTTGGACATCGTAGTTAAGCATTTCTAATATTCTCATTTCCGGTCTCTCATAGATATCAAAGAACTTGCATCTAGAAATAAAGTGATGTGCACTTTGAATGTGTAAACGTAATGTTACTGTTTTATGTAGACTACCTCTACTCAATAGCACCAAAAAGTATTCATTTCGCACGAATCCAAGTTGAATCTTATCATAGTAGTATCACCATGGACCTCTACTCTAGAGGGAGTAGAGGTCCGTGTTACTGTTAGGCCACTCACAAAAAAATATAGTTGTTTCTCATCAGTAAAACGTTTTTAGAAGATTTTTCTTTCTTCTTTTAAGATGAACTTTGATAGAAATCATAAAAGGCATGTGTATTTGGTATCAAATTAAAGCTCCTGATGTCAGGGATGCATTCAACATGGTATTATGTGTATCTAGGTACACCCGAAACCGTGGTATTCATATCTCTCTTCATACTGCCCTAAACAACCCATAGTTCTGTGCTCCCACCTATTGTCAAGCCCGTTTTATGACACCTCAAAAGCTATCTTTGATATAGATTGGCCATCAACCCATGTCTGCGCTGAGCTGCGACTTAGGGGTTGGCACAGTCCCATCTCCAGTGCCACTCAGCCCCGCTCTTCAAGCAAAGAGCATATTTTGAACTGTGGATTTAAAAAGCCAACATACTATATAATATCATTACAATATCATAGGTATAAGAAATTTATCATAATTTCTATTTGTATTGTAATTGTGTAGAATAGAAAATGAAAACACGAAATATGGGTTTGAGATCACTGGAAATAAAAATAGCACAAGTTTGTTATACATCTATTCTGCTACATTTTAACCCAAAATAAATGTTCCTGCTCAAGATGGCCACCGAGACATGCAGTTGTCCTTACCTTATTACATGGTGTCAATCCAGCTGACATACTTGATAAATAACAAGTAAATTTATGAAAATGAAGTAGTTGAAGATGCGGAGAATCTTTGTGACAACTAACGAAGAGTGAATCTCATCTGATGAAGTCCTATCAGGCCAGAGTAGGGGAACCAGGAAGCAGCCACGTCTTGCCAGTTGCAGCTGAGTGGAACTAGGTCACATCTAACTGAAACTTTCTGAATGCAAATATGCTTTGTATTCATGATCAGGGACCTGTTTCAGTAGACAGTGACATGTCTAGATGGCGTCTAGATGGTGTGTCCGGTTTCATAAGAACTGGACATTAGACTTTGTTTTGTCCGTTCTTGCTTGCACTGTTGGTGCCGCTTTTCATATCTGCCTAACACTTTTGTCACAGAACTAGTGAAACAGGGGGCTGTTTCACTAGGAGCTATAAGTCTCGCTGTTGGGAACAGTGGCAGCAAAGCGGCAGTTTGCGTTTCATTAGAAGGTGCAGTCAAGCGTGAACAGCACTTGGGACACAAGTGGCACCAACAGTGGCAGAACCCGTTTCATCAGTAAAGTGGCTCTCGCTGTTACTGCCACTGTGGAGCTACTGTAAGCGAGAGGGTCTACCCTCTCGTTGGTTACATATATAGTAGGTTTTCACACACTTCCCATAGGAATTAAGCAATGAAACTTTATCTTGGGTAAGGTATACATATAACTTATAATCGTACCAAATATGAAGAAAATCGGCCAAGCGGCTCCGAAGTTATCGGCGTTTAAAATTTTTACTCCTTCCGTGCGTTTGCCATGGTCGCTGTTCTTTTTCAATCCCTCCGTAGTGCGGCGGCGGATTCGGCTATTCTTTTTGTCTCCCCCGGATGCCGGCGGGAGGTGCAGTGTTTGCTATAACAAAATTCATCGCTTAATTCTTATGGGAAGGGGTGAAATTCCACGTCATCCCGGCCCGTTGACGAATAAATTCGAACGTCAAATGCGTGTGCATAGCGAGAGCTGTGCAAACAGTGAGAGCTAGTCCCACGTCAACAGCGAGAGCACTGATGAAACGCCAATTTGAGCTTGACACTGTTGCTACCACTGTTGGTACCACTGTTGCGGTCTCACCTCTCACTTTCACTCCACTACTAGTGAAACAGCTCCCAGGTCCATGATGTGTCTAGATTTGTCTAATTCTTATGTTTGGGGTCTGTATTTCCTAAGGGTAGCTACTTGTGGTGTCACGAAACTAGACAAACCCAATGTCTGTATGGTGTCTTAGACATGTCACGAGACTAGTGAAACAGCCTGGGACCTGTTTCAGTAGTCTCGTGATATTAGGCCTGGACAGACATCAACAGCGGCACCAACAGTGCAAGCAACAGCGGAAAAAGACTAGCAAATATAAGAAGATCGAAGTGGCCAATCTTCTTCATATTTGGAACAATTATAGATTATATGTATCTCCTACTCATGCTAAAGTTTCATTGCTTAATTACTACGAGAAGTGAGTGAAACTCCGTGTGTCATTGACTGCAATCTTGTGATCTGTCCGTATGGTGTCACAGACGCCATCTAGACATGTCACGAAACTACTGAAACAGGTCCCTGGTCCCTGATGTTGAGCCTAACACAATCTCGTTGAACTATTTGACATAAAAGTAACTTAGCTCTGTGCACAACTGGTCCTGAAACCGCCAAGTTGGTTGTCCAACCCTACACTAGTCCTAACCTTATTACAGTTCGATGGATGCATCGCTATGACATTAGTTAGGGGCCATCCATAAAGTACATACGCAGAATTTCTGAAATTTTTGACCCCCCACCCCATCTCCCAATCTTCTACGCAATAGAACAAAGAGGGAGCATACACAGATTTTCCAAAATTTCTACCCCCCCCCACCCCCCCCCCCTCGGTGCGTACATACTTTATGGATGGCCCCTTACCCACTACCACGGTGTGTCAAGGCCGCCTATACAGGACTCCGCCAGAGCTTACATGCATAGCAAATGTCTGCTCTGCTGGTCAGTGTATCTTTGATACAGCAAAAAAAAATATCATGGCTTGGTGATGAGAAACAAGTTTATTCTGCCAGTGATTACTTGTGTGCAGCTTCTAATTTCTATTTTGGCAAACTTTGATAACTCCTACAAGAAAATTTTCACTCTATACAAATGTCTAAATGTATAGAGCGTGTAAGTACTCGACTGAAAATTGAAAGTAGGCTGATCCCAGACAGTGGTGACGTCCATTCATAAAGTAATTCATGCTAAGAATAAACATCCTTTCAATGGAGTATCCCAGTCTCAAGGTACAGAAAATGCTCAAATTCCATTGATCAACAAATGCAAATTTTGTGGTGGATCACACGTGTAGGCCTATACATGCTCACATAAAAAGTTTGTATGCATGACACAAAAATTGTTATAAAAAATCGATTACAAAGCTCTTGAAACTTGTAGGCTGCAATAAAACTGTATGAATCCACTCCACACCCACTCCAATAGGGGAAGTGCCTCTTTGACACCTGACACCTACGATTGCACAGCACAACTTTCATTGGGTTCATAAATGGTCTAACATCATCGAAAGAGGAGAGTGAGACCTAAGGCGAAAGGGTCAAGTAGTGCTTGCTGCAGGTGCCACCACTCAGTATACTACTCTGGTGCACCAAGCTCCAGTGCAGGAATGCGATAGTAAGGCCACTAAAAAAACCACTTGTTTCTCATCACCAAGCCATGAAAAATATGACGAGGGCGCTTTTTTTTTGTTTTGTTATATTTAAAGATGGCTTTTGAAGTGTCATAAAATGGGCTTCAGACATACAGTAAAATCGTTTTTTCTGATGCGTGCGGTGATGAGAAATAAGTTTGGTTTTTTTGAGTGGCCTAATCTCAGAATCCATGAGGACCCTCACAACAGTGGCTAATCATAGGCTCACCAGCCATACCTGCTATCCATCATGTTGAGCCCTAATGGAGCTTTGGTTTTTAGCCTGTGTATCCAGTTGTATTCTACTTTCAGTGTACTTTCGGTGGCAGTGTATGAAGTGAATGATTTTGTACTTCATATTGTGTACACCATAGATCCCGTTTTGCAGAAATGCTTCGGGACATCGCTCACTTTGCTTTTTTTTCTAATGTTATATTGGGCCTGACACGTCCTGCAAGTGATGCAATAGATCACGTTCGAGCTATTGCAGGTTGCGTTGTGCTTGGCGGTATATGTCTTTTAATGGCTTGATATATGTCTTTTAATGGTCTTTAATGGCCACGCCCACACCCCTGGCAGGAATAGGGCCGACCCCTCTGGAAGGACAGAGAAGATTTGATCCAATAAGGAGGAAGAACATATGAGACACCGAAAGAATGATTCCATAAATTAGATACTATTATCTCACCCCGGTATTTTTCTCCATAGGCTTAACATTAGGAACTCATACTCCACGGCCGAGAAGGTAGTGTACTCAATGGCTAATGAGGTGAGTTATTCTATTGATTAATTATGTTCTTGACCATGTACACGGTGTGACATAAAATCAGAAACCCACTTGATCAAAATAACTTGGTTATTTTCATGTCATGCGTTCCCTTCAAAATTCTTGGCCTATACTGGAATAAAACACAATTCATGAGGTTTTGTTATACTTTTATATAGATTCAATACAAGATAACAAGAACGATTAGGGATTCAGATACATCATGCATTAAGGGATTGCAGTTAACAGGGTAAAAACAACAGAGAGGAAGCATTAACATTTAGAGTGTACATCAGCAAAGGTAAACCTCTTAATCATTTCAAAATTAGAGTGTTCAAAATAGCTCCTTTAACAGTTCATCACATTTCATCATAATAATACAGAAATTCGGTCCTATTCCAACACTCCTGCATTAAGGCTCAGATTTTAGGTTGGTTCACAGGCTTCTTCCTTTTACCTGAGTAATACCTAGTTTTGGATTTTCTCTTCTCCTTGAAACCCTCACTGTTCTGTGATGACGCATAATCAGGAGGGGAGAGCGGCTTCAGTATTTGGCTGAGGAAGGTTTCGTCTCTGGAGGAGGTGCATGTGTCAGGGTCGTCGGAGGAGGCGTCATCTGTGGTGGTCGGGGCCTGACTGGTGGTGGCAGTCGACTCTCCGTCCGTGCCCTGGCTGTCACAATCATCCTGGCTCGTGGTCTCTGAATATGACAAATCCTCTACCACTCCACCTTCCCATGATCTTGAACCCCCTGTTACACTCTCCTCAAACATGTTAGGTCTACTTGTGGCAGTAGAGAGATCCAGAGCTTCTGCTTTGAGATTGCTACCCCCTGTAGGTAGATTATTTCTGTTGGTAGAACCAGGAGTGGGACCCTGTTTGCTGTTGATGTAGGTAGTTGCTTCATTAAGTGGCTTCACTCCTGGATATGGGAAGGGATGGTTACTATTGAGACTTGGTCCTGCTGTCTTTCTCTCTATCTTCGCCTCTGTGGAAATCTGTTGGGAGGTGGTTTTTTGCACCTGATAGAAGGCGGCTGGGTTTGGTAGCCGTGATACGGAGATACCTTTCTCTGTAGATCCAACCGTATGTTTGATTTTAGCTCTGGCGTTGAAAATAATATGTTGACTGTATGGAAAGCTGGTGGTGCTTCTATCCAATCTGTTGCCTCCCACTGATTTCAAATGGTGTTTTGACATAGCTTGTCGGTCGTTGAACAATCTCTGCCTCCCTGTACTGCTGGCATGAGCATTCTTCAGAAACACCTCTCTGACTTTGTTTAACTCCTCTCTGGTATCCACGGTAGGCATCTGGTCCTTGTTGTTGGTTTTCTCTGGTGGCACAAGTGTGCTGTTCGGGGCAATGGGTTTGGGGCAGGAGGCAGACAGAAGACGTGCAGTGTGGCCGTGAGCGCTTTGCACCCTGGAGGGTGCGGTAACCCTCGGACCTCCATCTACCCTGCTTGGAGGTCTCAGTAGGACAGTACCCCTTGTGTTCACTGCCACACCAGAGGACGAAGTCATCACCACAGTCGCCGGAATCATGGACGTAATTGAGCCTACCTGATTGGCCGAAGTTAGAGACACGACATTTGGAACTCCAACTGACTGCGATTTGTTTGAGATAATTTTCTGCGGGATTCCCTGAGAGGCAACGTAGGCATTCACTGAAGGAGGAGTGTAGTTATAGAACTTGATGCTGCCATCCTTCAGACGCATCCTTTTCACTGCTGATTGAGACTCATCTTCTTCTGACTGTTGTAGAACTCTGAAATAATGGTTCAACCAAAAATTAAACAAGCAAAAGGAACAATCCATTCAATGCAATGAATATTGATCGAGGGGCGATTAGGAATACTTAAAAATCATTGAGAAAGGAAGGGAAAGGATTTAGACAATACTACAATACATGTATATGACAAAGGTTGGTGGTTGCTCATTTCTGTCTCACAACGTATGCTTGAACAGCCAAGATATAATGATAGGATACTGCCCAAAGCGCTAAGAATTTAGGATATTTGAAAAATTGGTGGATGGGACAGATTTTGTCTCAAACAGTGCAAAGATACAAGCGTCCACAGGAAGTAGAGCGCAGGATCTCTGCTGGGTAGGAGAGTGATAGTTACACAGTCGTGTCTCGTTGGACTTTGCAGTCGCCTTGTCCAGCACTGGTGGCATTTTGGGCCGGTCTGACGTCATCCCTCAGGAGGTGTAAAGAGGTTGGGGTGGCCTGGGTGCTGCCATCTGGCGGTGGGGGGAGGACGGAGATGATGTACTCGGCGAACTCTGGATGCCGCTCCAGGAGGAGACTGATGTACCTGGAGGTCTGCAAATATCACAGAAATCATCAATCCAGCCACCAGTCTGTCATTGAAATGACAGCATAACTATTAGTACCGGTAATTGGGTATATCTATTAGACTATTAGGGTATATGTTAGATACACCACTAATAGATCACAATTGAAATGCCATATTGGGTGACCATACCATGTGCAAATGTGCTGGTCCAAGATTTGGGTTGTAATCGTGGAGGACGGCCAACAGCATTTTGTAAATTTCAGGATGGTTCTGGCTGTACTCCAGTTTCACCGTTCTCATCACGGCTAAGAACGGGCTGATTTCCAACTTGTTGACACCCTCATATCCTAAAAACAGAGATCGTAATTAGAAAATTACCTCAAGTAGGATATTCATAGATTCTATACTAGCCTACTCCAGAATCTAAACAAATATAAAATCCGGAAAAAAACCTTTCTAAATCGTTTTTGTACATGTTGATCATTTTTAACTAAATATGGAATCATATTTTTTTTTAAACAGACGCTTTGGGTATTATTCAGTTTATGTATCTCCACTGTGCGATTCTAGGTAGGCCTACATAGACCAGTATCAGGGGTTATCCAAACACAGAATTGATGTTACCTTAGCCTAGGCTTAGATCTAGATCTAGTACAACTATAATATAGATCTAGATCTAGATCTAGCTAGACCTACTTGATGAAAACATCATGCAAAGATGTTGTTGATTTAGTGTGTCTCCACCTTCCATCTTGTGCTGAACAGTAAATATCCGTTCTCGTTCTCCTAGAAATAAAAATATCAAGATTGAGTATTCCTATTTAGGAAATCCCCAATCTATCGAGTGATACTAGCCTAATTAGAATTTAGAACTTCAACATGTCATGAAATTGAAATCAACTGACACTGACAGTGACAGTGATACGTGATCGCAATTATTAGAATTTCTAATTTAGACCAGTTCCTCAGGAAAACAACACTTCTACTATAAGTCGCGAAGATCAAAGCTGTCTATGTACCTCAGGAATTTACTGACATCCCACCGTCACTCCTCTATCTGTCTTGATATAATGTAAAGGCATATTTTGTCATGATTTAATATCCTGCGACTGTCTGCTCTGACGCTGACCTTGACCTCTTCCTGTGGCAATAAACTCACACTGCATCGCTCGAGCAAATTACGGCAAACTCGTTTTGCGTTTAGCCTGTAGTGCGGCCACCACTCACCAGACGGCGTGTACACGGCTCGTGAAAAAGACTAGTTTTGCGTTGCGATAAACTGGAGTGGTGCAGTGTGCAATAAACTACTAGGTGGCGCCACATACAGCTACGATGGTTCCCCAGTCATTCACTATAAGGGGCGCGGCGAAATAAACTATTTTTTGGTGAGCTTTCTATTAATCCTGACACACTTTATAATATCAAGATTTTTTAATACCTGCTTTTGTTTGCTGTCACGCCTGGCGTAATTTCCGTATTGGAGGTGATGACCAATTAACTTGAACCTTGAACCTTAATCAAATAGAAAATCAGCTCGAAGAGTCAAAGCCACCATATCATTTTTTTTAAGAAAAGACCCAAAATAAATTGCTCTAAGCAGCTTGCAACATCCTACTTCGAATCTCAGGCTAAAAAAATTGTTAAGCAGGATGAAATCAAAATACAAAACTGGCACACTGAATTATTTCCACCGTGGAAATAACTGAGATTTACTTTCACTGGTTTAACATACCTCACACAAGCTTAGGCCTACAATTGAAGTCCGTAAAATTATCATATGGAACAAATGTTTATTTATTTTGCTATTATACTACCAGTCTCCGTTGACCATGTAAAACATCAATGATTTCTGAAGGGCTATCAAAGTTCTGTCACCCAAACTATGCCATTTGTTTAGAACTCCCAGAAGGTCTGGGACCATGATTTTAAATCATCCCTGTAGGTTCCTATTTTGGGAAGATTAAATGACTGCTGGTGTATGGTGTTGGTTGCATCAATCTGTGAACGGAATTAATGTATCCAGTTTTTTTTTTAGATAGCTCAGCCATCATTTGTCCAATGAGTCATGTGAGCATTCTGTCTCCATATATCTGGTTGGTTTTGGGACCACATCAACATTTTTTTCAAGAGCCCACACCCCCACATACCATATTGAGGTATCCCATAATTCAGTGTGTTTACAGGATCCGATGTTAACTGGTTCCCATCAATGTAGAGTCAGATCCCACAATTAAACTTTTTTATATGTCACATCTTCAAATTGGAAAGCCCATGCCAGAAATTGAAATTTCAGACATTTTTACATGGACATGCCAAATGATATTCAGTTTCTCCAGTTAGAAATCAGAGAACGTTAGTTCATTGGGGTTGGGTGGGGGGGGGGGGGGGGGGGCAGGTAGCCGTTGTGCAGCCTGCCAGTCAGGAGTGGATCCTGTACCCGGGGCGATTTTAGGGAGTTTAGAAACGTCTGAAGGGCATATGAGGAAGAGAAGCTACTTAAACATTTTAAATTTTATGAAGATAGCTAAATAGTTTATTGAGGCTTGATCGATAGGAAATATTTTCTAAGTTTTGAGTTTTCACTGGTGACCACCAAAACAAATCAGTGATTTCTGAGAGGCATTATCAGCTCAAACTCTGATAGTTGTTTAGAAACTCCCAGCATGGCTAGGACCATAATTCTAACTGCTCTATGTAGGGCTCCACTAAGTCCTGGAGGGGTGTGAGATGACACCTTTCTACATGATACAAACTGCCATGGTCCAATTAGGGAAATTTGGGACAGGGAAGGACTTCAGAAACAAGCATTTGTCCAAGTGTGGAATGAAAATCGGGCGATTTTCAGCCTAAATATGAAATTACACGACAGTTCAGAATTTTTTTGGACAAAAATGAGCTTTTTTTGGACCCTGGAAAATTCTTCTGAGGGTCAGGCAAACTCCTTAACTGAATTCTGGGAGGCGAAGTGCTTTTCACCAAATTTAATTTTCTATTAGAATGACCCATACATTAAACCGGAAGATTAAGATAGGATGATGGCGCAACACGTTTCAAATTATTTCACACATTAATTTTACTTGGAAGACCCACATACGTTCTAGTAAACATTGATCATCTAATCAGGTGTTAAACGCATGGTATTTGATTTAACTTTTTCTGGTATTCAACACGGATTTCATTAACATAAATAAGGTCTTGATATTGTTTGGAGAAATATCCAATTTTTTGTATTATGCTTAAAACTCTACAAACACAACAACTAAGTACCACTGAAATGGTTTATTTCAAACTTTATACAAAATATTATGCAATTAAAACATCATGAACTGCATATCTTTGTCGAGACTAGAACTAACTGATTATCGGCTGAGCTGCAAATGGTCTCGAGCACCATATAAAATACGTTTGGTTTTCTCTTGACCCTCATCGCCTCCGACACTGAATGCAAACTGTTCATTATCATCTTCATCATAATCATCACCATCGTCATCATCATAATTAAACCAGATCAAAATCAAATGTAAATTACATAACAAAAGTCATAAATATACAGATTATACCATTTGTGATTAAGGCGAGTGTTGGAGAACGCGAGACAGACCAGCAAAATAATTTTTTCGTCACTATTGTAAAAGCAAACAGATAATGCATTTACATAGCATATACTGCCAGTGTTTGAAAAGCAAGAATTCAACAAAGAACACTCTTGTTAACAAGAGGGGGCACTACGTATAGAGTTTGGCTGACTGGGGGAAGCGCGGTCTACACATCCACGCAGTCCCCAGCAGTGACGTTCATCCATACTGCCAGTCCATCGCAAATA
Source organism: Alentia gelatinosa (assembly GCA_950022655.1). Taxonomy (NCBI): domain Eukaryota; kingdom Metazoa; phylum Annelida; class Polychaeta; order Phyllodocida; family Polynoidae; genus Alentia; species Alentia gelatinosa. The sequence goes on along the minus strand of OX465583.1, from coordinate 59,205,758 downwards.
ACTGGCCACAAATAAACAAATAACACCAACAGCAACTTCAAATTTTCATCAACCTAGCTGGTGGAAAGAACAAAACCACTCGGTGGGTAACTTTACAACTGAAAGCAACACGGGCAACCTCCGCCCTACATCTGTTGCGCAAATGTTACCTCTATCGTCTCGATAGGGTGAGTCTTTGGTTATCATGACTAGCGCCATGTATACTGCGTATTATCCTACCCCTAATAAAAAACGCCATAGGCTTAACATGGGATTTGTTTATGTCACGGGTAGTGACATAAAGTGTTGTTTATGCCACTACTTTCTGATACTGAAAAAATATGGAAACGGGGTAGGATAAAATCTAGACGCCACTCGTTTGAGCTTGAGCTTATTCACGCCACTCATTTTGTTGGCTCCGTAATGTCACTCGTCTTCGACTCGTGAAATTATGGAGCCAACAAAATGCGTGGCATAAATTAACTCACTCAAACTCGTGACGTCTCTTGATATTACCAACGTCCTGTCATACTCTACACATGAGACAGACGTTCTGCCCTCCTTATGTCCTCCATGTGACGTCACACATGACGCCACGCTTCACTCTCCACTCACATCCTGTCTAGCACACTTGGAAGCAGTGTCGTTCAGCAGATGTTCGACCTTCCCTTTTCTGCATCAAAGTTTCTTGGTTCAGAGTTTGATATTGCTCTTGACTAAAAGGCTTTGACGGTGATATATAATGTGTATAAATGATTATAGTACAAATGAGCTGCGTATACTGATGGGCACAGAAACCTTGTTAATTCACGGTTGATCCTTTTCTTTGACCTAAGTAATGTACGTATCAATATATACAAATATAGAGGATCGCCCATCATCCACTGACTCTGACAGTACATGCCTCTCTTTAGTGAAGTGGCAAGATACAACACTAAGGTATGTCCAACATTGTACCCGTCTCAGTGTCCCATCAAATATCAAAAACACGGAGAGGATACCTGAAACTTGAGTATGTAGAGAATAACATAAGTAAAGTGGGATTACAATTAACAAACGTCAAGTCTAGGTATCGTTTGGCTGCCCTTTAGTTTATAGGCACATTCTGACGAACTGTGATTCCGCGAGGCAGGAAAATTCTAACCATAATGCCAATAGTTGTTTTATACATCTACCTGCTATACATGTAATTGTGGTAACATATTCAACGAAACGTGGTTATTTACTACCCACCCCGCAGCCCTAACGGGCATCCCACCCATTCTTTGGTGTTGACTGAGCGTATTCAAAAATGCATTTTAAGGGGAATTCTGGAAATGTGGAAACATTTGAATTTTGATTTTTTTTTTTTTAATCTTCTCAAAAATGTGCATGGCGCAGAAACGCCGTGTGGCCAGAAGACATTAATATTGCACAAATACTGTTGCCACACTTTATAGAACTGACGAGCTTAAGTCTGTTTTGTAGGATACATAGTATTTTTTTTCCTTGTTGTGGCAGTGTCCTATGAATATTTAACTGAAAAAAATATATATACCGGGACAAAGACAGGGACTTTCACAGGGAATTTTTTTTCGTAAGTATATGTTCCAATCAATACAAGTTTGACTACATCACTAGATCACTAACGGTTAATACTTTTGTGGCGGCGTAGGAAAATATATCTCAAAAGCCTCAGTAGGTAATCCTTCTAATAATAGAAAGGGAAAGTCGATGTTGGGTTTCTTCTATCACATTAACCTTTGAACCTGGAAGGCTGCAGCAGACTGGAATGTTGAGAATAACGTTTTATCCTAAACTGCAGTTCCAGTGGTCATCATTGGCAAGTTTCTAGATAGGCCAGACTAGTGTGGATGCTACCCGAGGTTGGGTTATTGACAAAAAAAAGATAAAACAACCCCAAAAACATGTCTCTGTTCAGAACGTACCCGTGACACACTCAGAGACAGGATACAGAAGTCTGTTCTCAACCATTCTTAGTGTCCTAACGCGTATGACAATATACTCACACGCCTGTCAACGGCTCAACAAGACCTGGGTATACAGTCGTCCCAGACTGAACCGTGGAAGCACCATATAACGTTGCTGCGAGACTTGGCACTGTGTTTTCCCAGTCTTATATTTACCCCAAAAAATGATCCAGATACCCGATTCTGTCTACATATATATCTACATATGTATGAATGATTGTTTTCGTGCCTTGTTATATGATGTACATGTATCAAGAAGTCGGTATACAGTAAATGATTTGATTGCCTCGATGCGCTATATCCCATCATCTGCATAGATTTAAATAAAGATTTGCATAAGCTTCCAGATATATAAACATAAAATCGTCCAGCAATATATCCAATGACTATAGATGACTTCCGAGTCCATGGCACATAAACTAAATACTATTCACGCTACAGTTCCCAACAAAATGTAGGCACGTTGAGCAAAAAAAAAAAAAAAAAACATGGAGAAAAAAAACAAAAAAAAATAATTGGAAAAACAAGGCTCTATAACAAATCAGTCCAACTGAAGATCTTCTATGGTAAGTCGTGTAAGTTTGTACCCGTGGTGATGCCTTGAGAGAGCTCCATGGCGATTGGTTTGGCTAGGCCCCCTCTCCGCGCCAACCAACAACCGACTATATATATACACACTGGTGTGGTCGAGAACCATGGAATGATCCCAGGGTTTTTCTCTCCATTTTCTACGTTTGTATATCATCCTAGACATATCACACTCACAAATGATTAGAGTTTTTGATGCGCACGTCTACAAATGAGACGCGACATTTGTTCCCCCATGAAAAAGGCACATCTGCGTGGCCACTCCATTGTTTAAGGCTGCTGCCGCCTGCCAGCCCGCGACGGTGAAGAAGAAGAAGAAGCTGCTAATCTTGTTCTCCACGCCTCACAGAATCCCTGTCGATGTGGTCGCGCAGACCACGTGACGGTCTTCGGGGCGGGCGGCGGGGCGGTTGGCTTGTTGGAGTTGTGGTCATCACAGGTTGGGGTATTGGCCGATAGGCAGGCCTCCGTTGGGTTCCTCCACGGGGGCCGTCTCCATGGCCGACTCCATGAGTCATCTGCGGTAGGGGTGAAACCCTTGGGTCATGGAGGTGGTGCGTGCGGCGGCCGCTTGGAGCGCGGCCGAGTAGGCGGCCGACGTGGCGTCTCCGTGACCGCCGTACGCGAAGGACAGCGGGACGCCGCCCGCGTAACCGTTACCCAGAGCTCCCATGTAGGGGGAAGCTGAAACACAGAGACATGGTCTTCAATGTCAACAAATTAACATCATACATATTGTATGGCCGGTTCACACTGTGGTCTTTGAGGTACATAGGTACGCTCAGTCTGAGACTGGGCGTACATTTGATAGCACAGCGCGGTAAAACGCAGCGTGAACTGCACGCTTCCCGCTAGTCTGAGACTACCGGGTACGCCCAGTCTTAGATTAGAGGTACTTGTTACGCCCAGTCGCAGGCAAATTTTGAAAATCATACATGTTCGATATTTGGTGCCACTAGTCTCGTTATCTGTGAATATTAGGAGGGGTCTGGCAGCAAAGTCAGACTCGGCGTACCTAGATATTCTCCAGTTGCAAGCTTTCAAGTAAAAAAAAAAAGAAGAAAAAAAAAGGGGGGGGGGGGGGGGGGCACACAGATATTCGAGCATACCTTGCGACTAGGCGTACCTCCAGGTTCAAGCGTGGTCCCTCCATTCTCAGACTAGAGGTACCCGCTCACAAGCCCCAATCCGCACAGAGCGAAGCGGCCTTTAACATCCCAGAGGACCCTGAGGGTATATAGGGAGCATCAATGTTTTAAGCTTTTCACTTTCGTAGACTTATGTCGTTTAATCCTTTTGAATGCTTTTAATCTTTTTTAAACAATCAAAGAGAATATCTTTCAAAAAAGTGATTATATCTTTCTTTGGAAATCTGAAACGACATTTTCATGTTTTACTATTTTTCAAGCACTTTTTTTCTATTTTCCTGTATCCTTTGACAGTTCAGCAGGATATGCTGAACAGTTTTAGGCTTGATTTCATTAGCTATCATTGCCTTTGCTAATGATACTAACAGTCAAAATTCCAGTCAGGGAATAAACTAGGACTGAAAATGAGAGGAACCTAGATGAAAAAGCTACAAAAGTAATACAGGTACAAGGCTGCTATTTCACATATCATATATCCATCAAGGTCCCATTAATATATATACATGTACACTGTATTAAATAACATATTATCCAAAATTCCTTGTACTAGATGTCACATGAAATGGAAACTATAAGACGTCCACACAGACAATTAGTCAGGGATGCCAGTTGGGGTCAGAAAAACACATTGAAATATTTTCAATTGCAATATGGTGTTTACACATCACATACACACAACAGTAGGCAATCAAAAGATAGGGAGGTTCAGTTGGGGGATCGTGGGCTGTGGCTGAATTGGGTAATATATGAGTTGGTATGTCAATATCAAACAAGGGAAAGTAACTTTTATACTAACAGGGATGTCAGTTGGGGTCAGAAAAAAACAAGGAAATATTCTTCCTGGCAATACATGGTTAGACATTAGAATTATATATACACGTACACCAAAAAGACCTGAAATATAGTAGATACAATTAACATTATCACTACGGAACATGGGTCTGGAGGCAGATTGATTGGAGAATCTATGAGTATTTTTTAGTTGTTATGTTCATTTTACACAAGAAAAAATGGTTTCTTATTCCAAAAAAATGAAAACAAGGAATTCCGCGGAAACAAGGATAACTGGCATCCCTGTGCAACTAATAATGAAAACAGGAATTTCAATGGAGGCATTAAAAACTAGCATTTCTGAAATTATTTTTTTTTTATATTTTTTTTTTTAGCCACGTCCAAAGATGAGAGCATTTCTGTAAAATGGTGGAGCATACCTTGTTGGAGCGCAAGTCCCGGGCCTGCAGCGTAGGTAACACTGGCTGTGTATGGAGTCTGCATTGCAGTGTGAACGGCACCTTCTTGTCCAAAGCCCCGCGCCGGGCCGTAGCTGCTCGCCTCCTGAGGGTAGTTCCCAAGGATCCCTACAAGAAAACATAAGAGCCGTTAAAACCGACGACAAGAACCGAGACTGACGTAACCCAAAACCTTACATAAATAGACATATATATATACATAGATATATATATATACACACACCCAGACTTATTCAAAGTGAAACCTCATTCTCCATAGATACTCTATCATTCGGCAGGTTTATATCATTGGATCACAATGGAATGACAATCAAATTTAGATCACTTTTCTTCAGGAGTCATGCTGGTAATCGATGGGGAAATTAGAAAAAGGCTAAAACCACAGTAAAGTAAAACACCGTCAAAAATGAATAACTCTTAGCAACTATGTTTGGTCTCTATGGTCTCTAGGGTTTTTTCTGTAGACAAAAAAAAAAAATAAAAAATTTGTTCTTAAAATCATGCAAACAAAAGTAACGACTGATAAAGTATCCACGGATAGGGTTTGTTTCTTCTCACGTGGGCCTCACGCGTGCACATCAACCAGGGAGTGAAATCATGCCACTTCATTAGACTAACTTACACACACTCTTCACTTCCTCACTCTACCGCTAGGCTGAATTTCATTACAATCTTCATTTTCCTTCAAGAACGTTCAAAATGAAACAATTAAGATGAAGCTACCTGAATGCCAAACTTGGACAAATTAGGATAACGTAACAAAGTACACTATTCTGTCAATCATTGGTGTGAAAATTCAGCCTGGCAATGGATGGTAGCCTAGGGACTTTGGACTAAGGCGAACCTTTGTTATATCGTTCTCGTGCATCCATCTGTCTTTTCAGCATCTCTGGTAGAAGGAAAGTGGCGAAATTACAAAACAGCGGAGGTCATGTCATAAACTTTATTTTCTTGGGTATCTTGGCGCAACCAATCCACTGGTGACTACTGTATTGAGGATGAGAGTTAGATTCATTTCATATGTCATTTTCTTGGAAAAAAGAGAAAAAGAAAAAGAAAAAAAAAGATCGAAAGTATCGAAAATATGTCATATCTTTAGAATTTCATATCTATGTGACTATCAATTTTATCAATTTTTTTTTAATCGAGAAAAGGTATCTGACACAATAGTGAGTTTTACAGAGACCAATTTTATTCACATATGGAATAATCTACATTTACGAATACATCTTATTAAACTTCTTCCATTTAAGATTGTCTCCATTGCCTTCTGAATTTTAAATGTAAGTGATTATCAAATCTAATCACGGAGGAAGAGAAATGTACTTTATGAATTATTATCTCTTATTTCTGGTGCACCGTCTGACCCGTGTCGCTAAAGTAAAACCCGAGGGATTGTTTGTTTGTTGGTGGTTTAACTTCCCAGAGGCTATATGGGGACCAAAACTCGTGGGAATGAAAGAAGGTCCCTGAATATGAAAGTTAAGATTTGGACAGCAGATATTGACATCATTGTTTAGGATACGAGGCGTGTGCACTTCTGACAAAAAAAAAAAAAAAAAAAAAAAAATTGACATCATTATTGGTTTCCATCACAATTTCAATGTTTTAAAGATCATAAACTAGTCCAGAGAAAATACAGATATTTAGAGAAATGCCATCCTGCGTGTGCGTCCAAATCTCACCAGGTGAGAGTGCAGGGAGGCGGGGTGTGGGTGGCTGAGTGCGAGCTGCACTGCCCACTGGAGGGTCCTTACCTAGTTGACTGGCTTGACTACTGTAGAGGATATAGGGACTCTTCTGAGGTCCGCCCTGCTCCTCCACGCCCTGAGGGACAGGGGTCGTACTCCCAGGCACGGGACTCGCCGAAATGTACCCTGTGGGACACAACAAACGCCTTAACCTACAGACATGCACAGCCCAGTTTGCAAAACCCTGACCAGGTACAAGTCAGTCCCTGCGCCTTACACAATCTGCAGAAATACTGACCAGGCAGCAGTTACAGCACAGTCTGGTGAAAAACCTGATCAGAAATCAGTTGAAGTTAAGGGGTGATTCTACTAGCACGTGCGATACATGCCGATCACGGCCGATTTGAGTCGCTAGGTCGGGATGAATCCTGTTCCAATGGGTCAGGATAAATCGTGTGCTAATATCTGAATCGCTGCAGTGGAATAGCCCCCTTTACGCAATAATGGGAGCTACACACGCAGTGGCAAGTGCACGACCAGATCGTAAAAGATTTAGCAAGATTCATCAAGATTGTACAAGACACAGCCCGACCTTGCCAGCCCAAAACATCGTGCTGGTGTATGTATTCATTTACCCTTCACTGTGCTAAACCAACGAAAACTTACACATACGCCATACGGCGTTGTGGGCAAACAGAGCACAGCATGACAGCCGAGTTGGCATCTTCACCAGTTCTAGTCTGTTTCTGGTGGAAGAGGTAGCTTTGTACAAATAAACATGCCCAGTATGTTTATTTGACTAGGCCTTAACACCACCTAATTCACGTAAGCCTGGGGGAATTTACCGCTTTACATGCTGTCACTGCAATCAGCTGAATACATGATACCCGGCAGCAGTAGCAGCCATTGCACATTTATAATAGCTTCCAGCATAAAATTATTAAATAGCAAAGTCTAACGAATTTTGCATCACTCACATTGGCTGTCACCATTTTCCATTGAGCCTACAAAACACCATCGATTATAGCTACCATACATATACTGATAGATCCAGTGATGTAGGGGGGGGGGGGGGGGAGAAAAATAGCCATGTTGATTTCCATTATTTCATCTCAAGTATGATGAGAGTTTAACAAACACACATAAAAAGATATGTTCCGGGCTACCGTGGTCGCTGGGAACATAGCATAAATGCAGATTAACTTGCTGGTTTTGGAAAGGGTTTTGCAACACTGTGTAGCTTAAGAACTCTTGCGTATATTATAACACATTGTAGGGCTGGCCGACTTACACATGAGAGAAACAACATATCTTAGCAAAGTACCTTACACTTGCTATTCCACGACATATATTTAACTAAATGAAATATCAAAACTTAGCAAAACTGTAACGAGTCCCGTACTTTACATTTCAATGAACGAAACTATATCGAAATTTAAAGACAGGTGAAAAGGGCCAACACTCTAGTTTGTAACATTCGGGAAGTATTTCTAAATATCTGAGTTAATACCGATTAAAACATGGAAAAAGACGATTAACACTGAAACGATATTTAACAGCTAACTTCTACCTCCTATCATATTAACTTTAAAGAGTGGGCAGGGTTTGGTGTCAACAAACCCGGCCTCTCTTGGCTCAGACTGAGGTGTGTGTCGTACCTGTAACTTGCGATTGGTCCTGCTGTGGTGCGTACTGTTCTAGTCCCGTCTGGCTCGCTCCTGCAATAAGGAAACACATATCCCATTCTCAATGAAACTGTCTGCTAACTCACCAGTGAATCCAGGAAGAGAGGAGGACATTGGAAATATTACTACTGAGAAAGGTACACGAATCTACAAGAAAGCCTGGTTTCCCGAACAAGATGTGGAGTAATTTCAAATTCAACTGAGTGTGAATAACAATTATTTTCTCATGAATATCGAGTTGAAAAAAACCCAGAGGTTAATGAATATCATCCTGCCGTGATCAATATAAAGTTATTCGATGAGCCCGAACTATTTATTTGCTGGGCCCCCACCTTCAGTTTTAACAAGACGTGGCAAAAACTCCTGAATGGCCAAAAAATAGAAGAAAAGTAAAAAAAAAAAAGAAAAGAAAAGTCAAGTCATTACAAAATCCCCAGACTGTAACAGTCAACGTTACCAGTCTGGCTATTTTTGTTCACTACTGTCACCTAATAGTACATACACGATATGAGTGTTTTTTGATACACTAAATGACGTTAGCGATTAGAGAGTAGCATGTTTAAGATGGCTGGGGGTAGTATTTATTGGCAGAATCATCTTAGAGGGATAGGCATTGCCTTCATCGTCAGTAAATACTGTATACAACTTCTCAACACATTGTAAGAAACATACACCTTATTCAAAGGTAAGGCGGTATAACTTGTAAAAAGTCTATAACCTATATGGAAGTTTTTGATACTTATCCTTAATAATAATCTGTAAGATTCTATCGCACCTCTCTATTGTAAGACTAAGTTACACTTTACTAATAAATAAATTAAACCAACAACAATAAAATAACCGAAGGATGATAAAAGTGCGACTTCACCGAGGAACTGTTAAATATATGGAACCTGCTTGTGCAACAAACGTCTGAGCCTTGCGATGCCACACAGTCAACACATGCAATTGGTCTTTTTGGATGCATTTCTTGATCAACTGGAGATTACTCAGGGTTGGCTCAGTCTCTATAAACAGAACTTAATAAAAAACAAAGCCGGAAGATGCCACAAGGACGAGGACTGATGAAATTATCCACTTTTGTTGGAGTGACATCATTTGGCATCATACTCAATGTCTTTAATGTTGCAAATTTCGACTAGCATTTTTATTAAAATATAATTTTCTATAAATATCTCGAGAATTTTTTTTTTCCCAAATAATGTTAACAAAAAAAACAAAAAAAAATTACTTTTTTTAAAATCATAAAGTCATGTGTATACCACATAGACAAGGCTGCTAGAGCTTGCTGCACACTCATGTATCGCGTAGACGGGGAGGAGGCTTCGGTGCCTTACCAAGCTGAGAGCCGGGGTGTGTGGCTGAGAGGTAGGCGCCAGGTCCCGAGACAGCGGCCACTTGGGGCCATCCGGTGGGCTCCGCTTCGCCCATGGAGGAGCCTGGCATCATGCTCACACCGCCACCTACAAACACCACGCCACTAGACTTAGCGCTAGTCACACAGCACTGACCGTGCAGCAGTAGTAGTAGTATATATATGTAACAGTGCACAAACCTAACTTCCAATGTATCATCGTTAAATGTTAGAGGGTCTGCCAACCAAGCTTGGTAATGTACATATAAGAGTGGTTGCTTAAAATAGCATTTTAAGACAAAAGGTGCATTTATGTAAACACCAGAAACGTATTGATATATTTTTTTAAAAACACATCACAACACACATTAAAATAAATGGCAATACAACACAAGTATATCTCTGCAATACAACAATCGAACGTAATCTTATGCCAAGGTACGAGGTGAAAGGAAAACCTGAATAGATCATGGTGATTGTAATGACATGCAGAAGGTTAGGTCATCGTGTATATGGTGCAGAGGGTGTGAATCTATACAGAAGTACCTAAGTTACAACACAAGTCAACATATGTTACGAAAACAAAGTTACAACACTAATCTTAATCCTAACAGGCACATGCAGAAATAAACTCTAGATTACTAGGAATAGCTACTATCAAACGAAGATTAGCACTAAGACCTATAAATAGGGACCAGGTACTATAAAGGTGGGAAATTGTGCAGGTACGGCCTAAATCTAACAGGTTAAATGTTCTGTAAAATATTGATAAATAATTATTTTACTTAACAGGATACAATCGCACAGCAGTCTAGATATCAGTAATAGGAGAAAACGTAGTCACTGAGCCCGAAGGGAGAGCTGTTTGAGGTCTTTGAGGCCGAGAATGGCATCTACTGGCATTATCATATGGCATAATTATATGGCATAATTATATGGCATAATTATATGCTAAAATTGATGAGAAAACGCCATTTCATTCACTTATTGAGTCATGAATTCATAGCCGACTAACTACCTCACAGTGAGTCTGAACACTATTCATACTGCACCCCTAGCAGCATAGGGATACAATAATAACCATAACTTAACACTGCCATATAATGATCGAATTCATCTTTCTGTAATAATAGAATATGAATTCTAAGAGGTGTTTCAGTCACAGAACGTATTCTGCTATCGGGATCGTGGCGCCACCCTGGACACCACGTTTTGCTGACAAAAGAGGCTACAATGCTGGAGCCGCTGGAAGATAGCGACCACTGATTTTCCCTAAGCGTAACCTCCAGGTTAAATAAAAACCTTAAAAAAAAAATGTACACACTAGCTCCGACCAACTAATACTATTACCTTGACCTATTGACTGGCCCTGGAGCCTACTGAAAACAGGGGTAACTTATCCCTACGTAGCGAACTCCAGAATAAATAAAAAACAGAAAAAAAACAACAAAAAAACTAGACGATATCAACCTACAACCATAGCATGAGCTTCTGATGAGTTTGTAGGTGCGTAAAAGGGAGTTAACACCGGCAGGAGAATACGGACCTCTCTGGTCAGCTGGGGTGGTTCTGACGCGTACTCCGGTTACAGAGAGTGCACCCACCCGGACCCCAGTCACGGACACCCCAGTCACGGACACCCCAGTCACGGACACAGAAACGCGGACACGGATACGCGCACGCGCAATACGGACACGGACCGTCCCTGATTTCTGTCGGGGTGAGTTCCCATCTCTGTGACACCACTACCCGGGGAATACACACGACGTACGCAGCACGTACTTACACGTGTGTCGCACGTACTGTGTACACAGTGGTACAGGATGTCCTCCTGTCGTGGAGATTCAATTTCAACCAGGACCTTATCAACCCCCACCTGGGACCTACAATAGTCCTCCAGGGCAGTCTCCATGGTAACTAGGGCCAAGGTCGCGTGGCACGTCCGGGATGTTATCGTATCCATGGGAGTAGCGTCCGAGGTTACGTACAATACATCAACGTACATCACAATGTGGTGATGTGTTGACTGAAGAATTGAAACTAAATCGTGTTCGCACGTGCTAGTTTGACGGTAAATTATAAAGTCACTTCCTCTTCAGCTTACATCCCTGTTTATAGATATGTGTGGTCGCTGTCTGAACATTGTCAGTCGAGTCTGGAGCTTAATGTTACTCCTGATGACTCATAGTTGCAGAGCTTGTAGGTTTTTGAATTTAGCTAAACCATATAGGGAGCCAAAGTGAACCCGCTGAAACCACAGATACCCATTTACGAAACACCATTTCCAGTGGCCCGCAAGAACGAGGCTTAGTGGGGGTTTGAGGCTAGGCTTTCGTTTTTGGTCTCTTTTGTTACTTTCGAAGTGAAGTTTACTACTATCGTCTCTGAATAACTTTGTTTCGAAACTACGATGACAGTTGTTAAGTTTATTAAAAATTTGGATCTAAAAGATTGGTGAATGAGACATAATCTTGAACCTACATAGTCAAAGTACTGAGCGCCTAAACCCGGAAATGGTATTTTGTGACCGGCTATCTGTGGTTGCAGCGGGTTCACTTTGGCTCCCTATAGGTCTACAGATTAATCTCTTTGTTAGGCAGATGATTGGTACTTGATATCAGGGGCATCTTTTATTTTGTGACTCGCATCGAGAGAATGGGTTGAAGCAGGATGGGAGGGGTCGACTTTGGCATTTTCATCAAAGATGTGTATTGAGCATCAACTATCCAATTCCATTATAAATAAAAATTTCATGGATATCGGTTGGGGTCATGAAAAACTGTGAAATTCACTGCCTCAGAGAAACTGAGAAAACATGGAAAACACATGAGTATTGTCACTGGAATGGGGCTGGGATGTGGGGAGGTTTGAACCACTGTTTATTGGTGAAAATAAGGCCAACTTTATTTTCTTTGTTTTACATATGAAAAACTAATTTTATAAACTGAAAATGAAAACAATTTTTACATATGAAAAACTAATTTTATAAACTGAAAATGAAAACAATTTCGTCTGAAAATAGGAAAACTATTATCTCTGGTTAAATAGGATGTCAAAGTCGAGGTCTCAACCCACAACAGAGGCGACTAAAGTTCTCACTCTACACAACGACAGGGGAGTTACAAAAGATGGTTTGTTTAGGATCGCCCATTTTAAACTCCACATTTCTACAGGACTCTCTAGGACAGATATTGAGGCAGGAAATGTTTAACGTTGGTTGTTCTTAAAGAAGTCTGGGTATCGTGAACTGAAATCTTCTCATGAATTTATGTAAGTGTATTACGGTGTTTCATGGAGAGAAACAGAGAGGAAATGAAATGCAGTATATGACGGCCGTATATATCTTACTAAGAGGAAATCTCTATGGAGGCAAAGTGACTTTCCCATGACACTTTGGCTCGTGCCCATGGTTAGAAAAATACATAGTGCCCCTAACGACCTCTCAAAATGGCGCCGGGCGTGAACAATCACATGGTAGCACGTGATCATAGGCCATCAGATCGCTGGCCTCGATCCAGTCCCCCAAATGATGGCCCCCTCATCTTCACCTCCAAGTGCCCCGTTTACTATGTGATATCTATCTCACAATTGGCACTTTCCTCAAACGACCAGTCCATAATGTGTCAAATATACCACGGGTATAAAAGGGATTTCTGGATGTCAATATAATGTACGTTCTCATCTTAATATTGAAACTCAAAGTTTTGGGCTGAATTCGTGTTGCAAAAAATATACAAGAATTATTTCGTGAAAACAAGCATCTTTGGTAAGACCTCATGAATTTTGGTGAGATCCTTTTTCACGACCAAAAAACAATCAATTTGTGTATTAAAGGGGGGGGGGGGGGTAGACTTGCTCTAGTCTTTGATTACGGATATCCATTAAATGATTCAACAAAATTAGGATGAACCTTCCCCTGATTGGTCCAGGAATCAATAGCAAAGAGGGGTAGAGTATGTGAAGGGGTACAGGGACTGAAGCCAGTCTACAGGGAGGGCAACATTTCTCTCGCATTTCTATTACTTTCGACCTATGGATATCTACTTTGTTTGCAACGATCAAACACACTGCTAATTCTACATCAGAAGGCTTAAGGGTAACCTAATCTATCGTATAACAGTACACGTTTGATCCCACAGCTACACACACATATATACATTATACACGTAAGACAAACGGCAGAGGGTGACAGGGCGAGGTGTGCTTAGCAGCATGCATCGAGCGGCGGGGAGAGGACACCAACACCAGGCTGAGACTACGTAGTCGCCACACGCGTACCATGCTCACAGAGCGGCAGACATGGGTGAAATTAGAACCATTTTGTTACCGTGTACCTGGTAAGGTTAGTGGTATTAGGTGCGGGCCAGCGGGTAACAGCGCTAATCCTGTAAGTCAAACCACACATAACACATTGAGAGACCCGGTCAATATACTCACGCCACAACGGTCCAACATGCACTGAATCGAACCAATAAGCCGTCATAAACGCACTGCTATTTACTCCTCAAGTCAGTAAGGATTCTCTTCAAATTTAGGTTTAGAATACCGAGGCAAGAGCACTTCTGATCAAAACCGATGGGAATTTTTTTTCTTCAAATTTTCAAATTCTAAGTCTTTCGATTCGATGGAGGTAATCGATGTGTATTGTTTTTATATGGATATTTGTGAGCCAACTCAATCGACTTTTGTTTCAGTCGGCCTTAATCTATCGGGTAATTAATTTTCAGGATTACCAATTTTTCTTTCTTAATAATTTCAGGATTACGAACAGATCGCTTGGTTGAGAAACTGTAGTTCAATGCTGTCGGGAAGTTAAATGAGTTCACACAGTTAAACGAGGTTCGCTGTTTGTCTGAATCAGTCACACGTTAGTTGCCCATACTACAAATCATAGAGAATCAAAGAACCTATCTCTAGCAATCACACGCCCCCCTTATGGTACAGAAACGAATACTACAGAGACAGTACACTCGTTATACACACAGGTACGTTGTGGGGTATATCCCTATGATCAGTTATTACACCCAGAAATTAACCATTATAAAAACCACTGAGCCCTAGGGAGGATCATTGGTCAATACATTAAGCGTGAGTCAAGCTGATTCAATCAGGGCTGCCACTGGTAAAGGAACTCGAAATTCCGGATTTTTCATGAGTTTTCACAAATTTTCAACAAAAAAAAGAGAAGAAAAGGTCACTTACCAAACAAATGTGTTTTTTTTCCTAACCATACTTTGAGCTACTTAAATTGTCCTTTTTTTTAAAAAAATTCATTGCAGTTGCCTCGGAGGGCGATTTCCGCTGACCAGTGGCAACCCTGTTGGATTTTTTTTAATTTTTTTTTTTTTTTTTATATATACAGGTGACCCTAGCCTTAATGAGTAGATGTTAATTAGGACGTGAGAGGCGCTCACCTTGTGCCGCAGCCAGTTGCTGTTGTTGATGAGCGGCCAGAGCCTGGTAGGGGCTGGAGATGAGTCCTGGTCCGAGCGTCATTCCCGGCATGGCGAGTCCGTTGGTGAACATGCCTCCACCCAGCTGGAAAGCGCCCAGTTCCTTCAGTTCACGAGGTTCTGCACGTTTACACTCCACCTGCAAGGTCAAGTCAAGGTCAGTCCCAAGGTCACGGGCCAACAGCCTGACAATCAATGGAAGGGCACCCGTCTGCTTAACGCCAGGAGAACACGTGTTTATTACTGGATATTTCCATAAGAATGTTTCTATTACTTGATGGTCATTACAAGGTCTGCCGAAGTTCATACTCGTCTTTCTCTTTTAGAAAGTGATACCCAATTCATATTTAATTTTTTTTAAAATAATGTGACTTTCTGAATATCCTTGAACCAGCCGAGTAATGTCAAGCTGGTAACAGGTTGCTTTATTAAATTAGATATCTACAATCTATATATATAAAAAAAAAAAAAAAAAGGAAAATAGATTTCTAATAAATTCCTGAAAAGGGCCATCAAGATTTCTTTCGAAATATTTACTATTATTATACCATGAAGACTGTCTTCATCTGACAAAAGAGTTTGTTCCTCTTTAGACTATATTTTTCAGTCTTTAAGTGGTTTTTTTTCACATTAACATTATCTTAGTTTTGGGTGTGTTCGCTTGGCGCTGTACGACTGGTGCCCTGAAGACAATTTCCCCCCGTTCACATTCTGCAGCTCAGCATGGTCAAGGCCTCGGGTGGTTCTCGCGAACATGCATTAGAAATGATCCCAAATGAAACTCAAAAATGAAAGCTCGGGGGGAGTGGGGGCGGAACGAATTAAATGCCGTGACAAGGTTAATCCTACACGGGGGAACCGAAGCCGAAAATAACAAAGCTTTACCAAGCAAACAATGTTGGTGGTGGGAAGTCGAAATAGAGCTCATGTAAATTTTGCGTGAGGATAGGGTTTGGAGAGTCTACAGGATTAGCATTAATAGTCTGACAGCTTCGCGCGGTCTCTGAGCATGTCGCAGCCTGCGCTCAACAACCTCAGCTTGTTAAATATTTGAAACAAGTTCTGTTAATTTTCCAAGACCAGCGACCTTGAGTTAGAACGGAGTTCAGTTCCATCCTAATCCGAATCAACATTTGCACCCCATGCCTTGACCCTACTGTTATGCAACATGCGCCAGCCCCTGCCCCTCAGCTAAAATCCTAGTTACCGACAAAACACTGAGTGATCACAAAAAATTTTGAAAGCTTAAATTTTATCCTTAGATTATTACTTGGCAAGACAAAGTGAAAAATGTGGTGTACTACTATCTACATACATGTATGATCTTGACATGTTAGTATGCCGACAAATTCCGCTTCATATCTTTACAGCTATATTAGTATCACGGGGTTCGAATCTAGTCAATTTGCCCGGAGCATTCCGTCTATTGATACTGTGCTTAGCGCCTATGGATGAGAGGCTATGAAACGATTCTAGACTTGGGGTGTACTTAAAGTCTACCATACATGTACATACTGGTAGTGTTTATCTATATAGAACTACATGTAAAGCCACTTTAGAAATGCCCTTTTCGTGATCTACAACATCGCCCTACTATATTTTTGATTACATAGATTGAAATTGATAATAGTACTCTATATATATATATGTAAACACGTCGGAGAAACGCTGCACGGACGGCCCCTTCTCATGATATTAAGAAAATTCTCGTTGCAAAATGTCTGTAACAGTGGGGTTTTTTTTCAACAAAAATTATGCATAGAATCTTAGTCAAAAATTGACGATATGAATTTTCTTTTCTTTAAGAAGGAAGAAGGTACAAAATAAGTCAAGATTAAAAAGTATTGCTATTTGGAAATAACTATTCTTCAACTAACTAACGTAGTTCGTTTGACTGCTTAAATTTAAATAACTTCAATAAATTAGCTTTCTGAAGTATAAAGCCACCTGTATTTAGAAATGACTTGAAATACACTAAAATGGCTTGATTAACTTTACCATGCATTACCATAAGATACAATATTAAGTGCAACTTTCTTAGAATAGTTTGTGTGGTTAAAATGTATGATTTAAAAAAAAAAATCTAATCGAAATCAGTTGTGTTCAAATTCTTCGGTATCTAATATTAGGAAAAATAAACAAATCTGAAACTAGGGTTACCAGATATGGGAAAATTTTTTTCGAGAGTGGGGACTGTCCGCGTAGCGCCCCCTATCCGTACGTGGTGAAAACACAAGTTATCATTCTCTACAGACTAGAATTACATCGAGAGGTCGCCGCTTGGCCACCAGGCGGAGTTGGCAAAGAGGCAGTTCATGAACTGCTTTGATACCAGCTCCTCCTGGTGCCACAGACTGGCTTTTTTTGTTTGTAATAATTTTCTTTTATATAAATAATTCCCGTTTATGCCAGGATAGGTCTCAGAAGTTAAGATGTCTTCACCAAACTTAACCCGGAAAAGGACTAATTCTAATGATAAGAAGATAACAGCACCGACAGGCCTCCACGGACCCGCGCTCACTAACTCTACCACTTAATGAATGATTTCAGTGTGATTTGCGCGTCGCCTTGCCTACAGCTGAGCTAGCGTAGGAAAGGCCGTTTTACTTAGGGTTGAGACTTATCGTGGCATAGACAGAATATATAGTGTTAGAAGGCAAAACCACTCAACCTTTTTGCCCGCAACCGTGATATAGTGTTGGAGGCAAACTCGTTCGACGCTCTCGTCGTCCTCGAAGGACAAAAACCCAAAGCCTAATTGCCATAGCAACCAAAAGAAGGAGCTGTAGTAGGGCTACATTGATGGTGCACATTCTCAGGGCACAGGCTGGGCAACTTACAATCTCTCATCAGGGCTACACCTCGCCACACCACCACAGCAGGTCACGGCCCCAACCACCAGGGGGCGCCACTAGTGACTAGCGTCTCTTCTACAACCAAGCCATGCATGGCCCCGAACTAAGACAACGACTACGGGTAGGCCTCGTAGAGAGGCGGAGAACGTGAACAAGAGGTGTGCTTAGCGTAGACAGCAGAAGGGCAAACACTAACTCAGAAGATTATCATCATCATCATTATCATCATTATTCACCGACGTCAATTTGGAAAAGGATGGGTGGATTCATTAAGTCTATAAATAATAATGGATTAATAATCATCAACTAGTGAAGATTGGAGAGTGGTAGTAAACACTTGTATGTATAAAACAGAACACAGGTTGGAGAGACAGATTCAGCATTGTCGATCATATCATATTAATTCTAGGGGCATAAAATTAGACGATGGGTGTACCCAATAGAATGTCCAAAAGTCGCCTTATCGTAGTATAACTGTCGTATCTAGGGGAGAGGAGAGTCAGAGCCTGAGACCGCATTATGTACACGTTAGATTAAGGTATGTGGTCACGCGGTGGCCGGCCGGCATGCTCTGCCTCGCGCACTTTGTCAATATATACACGGTCGTTACAACAGCCCCGACCAGCATAGACCGACCGGCCAGCCAGCCAGCCCACCTCCACACAATTAACCCACACGCCAAGTCCCCTCAGATTCATATTCAAATATCACAGCATACACAAACACCTAGGAAGGTAGCCGGGAATCGATCAGATTTACAGGAATTCCGAAAATACGTTGGTGGTTTTGGAAACATTTTTATGACGTCATCAGCGCGTGAGGCAACCTGACGTCATAGACGTGCTATGACGTTACGTCACCATGGCTATTCAAGGGGGGTTCTTCGTTCGGGGGTGCGGTTGACCTAGATCTAGAATGCTAGTCAGGAGGGCGAAAATTTACGAGAGTTTATAACGATAGACTACCAGAGTCTGTTAAATTTCTATATAGGAGAATGTGATTATAAAACTATCCAGAAAAGACATCCAGAACAATATGCACAGCGAGGTTCTCTTGTTGTGGAGAAGTAGCTACTGCACATACAGGGGCAGCAACCCGAAATGATAATTTTAAAAAGTTGGAGAGATCTGAAGGTTAAAAGGTTACAGGCATGCCTATTTCTGTGTCAGTTGTAATGAGAAATCTAGGAAGGCTATGCTGATATTAAAAGGCATATTATGAGTTGTAACACTCAAGAGAACTACATCTTTCTTTGTTCTTTCTCTGGGGTTTTCATCAGCGGTCTGCTGACTGGGGTTCGACTCCCACTCGTGCACGACAAATAGGGGTGGGCGGGGTGACTGTTTCGCGCCTGCTGGGCGGCTCTGTGTGATCGTGGTGAAGCGAGTGGTGGCAGTGACTCGAGGTAAGAAGTTAGCCGAGCACAGGCAGGCAATCTTAGACTACAGATCAACGAGCACACCTAGAGAAAAGGAAGAAAATGCTACAACAACAAGGTCAAATACAAGCTGCCCCGCCCGCCGACAACACCGACCTTCTTCCACCTGTTTAACGCGGGCCGCCGTGGCAGGGGCTGTCATGTGTGGGGAGGGGGGGGGGGGAGGGGGGAGGGGGTGGTGATGGCAGGTGAAGAGGTTCTCAGAGCATTATTACTAGGCTGTGTTTTCACACCGCGACGAGAAAGGTGACATACAGGTGAATTGAATGGAACTCTGATCGATGGTAGGACAAGTACTCTCTGAGTGATTGCGGCGTCGCCCGCCCGCCCCGACCCGCCCTCTGGTGCCTGCGGCGGGTACTAGGAGCGTCGCGGGGGTCGCCAGCTGATTGAAGAGATCTGGGGTTTAACCCAAGCTTAGAGCAATATTAATGATATACGTGATACGGAATTTAGTGATCGGGCAACTGTCCGTTTGTCCAGCAGTTCCAAACATATGGGGTTCCCATGGAATGGTGTTGGCAAGATCGAAACACACAAAGATGGTGGTTCCTGGATTTCCATCTATTATCGAGCCCGAAATAACTCAAATTTGCCATTTTCTTTATTTGCCAAAAGAGCAATGATATAAGAATCACTACTGCTGAGACAGTGCTCCTTTTTTTTTTTTTTTAGCAGTGTCTTGTCATACCATCGTTATTGCCATTCTAAAGTCTACATGGACCACATATGTGTTTACTGGGAGTGAAGACGTGGGTGCAGTTGATAAGGCTTGTTTGCGTGAGGTGATTGTTATATTTGTAGCTCTGCTGGGCAGCAAGACAAGAACAAAGATATGATATCTATATGTGTACTGTAATAACTGTTGGTATGTCTGAATGGAAGTAAAACTCAAGTAAATATGTGATGATATATGTAGGTGTAATGTAAAAATTTCATTGGTAGGGCCAGTAGTAAGGTAAAGAATAGAGAAAGAACATGATGAGTGTTCAGCCTGTCTCCCTGTTCAGCATCCAGTTTGGAGCGCCCAGTAATATGAACGAGGTGACAACCAAGTGAAGATTCTGAAGCGCTCCAAACAAGATGGCGAACGGGGACTCAGACCAAACACGAATATGTTTCTAATTCTACCTTAGCCTGGAAATATTGATATGTTTATCCCCCATTCAGTATGAGTTACAGTACTCTCAAGCCTGTTGAGTTCAAGTTCCTAAAGGTATGCCTATGGAGGTTTATACCAGGCCAAGATAAAGGTGTTATAATATACCTATGTGTGATGTATGTATTTCAATTGTAGGTCTAGAGGGACACTTTGTAATAAAATAATTCTTTATAAGTAGTTTGGGGGAATATACCAATATTTGGAATGGAGAGGACTAACATTTGGAACATCTAGGTGACCAGTCTCTGTATGATTTTTACAGTAGCTCGTATTAATAGCAGCACGCTGCCGGCTGCACGTCCCGACAGACCATGCAGAACGCAGAGCGCGGGGCAGGGGGAGGAGAGGTAGGCGTGGAGGTTATCTTACTACTGTACAAGTGAGTACCAAAGTCGACGACTGATAAACACGGCAAACATGGCCTCCTCTAAGCCTAGCCACCGACACCACCTCCAGCGCAGACAATACGACGGGAGGGTCGCTAATATCTGCGGGCATGTGAGAGGCGGGGGGCGGGGAGGCCGGGGGGAGTGGTGGCGGGAGGAGGGGAGGTCAGGGTAAGGGCTGGTGATAGAGCTATCAGCAGTGTGGTACAACGCAGGCCAAACCGTGCAGTGCCGGTTATCATCGGGGTCATGTGATAATAGCACGGTGATAATGCAGCGCCGCCGACTATCTGAAGGTGGGGGGGGGGGGGGGGGGGGCGGGGTGGTTAATGAGGAGATAGAGGGATCCGCCCCCTACTTCTCATCCCGGTACAAGGGGTGATGCGCAGAGAGGACGGGCCTGGATAGACCCAGGTCCTTTAGTGATAAAAAGGGCCCCACCCCCATCCATACCCCGCATCCATCCTCTGGCGGCCAGTGCATTTTTCAATACACATGATCGGTGCATAGAGCATGAAAGTGAGCTGGGCATTTATGTCAATGATAGCTTGCGGTAGAGGTGCTCCTGTCTATGGCCAACCAGACACCACCGAAGGGTCATAAATGGTTCGACTCATGCTAAAGGGGTGAATCCACCAGGCCGATTTCTCACCCGATCAATTGTTCCTGGGCCCTTAAGAGGAAGCTCACGTATTGTGATTCATTTAATTCTGATAATAATAGTTTAATAAATGACCATTTTCAAAGATTTGAGAAATTCCAGGGCATCCGATAATAATCGGCGATTGTCTGGCTACGGAATCGGCTACCGTCGGTCCAGTGGAACACCCCCTTTCAAGTGTCCAAATCTCCTATTAATCCTTCTGAAAGTTGACTATTTCCTCCAACAGTTATCCTAATATACGAACCCTCCCCCCCTCCCTCATTCAGAGCATAGTTTCTTACCTTGATTATGTATCGATCTTTAATTGGATTTGGAGTTGGACTGGGCGTGAGAGAGAGCGCCACATGTTCCAGTCTGTACACGTGTACATGACGCTGCGCTAAAGTCACCACGCGGGTCATATCAGAGGTGAACGCCGATAACAGGTGATAAATTTCAGACTGCGCGTTTTATTACCTCGCCCCTCCCCAGCGTTCTAATCTCATTTTTTCCGTAGCATTGCCAATAGCAGAGATGTTTAAGCCTCGTCCTACTAAAATGGTATTCCAATCTACACTGTGAGCAATGGGGATTGTCTTTTGACTTGAAAAATATATATAAGCGTTCCTCTCCAATTACAACTAAAGGAATGGGTATTTCTGTTTGTTTCGTGTAAATTCCCCTAACGCATTAATGGTACTACATGTGCTACCACTGGTAATAGATGTACAGGATGTTTGTATTTTTGCTCTTGGTGGTGTTGATATATCAAAAAAAGAAGAAGATATATTCAGTGACTAGCCAGGGACTGGCAATACATGTTACTTTTGGAAATGCAGAGGGTATGAAAAGAACAGAGAGAACCAAGACTATATTGAATTACGGGTCTGCTATAATAATAGTTGATATAATAGGGAAAGTCCCGCCATGTAAGGCTAGTTTGAAATCTGCAGTTCCTGGTTGTACCAGCTTTGAGACCGGGTGCAGCATGATGTGGGGGGGGGGGGGGGGGGGCGGCTCATGTTCGCCTAACTTCTGGCCTTAGATCGAGGCCAGCACTGGGTCGAGGCCTTAGTTCCTGTTATGCCACCCATGGTATATATCCTTGAACGAAGATGTCAGCAGAGTGAGAGAATGGAACAGATGTGTCTGATTTTCATCAAATGTCACCAGTTCAGTCCGACTGGGCGGTATCGCTCTGCTGTGCTTTATTACAAGATTACGTTGTGATCAAAGTCTTAAATGTTGAACTGCACAAAGGTATTTTCCATGGATAGTCTACAGAGAAACGAGACGGTATGGACAGGGGGCAGGATACTCAATATCTAGTAAACTCACACATAGAGCTCTGGTTGGGCGAGTAATAATATTATGTCAGCCTAGATGACCAGGGTTCTTTAGCTGAATATAAGTAGCAGGAGTAAGGGTGGGCGAGAATGACAGGAGTGGTGGTATGGGGAGTGGTGGAGGGGTTTCACCAACGTCCAGGATACTGGAGGAGTGGGGAGGGGGGAGGGGGGGGGGGGGGGCTGAGACGGAATTACTAAAGGAGTAAGTTTGGAGAGGTCAGAGACAGCTTGGTAGACAACGCAAACTATGAAAATGGCGGGATAAACCCGGAAAACGACATCACGTTGACATGTTTAGAAGCAGCATCTGGATTTGTTTGTTTGTTTGTTTGTGGTTCAACGTCCCAGGGGACCCCGAGGGTATATAGGGACCATCAATGATTTAAGCTATATACTTCCGTAGACATATTTCTGTCATTTTTTCCCCAATGTTTTCGAATATTTTATAACCAATCAAAGAATTTTGTCTCTTTCAAAAAAACTGTAAATCTTTCTTTTTTCATGCTGTTACTATCTTTCGAGTACTTTCTAGTCCATATTTCCAAGTGATGTCTGTAACTCTCTCACAGTGGTCCTGCTTTTAGATCTGTAGCAGATGACACACCGGATGGGTGCGGCTTTAGGTCAGTCTTGGGAACGTGAATGTACGGGACTAGTCAAGAAAGTGAAGAGAGACAAATGTAATAAGTTGAGTAAGGTTATGGGCATGGGCCGCCAGACAAGTCAGAGAAAACCCGGGGACCAAGGGACACGTGGGGGACCGTTCAGGAAAGGCTGTGGGTTCGGACGACGGTTGGACTGGTCAGGTAACGGCACTAGACCAGAGGAACTACCAAGAAGTGCCATAAAGTTTACAGGGAACCAGGCGCAATTACAAATTAAATAAGTTTTTGTTTTTTTCTCTTCTTTATTTTTTTTTTGCCTGGAGGCAGACATTTCAGCCTCGTAAAGTAAACATACAAGTTAAATAAGGTTTTGGGACAAGTCAAGGACAAGGTCGGAGGGACCAGGAGGGTAAAAGGAGACATGACCAGGGACCGACAGAATGAAGGGGCAGATCCTGGACGGTCCGGGGTCAAGGACGGGGAATACCGGGGCAGGGATCAGCAGGGCCGGGTAGACGGGGTGCACATGGACGGGGAACATGACGAGACAAGGTTCATTAGCAACAAGCACGGTGGGGAACACAATGATGACACGTTGGGGCAGGTCGGTGACTCGGTCTGCGACAAGGGGCCCAAACCACGGCGGCGGAGACATAAAACAATACAGGGGAACTGTGGGGGATACCCGGGCGCGGCACCAGATTAGTAACTACCGAGCGGCCCGTGGGCCCACTCCATTACGGGATTTGGAATATTAACTTGCTTAAGCTTAATGTTTCTGCACGTCCGTGCGAATTAATGCCAATTTATTCTAAATATGGTTTGTTAATTACCAAAGGTGGGAAGTGTCATTTTACAGTTGGTGAGCGAGCTTGCCCTAGTATCACCCAAGTTTCCAGTCAATGATAAATTATAAATCTACCTCAACTTAAAAAAATTCATACATTCTTCTCGGCTCAACATAATCATTATAGGCATGCTGTGGTTAACCAAATCAAAACATTATTCATGGTATTACATGTGGATATTCTGTTCATCTTATAGCATAAAAATTACAACATACTGAAAGCTTCACGAAACAGATACGACCAAGATCCTTAAATTATAACACAGCTTTAATTAATATTTATATTACATGTTACAGACTACTTGTATAAATAATAGACATAGAAGATGATCGACCTTTGGACATAAAAAGGGTGGAGGTGGCTACATAAAAGTACGCATCGTCTGCCGGTTGGGCTTACTCTAAGAAGCAGAGTGGGCTGAGGTCACAGGGTCATGTCAAAGGTCACAGGTGGTCACGTGACTTGATGGGCGTGACCATGGTATGAAAAACCTGAACTTTGACTCGGAACGAGGCAGCCACTGCCCGCATCATATATATTAGTAGCTTACGAAGACTACAGTAGTTCAGTGCACTTACGTAATAATGATAATAAATACACGGCAAGGATTATACCAAATCAAACTATGGTGCCACATTATAGCTAGGCTCGCATGACGGCCTTATCTTATCACAGCCTACAGGAGGATGTTGACACGCCAGAAATTTCTTGATTGGATCACTGATAACAGGGAAGAAGTAGGTTGGCAAATTTTGGCATGAGTATCCATGGTGATGAGGGGCGAGGGGCGGAGACTGCTGTGTCCCAACAGCCTCTGCTTAGTGTATAACATGTAACTATGGAAACTGTAGCAGAACCGAGCACTACAATACATGATACTCTCCACCACTTAGTTCTCTTTAAAAATTCAAACATTGTCTTCTACTATAGTGAATGCTCCCTTGGCAGGAAGGGTCGGCTCGGTAGGTGGCGCATCGAGCTGCCACATCAGGCGCCGTTAACGTTCGGGCACCAGAGCCACAGGGCCAGGTGAGAGACGAGGCTCTGACAAGCTCCAGTCACCAACTTCCAGAGTGAGTTCTGGCACCTGACTCCAAAGACGAGGCTCCAGTGACCAGGCTTCTTTCATAGAGAGGGTTCCTGTGCCACAGCTCCATCCAGAGAGCGGCTGGAACGGAGACCCTCGCTATCCAACAACAAGGACGCCCCAGCAGTCCACCTCCAGTGTAGTGCCGAAATCGGTTACCCTGCCAAAAATGGTAATTATCGCCCACCCAATACGCAAATGCGTCTGCACACGCTATTCCGGTCAGATTTCATGGACTAGCGGACGTACTACTATTTTGATGTGATTTTAATGTAAATAAATGAAAAGAGTAGTATTTAGACATGAGAGTTACATGTCATGATATGCTTAATTTCGGCAAATTTCATCAAATTTCATACTAGTGGGCGATAATTACCATTTTTGGCAGGGTAACCTATTTTGGCACTACACCGGAGGGTAGGCCAAAGCTAACCACCTCTGGAGAGTGGACTCTGGCAGCCTAGCTCTGGAAAGCAGGAGCCAGTGTCACAGCTCTAGGAAGGGGGGGGGGGGGGGTCTGGCAACCAGGTTCTGGAGGCCTGGCTCCAGTAGTCTGTCTCCAGGCTGTGGCAGCCAGGCTCCAAGAACCAGGCTTGGTGAGGCCGACGACGACCCAACTCCAGCCAATCAGGGAGGACACGTACCTCGCGGCTTCTGCTTCTCCTGGTCCCACATGATGGTCACGTCGTTCACCTGCAGCGGCATTTACTGAACACCTGTACACGGAGCCTAAAACCAACCACGGACATCCACACTCTCACACGCCTCGCACACATCTACTCAATCAGTGCTCTGCTCACAGCGTGCTCACAACACTCGTCCATGCTGGAACACCGAGTTCCATTCACTCACACCGTCACACTCGACTCATTTTGAAAATTTTGAAGAAAGAAACAAAAAAAAAATTGGAGAAAAAAAATCTCAATTTTCCACACAAACAAAAAAAATGTCTAACCACTGCCGAGGTTCCTTTAAGCTATGATACAAAATTAAATGAAGACTAAATTGCAATTGCCAAAGTTGAACCCAAATGGAGATTAGGGTGTTTTGCTATGATTAGAATTGTCTGAGATAACGTTTATAATGCCCATTTGTTGTAGAGCTACTTTCTCTGAGAAACAGATTTACAATCTCATCTATCTCAGCTCGCATTGACACGGGCAGTCACACATCATGTTTATTTATATAAAAACAGTTTGTGCAGACATGTCATTGATTTACTCACATGCAAGCCGCCACACCATTCACAGACATACTACATGTGTACCATTCTATTCCAACACTATTCAACACATCACTTAGTAAAGATCACAGAACATACAAGATTCAATAAAATAGCAAAGAGAATTTACGATATACAATTTAATCAATATATGAGCGAATACTTATGGAAAGCATGTTACAACTAACCCATTACTGGCACAAGGGGCCATGATGAAGAAATATATGAATCATACGACTTCTCTATTTTCTCCCTTTTTAGATTTATACTGGTGTCAATCAGCACCTAATGTGTGCGAGGTGACTGGGTATGCCTGTATGGTCAGTTAATTACCAACTGTGGTTCACAAAAGTGGGGCACACTCACCTTCCCAAACGCACTGAACACTTCCTTGATCTGTGACTCGGTACAGTTGGACGGCAGGCCGCCCAGGAAAATCTTATTTTTGTTTTTGGCATCTGTGTTTTTGGGGCTCCCCTTAAAAAACGGAAACGACAAGGGAGGATGATATCAATCTAATCAAGTGTGGAAAGTCAAAAACTCAATAATTCAGGAAATCGGCTTTAAGTGATCAACCAACATCGCTACGTCAGAAACCTCACAATGCGCGGAGTTGGGATGGCTCGAGACTGGGTCGACTCAAGCGGTGAGGGTGAAGTCTATTACTACCAAAGCAATTATACAGATCTAGGTAACCCTATTTCCACTGTACACGGGGGAGGGTGCACATGCAACATGTGGCGAGGGAGTACTGTTTCGATCCATTGGGTTTTGTTTTTATATAAATTTTGTTTCGTTTTAGGCCTACTTCCTATTTGGCCACCAGTTTACATGATGGGAATATAGTAATGCGGGAAGCGATGGAGCAGTAAAATAATAGGGGTAAAATGGAACAACTTTTTATTTGTGTTTTCCCCGATGTCTACTGGATCAATAGATTCCAAGCCAATATGATTCCTACCCTTATCATATAACCTCTAGCCCCTCTTGAATATATCTAATTTATGGGCAGGAAATATGTTTGTTTCAGTTTGGGATTAAGTGGGTGGGTAGTTGGACGGGGGCAGGGTAAGGACTAGCGGTTGTGGTATTTCATACATGCCACGGGCAAGGGAGGAGGAGGGAGGGTGGGAGGCCAGTATGGGTAAAGGCCGACGGCAGCAGAGCGGATTCTGTTTGTGAGCAAAGCGATATACAAGGTTGGGTTATTCATAAATGACTTATAAAGCAAAAGATTCACTCACATCACACCCTACCTTGTTCATACTCCGTGGATTGCACGCCTTTGGGTCAATCTGCAAATACAAAAACACATACAAAACATTCTCATCTAAACAGTTATTTGCTGATATATTTGTATCGTCTGTCTGGTGTTTTGCCAAAGCTTCGATGATAACTTAGGGATATCCACTTCTGTATTCTGTGTACTCTGTGAAGATTCTCATGCCTTTTGCTGTCTTGATCGTTATTTTTGCTAAATCAGTTAAGGACGCGTCAAGTTGGAATAACCAATAAAATGCTGGATACAGGATCCGAAATTAATGTCACTGGGTCCAGATTACACAACCAGAAATTTCACTCTAAACAATTCATCGAGATCTTGAGTCATTTGTTATCTATCTTTATATTCCATTGGGACGGGGGCGGCAATGAGATGAGAAGGGGTAAAGCCATTTCAATTTGAAATACACATCTGAATAGTACGTATTTCAACTGAAACCGCAAGAATTTGCCTCGATGAGAATAACATAAACTCGGGGCATTCTGCAACCATTAACCAGTCACCAACCTAAGCAGGAGGTTAGAGAGTGGGGCGCTCTAGCCGGCCAATGTTTGTTACCAGTGGCTAAATTCCCAACACAAACACATACCGGCGACGACGGTCAGCCAAGGTGTGGTCAGGGCTAGTGAGTGCCGGTGTTGATGGCAAACATGGTGCTGCTGATGGTGCCTGGTTGTTGTCAGTGATTATGGAAGCTGCTGTGTTGCGTCACTTTGCAGTGTTCAAAGCAAACAGCCAAATACCACATTTTTCCCTTCGGATTCAGTCCCTGTGTCATCTCTCTGTCTGTCTACCTCTCACCTCCGCCCACCCTATGATAGATCACCATTCATTATTGTTTTTTGTTTTTTTTTTAAATAAAAAATATAAATATATCTCGCACTTCCGTGCGTGTCATTGAGACAATTTTTTAATTTTTTTTTTCCATTATTGATTCGCTTTTAATCATTCGTTTCCGTAGATTAGTGTCTGCCTTGTAACGACTGAACTACATTTCTTTTCCGAACAAGGTTCACTCCGTACACATCATTCCTATACACCCAACAGGTCATATCAGTGATCTTTGCCTTAGGTTTTACGAACGTGCACTTAGAGGGCTACGAACGGGACCTATATAGGAGACCCTGTGGTAATTTACCACCACTATTCTGTGTGTGTGTGTTTTTTTTATTGCCATTCAGATTTGCCGAGACTTGGAATACAATGCAGGTCAGATGGTGGTGTTCATGAAGGGTGGTTGTCGTGTAATTTCATGGCTGGTAGCAAGTTGGTCGTGATGGTGTGGAGGTAACGGTGGTGGGTGCACGTGGTTATGGTGGTGGTTTGTGATTTTTGACATCGACTTAGAAGTTCTTATAGTATGCGCCACCTGTTATGGAGGCCGGTCGCCCAGTCCATTCAATGATACCTGGCCTTCCCTTCCCACGCCTGAGAAATCCACGCTCCGCCCCTGGAGGTGGAGTGTAGCGAGACTGCAGGTTTATTTTCATATACCTATGGCCGAACCTCTATGAAATACAACCTACTGTTAGTAATCCAGTATTGATAATGCTCAATAAAATCGTGTACTTTGTGAGTACATAAAACGTTTTTGCTTTTTCATATTTCATATTTAGGTATATGATGATAATAATAATAATAATAAGAAGAAGAAAACGTTATAACTAAGTCCGTAGGGATGTCATACTCGGTCTTTTGAAATATGTCCCTCCACCTCCAGCGTCAGAACAGAGGAGGTGTGAAGCGCAGCGCCCCCTATCGTTTTGGCATGTACTCAAATGACAGCTCTATCAGTCTATGTAGATTCCTATGCAAAAATAGGCTAACTATTAACAGCTACTACATACAATCTATTAGAGCTCTATCAAAGATCTGAAATATTGATAGAGTGACATCTAATGTACTCCAAACCACAATAGAGCTCCACGTTTTATGGCTGTTTGGTGTTGTGGAATACAGCCTTATTTCTTATAGCCTTGAACCCTGCCGCGATTGCATATATGAGTCGGGTCGCTATAGGGGGCGCTGCGCTTCACACCTCCTCTGGCGTCAGAACGTATTTTATGGGACAAAAGACCTTCAATGGCCACCATACGGGCTCAGTAACCACGTTTTCCCTTAGTATACTGTGGGGAGTGTGGCAGCCCAGACGTGGAGAAGATGGGAGGAGGGGGAGCGGGGCCGACTATCAGATCACAGTTGGTGGACTTTGATCCGTGCCTATCAGCCTGCCTCATGCCCCACACACCACTCTCCTGACAAAATCTCTTCATTGCACCAGTTATCACCCACCTACAGCTCGCGGCCTCGCGCGCATCAAGACTAAAACCACGGCTAACAGTCTGTAGACCGTGACTCTCAGTAACATATAACCAATCACCGGAGCACACGGGACATGTCACCTAACAATCGACAAACTTAGAGACCCCAAACCACATTTTACTATATACACATGCCGTATATACTGTAAATACGCACTGTTTGGCCATATAACGTAAAAATACTGTTTATTATACGTTTATTAAGATATTGGTTGTTAAACTAAATAAAAAATAAAATTTTTTTATTTCGGGTATATAATAAATATATAACGTCCAACCACGCTTGTACAAGTCACAGAACTCGATGATAATTTACCGTTTGTACGGAACTCGGCGTAAATGCCTCGGTCCGTACACACCGTAAATTAGCATCTCGTTCTGTGGCTTGTACAGCATGGTCAGAACGTTCTATATAAGTACACAAACAGCCATACCTCTGACACAAGACGCGCTGATGTATAGAAAGGCATTAAGCCCATCCAACTTACCTGTATAAACACTCAAATCTATGCGCCTTTCAGAACTAGTTTACTACGAACTGACACCTATACATCTCAGTCTACTGTCGGGCTGTCATTACAACGACTCTCTATACTCGTGGTCATAGCTAATGCTCCAGTCACACTAGCGTAAATTTTGGCGTTTCTTCTACGTATTTGAATTGGTGGGGACCTCGTATTAGCTACGGATTTGGAACGTATTTGCTTTGATTTAACGTTTTAGTACGCTTCTCAACGTTCATCAATGCTTATTTACGCTTCTGTACGTCTTGTGGCGTTTTTAGGCACATTCCGACTTTCGTTTACGTATCTCCGCGTTTTGCGGCGTTTTACAACGTATTTGTAGATTTCAAATTGCGTAGAAGAACGTAGAGGTGCGTACACGGAAAAACGCCCGGGCATAATATGACCCAAGACTAATGTGGCTTGCATAGGTCCTTCCCACCGTGTTTGACCGACTAAACTCAGGCAGACAAGACCATGCCCTATAACCGGCAGATGATAGATATTCAACGGTCATGGCCGTATACGAAAATAGACCTGACGGAAATAAAGCATCTCTTTGATCCAATAGCGTCTATTATTAGGAGAGCAATACTAACAATGAATTGAAAGGGCATGGGGCTTGGGTCATCTTTAGTATGCAGATTACCAATATTTCCCTTCTAGTGTAATATGTATATATATCAACTGATAACCTGGTCATATGTAGGTCTGTTTATGTACTCTGAAAAGTGTTCAGTCACCAACACTGTCTCTGGTGTTTAGATGACAGTGATTCTACTCATATTTCTATGTCAGTGAATATATTATCATGTATAAACAAGAGCAACCGGTGCCAAAGGAAACGTACCCCCAGGGCTACTACACTGACTGAAGTTCAGATAAACGATAAAGATGAAAATAAAAATGATTTGAATAATGTATATCACTAACACAATGAACTTGTGCAGTGCTCTCTAATAGGTTAAGTAGAACAGTATCAAAATATAACCTGCTGACGGATGGGGATTTATGACACGAGCGCTATCTTATATACTTCAGGTGTCAAGTTTCGGGAAGTTTATGATAGGCTCCTCTTTCTATCATCCCATATCCCCCATTCACACCTTTGGACGTCTCTCTGGCTCTGGCATTCTGGGAAGCTGAAAGGTTAAAGGGGTGATTCCACCAGACTAGAAACTTTATCGGAAAGTTTCTGAAGTCCTTGGAATGTATCAAAGAATATCTTATATGGTGAATTTTCTCGCTCGATAAATCGTATAAACGTCCGAAATTACCAGAAAAAAATGTGTGCTTCCACCGCCAGCTATACTTATACGAAATTTTCCGATTTTCATTTCGGCAAGTTTCCGGTGCTCGGTGGAATCGGCGCTTAATGCAGTATTCCACTTGCCAGAGGTTCTGACAGTCTAAATTCCTTTACATGAACACAGCTTTATATTTGAGAAACGTTTCTATATGATCTGCCACTACAATACGGCACATACGGTTTACGGCACATGTATTTTCAATTCAAAAGCACATTTTCCACCCCCCCCCCCCCCCCACCCCCACACACTCCCGGAGATGGCCTGGTAAGAGTATCGTGCTTGAAAATGACCATACTAAACACTGGTAGAAGATACTGAAGGTTCATGCTCTGATTGTTGTGAAATCAATCAAGAGCGATCTCGTTCTGTAGTTATCCATTTGGGGAGTGCCATATCGAAATGTCCCATGGAATATTCATTGGAAGACCTGTATTCATAAAATACTATTACATGAATGAATAAAATATTTTTGAAACAAAAAAAATGGAGAAAATTTGTTATTTGATCTTTATGATTATCTACATATCAACGTCTCTGGTACTGAGGGAAATATTGTATCACGGAGAAAACAGGCCAAGTTGATACATGTCCATGTGAGCATGCATGAGACCAACATTGGGGATTTAGAGGAGTTGACCGGACTGTAGGGGAGTTATGCAAGATCATCTCCCAGGGGTCC
The DNA here is from genome assembly GCA_950022655.1 of Alentia gelatinosa. Lineage (NCBI taxonomy): Eukaryota > Metazoa > Annelida > Polychaeta > Phyllodocida > Polynoidae > Alentia > Alentia gelatinosa. Next base: position 59,172,950 of record OX465583.1, on the reverse strand, counting down.
AAAGTGTGGAGGACTCAGTGGGATGTCTGTCCCTGGGTCCTTATCACTCCGTGCGGCATTTTACATTGGACTTTGCATGTAACAAAGCCTTGGGATTTATCTTCAGATCGGCTAGTTTCAAAAGGAAAGATTAACGGGAGTTTCTATTGGAAGAGTTCTATGTCCAACACGATATACACAACTACCTTTAGATAATAAAACAAAGTGGTACATATATACACATATATCATGGATAATGTAATCAAATAATTATAATTTTAACCGGTTGAACGTATATTTAACTTTGATAAAATCCCACTGCCGTTCTCAGAGCAGTAAGAACCAATTACTATTCTATTCACCTAAGATCTGTATCCGTTTGTCGGTGGGCGAGTAATTAGGAAATTTCGTTTGACTGATATCCGGTAATCTCCTTTGGACCGCGAGTACATCAGAGAACCATAAACCCCTGAAATGACGTGGATACACCTGTCCTACCGCCGGCCGAGTATGACGTCATAGCGTCTGAGCGGAGGGCTGTGGTTAATTCCGCTCATCTCCGTTGACCTTGGCCTGTAGTGGGAGATGACCTTGAGTGACAAGCGGCCGGTTGGTTGTTAACAATGACATTGTTAGCGGTTTGCAAGCCGGGGACGGACCAAGGCCAGAGCGTCTAGCGGGGCGCGTTAACTTATTACACGTATTTACATCATGTTAGCGGGCGGCGCCCACGTGAGGCGGAACGACTGCAGTGGGCCGTTATTACGTTAGTGACACTGTAGGACATCGGCATGTCTTCCCGTGCCCAGTTCAGCTGTATCCGTTCAACATTCTACATTTGTCCTCATTTTAGAAAATTTCTAATAATGTCTGCACAAGGGCAGAGTGCGTTTTCCTTTACTGATCAACTGGCGTGTTGTCGGGTGAGTGAGTTGGGGGGGGGGGGGGGGGGATTCTTTTATTGGGTTCATGAAAATTACTATTGCTATTATTTCAATATGAATTAAGCCTAGAATATATACAGAATATCTAAACGTCTGGGAAGATGCCAAAGCATGAGTGAATGGAGTAAATTTTGAGTGTGTTGTTCACCTTTCGAATCTTACACTGATTTCGAATGTGGGAATGAGATATGGGTTTCGTTCAATTATAAGGTTGGGTCTATGCTAGTGCCCACATGCATATGACCACCTAGATTCCAGTCTAGTTATAATAGAAGTCCCTCTATCAATTTACCCCTCCAAGTAGCACGGGCTAGAAGATCTTTCTTTTTTTAAATCCATTCTGAAACTGCTAGAGGTATTCCTGTTCCTTTCTCGAAAAAAAAGCCCCATTCCAAATTGGGAGTCAATTGCAATGACGACCAATAATACACCATTCAAGTGCTCGTTCCAATTTTAGCCGGGGGTGGCGGTGTTTTGATAGCTGACGTCAGTTGAACGCGCTGGCAGCTGACACGCGTGAGATGACCGGTACCTCGCTCACTGCACTGACCTGAGCGCTCATCGTTACATACACCCACACATAGACTGGCCTCAGTCCCTCCTGTATCCCACCCCTAATATTAAATCCCATAGGCTTAACATTGAGTTTCCGTATGCCACGCTGACTGGCATACGGAGTTTTATATGCCACTAGTGGCATACAGAATTTTTATCACGTAATATTCCAAAAATCGAGGAGACGGGGTAGGATGAAATCAAAACCTGATTCGTTTTAATCTTGGCCATCACATGCCACTCCTGGAGTTTTGGCTCCGGACTTCACTCGGCTTCGCCTCATGAAGTCACTTTGCCAAACTCCAGTCGTGGCATACAGTGGCCAAGATTAAATCTCATGCAGTTTTATGATAGTATCCTACCCCTCCACCCCTTCTGAGTGACACAGGGACTGGTCTCATCCGTAATCGGCCGTGTAGACTGGCGCGATTTTGCGCCACACTCCCCAAGCAGAGGTTTGGCTACTGGGCAGGATATCTACTAAGAGATTGATACCCTCTCACTTTGATCTCAATCGAGACAGTCAGGAGTAGGCGAAATTTATTGCTATGACAACATAGGCAGCAAGAGAACTGGAGGAAGGGAGGGGGAGGGGTATGAGGAGGTATAGGGTTACAGGGAGTGGCTTGGGGCCTTAAACAGGACACGTGCTATAATGAATTGTATTCCGATTTTCTTTAATGAAATGGTCATAATGGACTTGAGCAAGTCTACGCACTGACCTGAGCGCCCATCGTTACATACATACATACACCCACACACGCACCCACACGTGACTGTCATGAGGCGCCAACCCGGAAACGTGGCCCTCGATCCGGCCAAGTGTGTAGTACGTTGTAGTGGAGGGCTTTCTTTATGGGTTTGTCGTTTGGCTGCCGTCCCATTCACTGCCCACCACCAGCAGCACGGCCCACCACTGGGACCAACAGGTGAGCTCTGACCATCAAGCCAGGTCTGAATGAACACTGGCCGACGGGTGGGGGTCGCGGGTGCGATAGTTACCACGTTGGACTTTGCTATCAGACAACCCACGTGCTTTTGCGTAGCCCCATACTACCGGTTTGAGGCATTTAAAAGACAATTACTATTGGCGAAAATGTCGAGGCCTGTCAAGACAACAGTGGGGCCCGTTTAACAATCGAGGATTGTACATGTAGACCCAGGGACGATGTAGGTCAACTTTATTAAACACTTATGGATGAACCTATGCAAGGCTAATATCATTGCACGATAACCCTTGTACGAGGTACAGAAAAGAGTCTTCATGTACGATCCTTGCTTATTAAACGGGCCCCAGGTTTCTTCTAAATGCAGTGAGCATTTTATTTTCGGCTTGTGGGTACTTTTATTTGTAAAGGGAATATCCTTCAGAATCATAAGGAGTCCATCACTTAGGCAGTGTCTTCGGATGGCCGGCATGCGTCCACCTCCGCCCCCGGCCTTTGACCACCCCAGCGCCGGCCCCGCCCACCGCTACAGGACCGCGTGCACGTCACGCCCAGTTAGAAGTCCACAATGCAGGCAAGGCCACAGCCCGACTTTTCTGTGGTTCAACGTGTAATTAGCTGCAGCGTATCGGCGGGCCGGGGCAGGGGGCGGGGTGACTCTGCGGGCGGGCTGCGGGCGGGCGAGGGACGGCCGGGAGCCGGCAGAAAACACCCTTCTGCCACGTGCCACCCGCCCCCCCCCCCCCCCCCCGGTAAGAAAATTAACAGCTCTTAATTAATTGGATCCCAAATGATGATGCTGGTCCCCTATGACAGAGTCCAGTCTCACACGTTCGGCAGTGTGGACACGAGGCAGAGCCAGCCATGTGTGCTGGTGTTTGTTTACTTGCCAAACAAGTCGGCCCGATAAGATGTGTGTGTGTAGGTGTGTGCGTTTAGGGTCGGAGAGCCAGGAATAGTTAGCAACAACCAGGTTCATGTCACGTCTTGGTCGGACCGAGGAAATGAAGTGTCAGGAAGCTCGACTAACGGAAACAAAATGTGCCCTGTTTAAACTTACCTGAGTAAGGAACAGCCCCCCCCCCCCCCCCCCACCTACAAACACACACATTTTGAAGTTATGTAGTATCAGTGGAGCCTGGGCCAACATAAACTGAATACACTTGTGGCATAATTATGTGCATATTATAGAACTCCCCTGTCACCACAACAGTGTAGTAAATATACAATACACGTTCCCTCTCCCCACCGCCACCATTTCTTGTGACATGTGACAACCTGAGTCCAGAGCTTACAGGTAAACAAGGTCCGGCTTAGACCCACTGAAGCCCGGCCCTAAGAGCATTTACCCTCTACTTGTTCAGGTATAAGCCACTCCGCCGGAGTCAAGCCGGGGTCGTTAATTCCCTTTGGTCTCTTTTTTAAGTCAACACCGAATTCAAATTCAGAAACCTGGGAGGGATGATTGGAGACAGAAACATAGTTTGTATTCCGCCAAGAAAACATGTATTCGACAGTTTGCTTATTAACTGATAAGAGGTGAAATCAAGCTCCAATACACTTCGTAGTGAGTGCTTAACACTTTAGCTTTGTTGAGCGCTGTGTCTAATAGTTTGAAAGAGAAGGTAGGTTGAAATGTAGTGCGTCTATATTAACTGCTTCGTACCGACATACTTTTTTTTGTCTAAAATGAATTCCGGAAATCTAAATCCTGGGAAACTTTCATTTTGGTGCATTCAAGTAAAGATCACCCTATGCACTGATTATGAAAAGTAATAAATGCTCGTCGGTTTTCGTTAAGACAGCGACTCTCCTGTTTGCATTGGCTTTCCCCGGTGCACGTCACACAGATGGCCAGCGACATGCGCAATCAGGTCGGCGCACAGTGTGACGTCACCATGACGTGTCACGTCGCGAACACCACGTCACACTGAGCGTCCGGCACGAACCCTCTTAATCCCGACAACCTGCGTCGGCATCCAATCCGGGTCAAGATCCAGCACCTAATGTTCTTAACGCACATCGCTCCAGCGTCCAGCCGCACAAAAGCGAAATCTGTTTGTCCTGTGGTGGGCCTAGCGCCAGGAGTGCTCGACTCTGGCATTAATCGCTATTAGTCCTGATCCAGATACAGCAATAACAAAGTGCCTTCACCACGGGCCGGCCTTTACTCGGAACGATTATAGTATCGGCGTGTTTGTGGGCCTTGTGTTACTACGTCTTTGACGGCCTCACCTCGCCAGTCACATAAGCACAACAGTGATTAACCATTACCACGTAACGACTAAGAGGACGCCAACATTATCAGAACCATGGACACGTAGACCCAATATTTTCCATATCTAAATTACCTACACTCACTCAATTTACTACACAAAAAAACAACGCCATACTTAATGCGCAGTATCCTCCCTTATAGGCTAATTTGAAAACAACCGCATTGGCAACCACACTGCCGCAACGAGAGTGACCGTGGGATTGGTGCCTCTTGTGCGGCCATAATTAATTCTCGTTCGCCGTCCGCGGGTGTTGCGGACAGCGGCATATGGCCACTTGGCGGCCGGCTTCCACCCCCGGACCCGGCGGCTTCCTCGGGGCCGGTGCCGGTCCCCAGGGGCAAGCGCGCGTTGGGCAGTGCTCAAGTATTGATGACAAGCCCGCTGCGATCATAATTGTAATGAATGAATTACGTAAGGCGGCCGGCCTCTGCAAACGGTCGCTGGGTCGGGCTGGCCGGCGGTAACGCAGGCAGTGTGCGACCCTGACCCCTGCAGCCCCTGAGGTAAATATTGTCTCCGGACCTCGTCCATGGCTGGACCCTGCCAGAATAGCTTGATCATAGCAAGCATCGCCAGTGAGAGCAAACCTCGGCATGAACACCACAGAGCAAGCATGGCGTCTGTTACGTGAATCTAGGCGGCATTGACCAGGTGCGGCAGACTTAGGAAGGTGGGGGGGGGGGGGGGGGGGGGGGGGAAAGCGGAAAGAACACGGAAACGATGAGAATCGACCTGTTCAACCATTCATTATCTCACCCCTGGAATTTTTTCTCCATAGACTTAACATTGGAAACTCGTATCTAACACCCATTAGATATTTAGGAAATATATCCAATGGGGGATAATGTCACAAATTTTAGCCCATTAGTCAATATTAAGGGTGAGGTAAATTCAGAAACCCATTCAAGTTTAGGGTCAGAGCTCGATCCCATCTCATTTGAATCACGTAGCAATTCACGCGGCTTCGCCTTGTGAATTACTACGTGATTCAAACTTGATCGGATACAAGCTCAGACCCTAAACTTTCATGGGTTTCCTCTATAATATCATCACAGAATCGATGGTTTAAAATCCATCTATTCATTGCAAACTCCTTCAGGTAGAGGAGAGCAGATGAGGATGAGCAAATGGGAAATAATAATATAATATAAGCGTTCATTTTAACAATGGGTAACACTCTTTACCAAAGGTAAGCAAAGAAATTACCATGGTATATTGTTGGACATTAAATAGCTTGAATCCTCTGGTCCCATTTCGTATATTGCCTTCCTGAGCATCAGAGGCAGAGAGGACAAAGGGCACTGCGGTCATTTGCACCGCGTGTATTCATAACAGAAATTACTCGGAAGGATGACAGACCACCCCACACCATCCTACACGTCCGCCGCCAAAGATATTGTAATAAACCTCTCATCGGATTCTGTGATGTCACTGTCAGTTACGCGGTGACGCTGCACTACGTCATTTTACATCATATTTTATCGCCAGTCTTGCAGCCAAACTGCAGATCCTCCCAAAGGCAGCGAATGTTTAAGTGGTGAATACGACTCGACCCCACTTTTAGTCCAGCTTATTTTACCATACAACCAGCCTAGTACTGCTGCTCCAAGCCATCCAGTTTAGTTATCAATGAAATACACTGATAACATTTAGTTAAGAACATTGCAGAATAGAAAAGGTCATCATACCACGTGGTGTTTTACCAGAATATAACCTTCAGATCCAACTGGAAATATATTCATAAGATTTATTTCGTAGTTTAGTTTTCATACATGTCCTTGCATGGGTTTGTAGCATTTATGTAGTATCAAATGCCATAATTATAATGTCACGGTGACGAAATCCAAGGCGGAGATGACAGGCACGTGATCCACGAATTGATGAAGGAAGGATGATCGAAGAAACTCAGTGAGTGGCATATTTGTAGATCCTATAGATCTATAGAGGTTGATTTGTATAGAGGTAGAACTCCATTCCTCCTAATGTCACGTACGACCAGTTATAACGCATGCATATCAAATATATTCACTTATATGCAAATGAGGGACAACAGTCTTACGCTCAGAGGTACACTTGGTGACATGGGGCACAATATTGACGGAGGTCTTTGTCTGTGGTACGTGACGCAAGACGCATGTCTATGGCCGGTCAACTCGCCGTGCAAATACGTCCAGTCCACCGTCATTAATCAACAACTGCTCCGTCTCTGTTTACATAGCACATTAACTCTGTTATCAAAGCAACGACGCACCGACACCCTATCGCATATAGCCCAGTCTGTGCTCCGACGATGGAGGCCGACATTTTGAATCACAGCCACTTGATGGGTTTTATACCGTAGCTGGATATTTAAGGCATACCATGTTGACATATTTGATCGTTCACTTTTGGAACTGTAAAGGAATTGTGCTTTATTATCCACCTGATAAGGAGTCTACATACTAAACTTTTCTTTCCCCCCCCCCCCCCCCCCCACCTAAATATGCTGGGAGAACAGCCGCGGCAGTGTGATGTCACTGTCGTGAAGGGTGGTTGTTATGCTGCATTGTTCTTATAATAATGTCCCCTGGGAGATCGCATAGCAACGGTTTGGTTCTGACATGTAGTTGTCACTTTCAAGGTAGCATCGGCTGTGGCCACGTATTATTAATACATACTAAACCTATAGATCCTACAGATCGTTTAGTTTATTGTGAAGAAAATTGAAATTCTTGGTTGTTATCATCATCTAATATTTCATCATCCACTCCATCATTATCATGATGTTAAAGGGCAGTTAACAATTCTTGAACGTGAACATAAATTTCAAATGTCATATTAGTGTCTGGCTTTGACGAGTTGGGTGACCAATCCTTTATGATAATTAGAGGGTGGTGGGTGGTGTGGGGCTAATACCTGGCTTGCACAACTAATAACTAATGAATGGCGAGTAATTAGAGGGGACTTCATTACCTGGCGGCCGTCGAGGATATGAGGCCCAGAGGACAGGACCGTCTCCACACAGCTGGGATCGCGGAACTTGACGAAGCCGAAGCCGCGGGACTTGCCCGTCTGCTGGTTCTTCATCACCACGCAGTCGATCACCTCCCCGTACCGGCTGAAGTACTTCAGCATGGACGCTGTCACGGAAAACAAGAGGCGCAGAGTTAAGATCACAGATCAGAGAGTCAACAAGGATGTACAGAAACAAAGGCATGATCAGTCAAGGTTCTTACACTTGACAAGTGTAAAATAAAACATTTTTGTTCTCTTCTAAAATGAAGATTTTGAATAGAAAAAAAAATTAAATTCTTTAGAATCAGTTGCACTCCACTTCTGAGAGCCAACGTTAAGCACATACAACGTTGAGAAACGTAAAACATACGAGGGAGCTGTTAATTTCATCGTAACCTCGCTCTTCACACTACCATTCAGTCTTTATGAGGGGGTATCTATTGTGAAATGACTGCCACGAACCACGATAAATCTTTTTGCTTTAGGGAGAGCTTTATCAATGTGGGTCATACTGAATGTCAGGCAAGTTTCAAATTTGTTTTTTTCTTTTGTTGACTCCTCTTATCCAACTATTCAACTTATCCAGTATAAGTAAAAGATTAAAAAAACACCCAACTATTTCTACTCTTATTTGTCCTCATATGAACTAAACACAGTAGATCTCGTGGTCAACCTTTTGTATTTATCTTTTCAAGGTAGTATGACGTGCTGTATGAAAGGAACCAGAATTCAAAAGAGAATATGAAAGCTACCGAAACTTTGCGTGTCCAGAAAGCGCTATAGTTTAACAAACACAGAAAAATACAAAAAGAAAACATATTTGACTGTTATTTCGTCTCCTGAGTTATTGAACGAACACCGAATCCTAATCTAAATATAAATAGAATTATACTTCATGTCCTATATAACAATCCAAATTTACATTTAACATCATGACCTATAAACTACTTCTCATAGCAGATTGTTTGTGTATGATTTTAGACCTGATTAAAATGATTTTCGGACACCCAGTCATGTCTTGCTGGTTTGTGTAGTTTCGCATCTCGGTACAAATGTACACTTAAGCCCAATGCCCATCTACCGATTCCGGAACATTCATGTACCTTTGTCGGCGACAAACGGACGGTAATTTGTCTCACCAAAGGCATCCTAACGGAGTCGGCCGTAGTCGGTAGATGTAGGACAGCTAGGCAAGGGTGAGCCAACGATTAGTAGACCGATTTGCTTAGGACTAATATCCACCACCCCATCTCCTCAATGTCCGCCGTTCGAGAGAAGGGTTACAAAATTTGCCTGCGACAAGTTCACCGCCTCCTATACGATTTGGGAACTAATCGCTCAACCCTGAATCGGTAGATGGGCATCAATCTTTATCATAAAAACTGCGTTACAGGACACCTACATGTGTTTTCCTCAGAGAGACCAAGAATAATGTGTAACAATCTGAGGTGTTGGCCACAGCGTTGGGGGTCAGGGGTGGGGAGGTTATACCCTCGGTTTTATTGGCATTAACGAGGCTTTTCCACGGAAAAGTGGGAATCTGCCATCTCAGATCATATTCACCGATATACATGTGGGTATTTTTTGTCTTTATGCTATGCGCCACTGTTGTGTGAACTTTGTATAGGAAGCATCTCCACGAAGTCCCTCTTCCCTGACCATCATACGATATCACTTGTTTTTTGGTTCATGTATGACTGAATCATTAAAGAAAACATCAGTAATGAAATTAAGCCCACGATCTGTTATGCGCCTCAACAAGAGATGGTCAGGAGACAAGTCTGTGGCAATGCAAGCGAACTTCAAAATTCTTTCACATTTTTCTCTCCTTTCTTTATAACCTCAGAATGTTTCATGCACTGAAATGATACTAGTCGAATGCATACGAATTCACATACAAATATGTGTTTTTCGTCTACATCTGAGGCACCGGTAATAGTGAACCAAGTATAGCTCTGCATATCGGCGCCGATCAATGACTGCAGTAATCTTCATATCAATCGAACGGAACAATTCCCGCTGACTCGCCCCATCTATGATTGCATCCAAACAACTTATTCCCTTCCTCATTACTATGGCATCGCACCAATAGCTGATAACCTATTACTTCGTGCAGCGCATCCAATGATCTCTACTTGGGTATGCATGCACTACAGAGCAGATCAAATGGAAAACTACGAACACTTATGTCTGTATCAGAGAAACAAGAACAACGAGAGATATAGTGAAAATGGGGGAATATTATCACAGAATAGCTAAACCATAAAGTAACTCATGAAAGGGAAAGAGACAGAAACGGATACCGAATTGTAAACGCCAAATGCGACCGTGACGGATGGAAATTGGGGCGGTGGGAGTGGTTTAAAGGGGGAATTGTAGAGTTACTTGAGACGAGGGTTGACAGGGTTAAGAGGGACCTGGGGGCTGAGTGACAGGGCAGTGGCTGGGATCGATATCATACAAGCCTAGTTGCACTAATCATGGAATAATACGCCTGGCTGCCACTGCTGTGGTCGGCTAATATTAGATGACGTAACCCTGGTGTCAGTCACCCCCGTTCACTGTGTGTCCACTTCCAGGACTGTCCCCCTCACGTCCCGGTGTCCCCCTCACGTCCCGGTGTCCCCCTCACGTCCCGGTGTCCCCCTCACGTCCCGGTGTCCCCCTCACGTCCCGGTGTCCCCCTCACGTCCCGGTGTCCCCCTCACGTCCCGGTGTCCCCCTCACGTCCCGGTGTCCCCCTCACCTCCCGGTGTCCCCCTCACCTCCCGGTGTTTCCCTCACCTCCCGGTGTCCCCCTCACCTCCCGGTGTCCCCCTCACCAGCTACAGTCGTCCCATTCTCGATCCCTCTTCTCTCACCCCATCCACACAGTCACCACTCCCGCTCATCTCTCCCCAAACACCTAACTTTTCCCTTGAATATCAATGGTGAGTGGGCTCGCTTGTGGATCGCAGGCAACACCTTTCTCGCCCTCGATCATCGCATTTTCTGGGCGGCGGCAAATGAAACGTTTTTGGGAGAGGACAGCCATCGTCGCTGACAAATGTGACTCATGGTGCGGGCTTCCTTTTCGACAAGTGCTGCAACTTGTAGCTGACAAATGTCAATTCTTTTACTCCCCCCTGTTGTAAAGCATCTTTGTACGCAGTCTGTACATGTATAATGATCGCTGACCAATTATCAACTGCATATATTGTCTTATATCAATTTCGCCAGAGGTACCTGAACAGTTACCCCGGAAGGGAAGAGGTCATGTACATGTATTCGTCTCTGCGCCGCCGACGAAACAGCCTTTCCTGTGGACTCACCTCGCAAATGGCACACACCCGATCAAAGTACATGTTGTGTACCTCCACTTATAGACATCAGTCATTTCGCGGATATTTCCTGTATGAAAAAGCGGTTATTGTCTCATGGTTGTATCAGGACGGTCATGGCGACAACTGGGATTAGGCTGATTGATATTACCGGAATGTGGTGTCTTACTTATGACACCTGACCGACTAAACTATGGACGCTGGATGGTCCTATGGGACAGTGGTTAATAACCATGAGCTTCTGACTAATGCATGCACATTACTCTATCTGTACACACAGCATCACTGTGACCCAACTTTCTACATAACTGCAGCACCACGCTTCCTTAGACAGACCCACTAAACACACAATACCTGAATATTAATCTATTATCATGATTGTATATCTATGAAAGTATGGCCGATGTATGATCCATGGGGTCGATGTTAAAAATATGCGCCTGATTTTTTGTTTTAATGTTCCACAACGCCACCTTGCCTATCACTCTCCTCGTGCTAAATGTTTAAGGTTCATTTGAACTGGTAATTATTGATTTTCCTCTGGTATGATCATGGGACCGGTTCTTACCCATCTCGACGCATTGACTGGTCCAATTACTGCCACCTCCATCTACCATTTGACCCTACACAGGGAGCCAGCACGCTCACATCACACGCCCTCACTCTGATTGCACCTCCCTGGCCGACCCAGTAACTGAGCGCCCTGATCTGCCCAAGAGTATCGTGTGTAATCGTAAACTCTTCCCCATTCCCGTCTGATTATTTCCCATTGTTTTTATACGTCGCCATGGTGGAAATAGGCCCCGATACGGCGGATGACCAGCATGACGCTGATGACATGGTAACTGCTATTCGTGTGAGTGTGTGTGTGCGGGGAGGGAGGGAGGGAGGGAGGGGAGCTTAGGGTGGTCCGCCGATGTATGCGGGTTGGCTGTACTTTTCCTGCCACAACTCGCATTGTAGACTTGCTCAAGTCTTTGATTAAAGAAAATCGAAATACAATTCATTATAGCATGTGTCCTTCTCTGACTGGCCCATGAATCAAAGACTTGTCCACTCTGACTAGAATCTCCTGTTTATGGCCCCAAACCACTCCCTGTAACCCTATACCTCCCTCTACCCCTCCCCACTCCCCTTCTACAGTTCCCTGGCCACCTGTGTTGTCATAGCAATATATTTAGGGAGTGTGGTGCAAAATCGCGCCAGTCTACACGGCCGATTACAGATGAGACCAGTCCCTGTGTCACTCAGAAGGGGTGGAGGGGTAGGACACAGGGACTTAGGCCAGTCTACTCGCACTGTTGAAACCTTACCTTTCTAACGGGTCGTTGTGCAGTACCATACCCCCCCCCCCCCCCCCACCGTACACCAATAATTCCGTTATTTCTTCAGCACCTACCACTTTCATTATCCTATCATCGAGTGCACCCCCATATTGGTGCCCAAGTATAAGTTTATATTTGGATAGTGAACTCAGCCATTTTCCCAAAGGCGCCTCCCCCCCCCCCCCCCACATTTTGTCGCTTAATATTCTTCTTTCCAAACCCTGGGGCCCGTTGAATAATCTAGGATTGTACATGAAGACCCTTTTCTGTACATAGTACAAGGGTTTTCATTTAGTAATATTTAGGTCTGTTCGCTAAGACAGTATTAGCCATCCATAAGGTCGTCCATCAGTGTTGAATAAAGTTGACTCACATCGTCCCTTGGTGTCCCTGGCATACAGAAAAGGGTCTACATGTACGATCCTAGATTATCCAACGGGTTCCTGGGTTCTAGTATTTCACCTAGAACCACCGAAAAGTTGAAGGTGCCAGACATTGTGCACTTCCATGCTAACTTAGCACCCTAGACATAACCGAAAGCCTATTTCATAACAGCATTACTGTCAATGACACCGTATTCAGGGCACCTATTCACCATAACCCTGAAGTGATTATTTCATTTGGTGTGATTCTGTACGGTACTGCACACCGCCTATTCACACTGAACCTGAGCCCTATTCGTCATACTCTGAGTACACTCTAGATCTTCAGTTCCCGCAAAGAGGGGTACGCCTGGAATCTATATTTTATAACCGTAGATTCCAGGGTACAGAGAGCACATAACTCAGGATCCTCCAAGCTAACGACGTGTATTACGTGAAGTTATAGCAGTCAGCGGACAGTTATACGACTATGCATACGACCCCTGCCTGCGCTTGGAGATGATGTTCTGTGAGGAAGGATCCGTTTTGAGTCCGGTACCGGCTTTTATTATCCACCTAATACAACGTGTCCATAGAAAACACATAGGGAGCGTGTATCACCATACCCGGAGCATACAGATATATCCACCTAATACAAAAAATGGTACCCACTGCCCAATCGGCTTAACACCCGCCATGAGAATGAGGAGTAGGGGTCTAGGGCCCGAGTGGAAGAACGGCCATATAGCCGAATTCGGTGATTGTCTGACACAATATTCCCTTAAAAATTGCCAAAAAAAAAAAAAAAAAAAAAAATAGGGAGTGTGTATCACCATACCCGGAGCATACAGATATATCCACCTAATACAAAGTGTCCGTAGAAAACACATAGGGAGTTTGTATGGACATACCCAGAGCATACGGATGTTGTATGCTCCGGGTGGCGCATACGGAAAAATAGTGCATAACTAAAATGAACTGATATCGACATGCCACTTGCCCAGAAAAGGTGGATAATAAATACAATATAGACGGTTGTATGCTCCTCGGAGTTGACTCTGCGCAATATCCTCGCATACGCTCGGATTTGACAACGCGTCAACTCCTCGGAGCATACGGCCGCTTGTATCTGAAACCAGTCTATATTGTATATGTATTGTCCTTATCATATCCCTTTTGAGTATATGTTCCTATTGTAACAACTTTCAAGGCACATAGACGTTTCTCTATATTAGCTGGAGGATCAAGGTTCATATATCTATTGTATTTGTCAAAGCAATGATATAATTAACAATACACGACTGTCTGATGCACAGATATACGGAGCCTCAAGTCTCGTCCCACGATGATGATGTTATTCTCATGAAATGCGGAATTCCTATCCTTTAATTTGGATTCTCTTTGTCTATCCGTCTCATCTTCTCGATAGAACACTGCATTATGACAACATGGCTGTTAGTAATCTAAACATATAGGTATGTTGACCACACACGTTTATTCGTGGAAATACTTAGTACACATTTGCGAGTCTTGTGATTAATTCACTTCAAAGCATAACTGGTCACCCAACTGCTGATATGTCAGAAGGTATTTGGCTGCCATTAACCCAAGAGGGAGAAACAAACGCTCCGCATCGAATATCAGTGATGGTATGCGATTTTTTGTGAACAAATAAAATCTCAATTTGAATCATGGTATTCCTCGTACTTTTAGTGATGCTATTTACAATACAGGATATTAACATTTATAAGCGACAACAATCCATATTCTAGCGAATCAGCAGGAGTACCTCAAACTCAGGTACTACTTGGCTTTGAACAAGTTATTCATGATAAGATAGCTGACCAATATATCATATATGTGGTCCCAGATTTGAGGTAATACCGTGTGGGCAAGCACAGGCTCCTTTCTAATAACAGCTATATCTGTATAACATGAATCCTTCCATAGGCAACAAGAGGATATCTCGACTTAAAGACGTTTGATCAGACAATGAATACTATAACTGTCCATAGGGTTATCTTGGGAGGCTACATGGCATACAACACGTACCACAGCATATACAATGGTACATAGAAGTTACGTTGGGAACTGAGGAACAGAAATAGGAACTGGTCTCTATAAAAACTAGATCATCCTGCAATGAGAGTCCCCCTGCGTTGAAAATGACCCAGACACGCGGCAGAGTAAACGCGGCTTTCTGGGCGGAGATCCGTGTTTCAACCGCAGGGTCCTGCTCACCCCTGACCCAGGCTCACTGATACGAGCTGACGTCACAGTTGACAAGAGAGCCACTCACGACAAATTTGGCCCAAAAGTGATGCCGGTAGTTGCCAACAATAACACACTTTACCGGGACAGAGCACCCACTAAACGCTATTCACCCGGCCCTTAGCGACCAGGAACCCGGGGGCACATTAATATCCAGGTCTGTTAGGATATTTTCTCTATCAACATAGCTTCAAAACTGCCGTCATTTGAAATCTATGTAGAAGTAAGTTGTGGGTAAAACTCTGTACTTCTGCTCACCAGATTTTTATTTTCGATCTAAACTTTGGCTGTGTCAATTTGATCGGGTTGTGATATCAAGAGATTTTGGAGTCTTAAACGACCGTTAAAGCAACTTTCATACGTTAATGGTAAACCACACTAAGTCTACGTTAAAACCAGCTCTTTTTAGTCCAGTTATCTTTTAAGCTAACTTTGTCAAAGATTTGAGCATGGTTCCATACTTCCGGGCATTTACACTTTGTGATTTTTTTGATTTTTTAAATTTTTATTTATTGACAATCTTTTTCACCCATTAAGGGTGCTTTACAAAGCGATAGTCGCACGACTATATTACAACATTTATCAATGCATTACTCAGTAATTTTCACACGTGATACGCCATCCTTGTACTTTATATGTATGCATTTTCATAAGAATATGTACACATGTTCATGACCAAAACAGCTAGACGTGTAGTCTGCCCAAAGATGGCAGGATAACTTGTAATTCATAAAATACAAACTCCTGACAAACATACATCTCCCGAACTGTGATTACGAGTGCATTTTACTCACTCTTTCCTTTCCTAAAAGCAGCAAAGTGAACCACAATCAGTCCTTGGCTTTAGAATTGTAAATTAAAATTAAGGTTTTCCCTGATTGTAATATCTTCTCCTTCAACCAGTCAATTCCTCTTTCTTTGTAAAAACCCCCATGAATGCGACCAGCATATCATCATCGTTAGGGAGAAGTTGAAGAGGAGGTACACAGCACACTCAGGTTTGATCCTACACAGCGTGGCGCTGGTGGTGGCCCTCACTGGTAAATATTGACCTAAACTGTAAAATGCTGTATGTACATATCTTTAGAACAAACACTATATTGGTTTAAGTCCCTGAAGGATATAGAAAGAGGCCTCAGCATGCTAAGCCAGGTAAGCAGGTACTCAACATACCAATTACGTACAGCTCAGCGGGTGGAGCGCCTTTTCACAGTCACACCGGCCAGCGGTAAAATCTACCTGCCACAGCTATTTTCTTACTTATGTGCATGAGTAAACACATAATACTATTCATGACTGCTTCCTCTATCTCCTCTTGGATCTTTTTTTCACTCTTGACAGAGTAATTAATTGTTCTTGCGGATAGATCGTAAACGCCTTGTCAGAATCCAGGGTACTCTTATTTTCTCCCCTTGATCCCCCTTTCTCACTGGTATGTTCCACCTTCTCCCACCCCTATTCTTTTTATACTTGATTAGGTAATTATCACGAAGAAAGTAGTCCCTATGGCGAGTAAGAATAGGGATTCGGTTACATGTTTATGGTCCTTCAGTTCGATGGAAATAGAGACACTTAATTACTAATCTCTACAGAGTTTGCACCATGTACTTGCTCTTTTGGACTACGCATACTACCGGTCACATTATCCCCATATTATATAAATACAGGGACTCGAAATTTAATACGTTTCGGCTGTCAGTACACAAATACTACATGAAAAAGCCATTACGCTATAGCTTCGGATATTGTGACTAAATGATTTGATATTGTGTTGATGTTGTTAAACGACATGGAGACCCATATAGCCAAAGTCCGCTAGGGATATCAATAATAGCGTTTGCTATATTGTCATATTTATATTCGGTGAAGAAATGCAGCTTTATTAGAGTTATGCTCAGACCTATCTGACACACTAACAATAACAAGATTCCTCAAGAGCCATTTAACGGTGAAACCTTGAAAGTCAACGCCCCCCCCCCCCCCCCACCCCTTGTTCCAATAAAACAGGGATGTCAGTTAGGGTCAGGGAGAAAATGTGGAAATATTTTTCATGTGGATTTTTCTGCCTCAGAGAGACCGTGAAAACTTGGATAATATGTCCTTGTCAGGCATGGCACGGGGCTGAGGGTCTGTGGGGAGGTTCAAACTATTTTTTTATCGGCGTAAATGACGCTAAATCAATTTTATCTTTGTTTGACGCAAGGAAAAGCAATTACATACTGAATACGGAAAAGTGGATTTCCACAGAAAAGTGGAAAACTGACATCTCTGAATTGAAAACAAAATATTAAAAGAAATTGTTCCACTAATTGTATGTGTGACACAGTCACCTGTATGCTTATAGATGACAAAAAGCACCTTCCTAATACAGCAGAGTACTCAAACACACTCCCAGGGCCCGGGAGTGAGACTTGTGGAGCGAGTCATAAGGGAGATGCTCTACACCAATATTGACGATGAAGGAGCATGCGGTCCACTAAGGTGACGGTGGTTAGGGGCATTTGCTAAAAGTGACACTTCAAGGTACCATCCCAAGTTGGTTGGACATCGCTACATTTTCTCTGAATATTAATTTTGATTCAGAACTAATTCAGCATCTTTCAAACTCTGTATAGGCAGGTCATGGTAATTAGTAGTATGACAATTATAGATTATAGAAAGGTTTCCACTCGCGATACTATAAATGTGTTTCTATGTTTGTGTTTTTAAGCGGTCTGGGTGAAAGGACGGCTAAGCCTCGTATACTCATCAAGATACTTTTTTTTTTGGGGGGGGGGGGGGGGGGGGTCTGATTAAGACTCTACATAACCACGTTTCCAATTCACCCACTAATCGAAATACTATATACTTTCAAATGTGTAAATATCAAGGAAATGCGTGCTTTCCGAAAGAGTAATTTAAGTGACAGTGAGCATGACAGAATGCACCTTCATATACAGGTGCTAGGTAACATTATGTTCGTATATTCTGTGAAAACGTTGTTCAGTAAACCGCAGCCAAATCAGAGCAGGGTAGATTTATTATATAGCTACATGTATAGAGTAGAAGTGAATTATGTCTAGTGGTGGCACAGGGACCTACATTATCTACTTCGGAGATCATGATGTACCTACTGTCCTGGTTACAGAGCTATGTATATGATACGGACACTTATCTAACAGATAACTTTCCATGTTCAACCCTGGCTAATTTATTTATTGACTGTGCGTCATCCCTCACCCTAGTAATGACGATTAAACAACTAACTCCACAAAACACACTAAACTTGAACGTACACATGGCACGGAGCAATCCTGGAAATGGACAAAAAGTAAAATATCCTGCCACAATTTACGTTGAGACGCCGAGCGTGTTCTCGCAGCATGAACTACTCAGAGCACACTTAGCATGGGCTCAACACCAAATAAAGAACTGGGGCAACTACTACAAGGAGCAGGCACCCTGTCGGCAGTCTCTCCTGAAAAGGGTGTCAGTGGAACGGGGACAACGACTCTATATATGACAGGGGTAATGTTCTAGGAATGCCCTTCTTCTGTCATCGGGATCGCGTTACACCACATATGGGCCGCCGGGTTATGGCTGAAGTGGAGGCCGTGCTGGTAGCCAGACAGAGGCCGGGTGTTCCGCGTCGGCTCCCCGGCCGGTGCCTCCCTCGATCCCGGGCCCTGGACGTCCATTTACCCGTTGGGGGTGCGTGGGGGAGGATGGGTGCTCGGTGCGGGTTGACACTGGTAATGAGGCCCGCATTTACCCTCGCTTTTCTGGCCGGGCGAGGATCAAATTAACGGAGCCATTGTGTGCGTTGTGACCTATACACCGGGACCGGGGTGCACCGCTGCCTGTGCCCCGACCAGCCCCCATTCTGGTTTGCCGTGCGAACATTACCAGTCTGGCCCGACGCCGGGAACATTTCCACCACCAGCTCGCGGCACGGCGTTCTGCTCGCGACGCGTTATTCGCGCGCGTAATGCGAGGTGGGACGCCCCTGCGCTAACTCCCACCACGCGAACGCCAACGCAACTACCGCAGCCACGCGTTACGTCATCTACTTATAGGGGGTAATGGAACTCGGCATGCATTTTAGAGTCACCCTGAGCTGGGATTATAAACAGTTGGCTGCTCGTAATCACACATCGCTAGTTGACGATAGTGAAAATGGGGCCAGAAAGAGGGACCTGCAGGAGGAGGCGGGGAGAACCGACGCCGTGCTATATCATATGTTGATCTGACCCAAATGCTGGAGACAGATCTGAGTGGTCTGTTAGAACACACTCTCACTGGGCAAAACACTTTTAGCTTGGGACTGGAAAGTACGCTAGTCAACAAGTCAACTCTCCCACTATCCTTTTAGCGTAGCATGCTTGAAGTCATTCAGACTTTTAAATCGACCCTGACCCTTCACTAACATCATACTTCCCTTTCAATATATACATCTCGGATAACTAATGCCGTACGTGTGGGAGTTCCGATAATACTGGTGCCGGATATCGAAAATTAATGAATGAGTATTTTTTTAGGTGGTAGTAACTTGTGGACGTGAGTGAACCATCACGGCCGGAATATACAATTTATCTCCACATGTAGCGGGGGCATGCCCGAGCAGAGACCGCACGCTGAAAACGAGGGGGCGGGGCCGCTGCCTGGTCTGTTGTGTGTGCGAAGGGTAGGGGGCAGGGGGCAAAAGGCACCGACCAGCCCCGACACATTTGTATACCCTCCAGCCCAGTGCGCACACACACAAGGGATTTTACAAAGCTGCCCGTGTTTATCTTCCACGTAATCCGAAGGTCTCAGATTAAGGACCGAGGAAAGTCTGGAAAATAAGCCGCCCGGTCCGAGATATGAACTCGAGCTATCATAGCACTTGCCGAGACTTTATCTTTACCTCTCCCACGGCTGCCTAGTTAGTGCTGCCCGGGCAAATGTTAGCACCACACACACTTCATTTGTTGTACACGGCTCTGAGTGTGAAAAATACACATTGGTTTCATCAAACGCCGACCTGCCATCTCGGCTCTGATTACGCGAAGTGTGATTACATTTCAACCTCTCGCCAAACCCGAAGCAAACACATACACGACAAGTTAGAGCAGGCCGTTTTCAAATCATGTGCTAAATTACAAATGTCTCACCACCACGACATATTTCGCTCCACCTCATGGGCTTTATCTGAGAACTTAGATAGCAGATCCTTGACCTAGGGGGCGGGCTTTTCGAGCCCAACACCGGATCCCAGAGCGGTCCTTCCTGGTGGCTAAAGTTTTCAGGTTAGTAGGCCGGCTGATGTCAGAGTAAGGTTGTCACTCCATTATTCTCAAATTTATTCCTCTATGACTACCCCTGGTCTATTCATCCTCGATATCATTCGATGTGAAATGAAATTAGTGACCAAATTGGCCTAATACACGATGCATGGAAATTGAGGGTGGTATCATAGGAGGTGGAGTCTAATTAGTCTTTAAATTTCTATGAACATTATGCATTATCTATGTACAGATTAAACAAATGTATGAATTCTGTTACAGTGGAACTCTATCTTACACCAACGGGAGAGAAGATTATCAAAATAAGGCAAGCTTACCTGTAGTCGTCTCCCAACTGAGCCCACCAATAAACACTTTCCTGGAAACCCAAAGCAAGATATTAATGAAACAGTGTGCACACATACGTATATAATTACAGCAAAAACGTTCTTGTACTAGATAAGAGCTATCAATCATGTAGACTATACATAAAAAAAAGGACCAACAGTACATATTCCATAGAATTCATTATAAATTTACCCAGAATCATAGGAAACCAAATTCCAACTTCAATGACTCAATATTTAGATTCAAATGGTTTACAATTATAATCTACATGTATTTCAATCTATTGATTCATAAAATTAAATCTGTATGAGAACTCGTGCGCTGCTTTTAAAGGACACATTATACGTTTACCCTTCTGAAGTTCTGTGTCGCCCGACAAAGTGAAAGTTGATGATATTGATAGTATACAATAGTCCATCTCGATAGAAGCCATTACGATAATATGTCCCTGATTGATCTATTAGCATAGAGTCTGCTTTATAGTTTATTTGTATCATATGTTCCCTTGACATACTTTATATTATGCCATGGGTTCTACTGGAATCACGATCTTTTGCCTTAATAGCTAAACTGATAGAATCATACGGAATGGAACAGTCGGCTATGGAAGCTTTCGAGGCTACGATACTCGCCATAAACAACTTATTGTGAACGCTAAGTACTACTATCTCTGGATGTAATGTCTGTTGTTCTGAGAATGTAGGTAGTTGTCCTTTTTTCACGCCTGACTGCCCTGTGTGTATTACGCAAGCATGTGCGGACAGCAGCCCATGACCACACCAGTCAACTTGAAACCTGCCAACTCCCCCTTGCCAGAGGCTGAGCGTTCACCGGCCAAGTGAACTGTAACATTACTCCACTCGCTGGCAGTAATGTTTTTCCCAAATAGGGAGTAACCACTCGCGGAAAACCGGCACACAGAAGACATACAAGATGTGACATTGCCACAGAATAGTATCGAAACATCATGAAATACTCAAATGCGTCCTCAAGACTGGCTTCATACACATGATATGCAGGGGTGGGTTGCGGGAGGGGAGGTGGTTGAGTAGCCATTACTCAACTTGGACCTCGCTTAGCAAACGCGCACACTGTATGGTTACGTATGTAACATTCTCATCGAAACTTGTATAAAAGTAAGCTCTTACCCCTTTTCGTCCCCATTCTGTGCAAACTTAGGGTTTACCGTCGTCGCCATAACAGCTGCTGTGTAATACTATATGTTTCCCGGACCATCCACACTGACGAACTGACTAGATGTGGACTTCGCTCGCCGAAGTGTTTCATCGAATGCGGGCGGCGTGACCGGAAAGGGTCAATAAGGTCACGTGATCCAGCAGGATGCAGACGATCTTTTGTTTTGACGATTTGCCACTAGGGGGCAGCGCTGAGAGAGGCACGGCATTGGGCAACACCAGCTCTGAAAATGGACCAATGAAACACAAGCACAATGTCATGAATCAACTGAACAGTGCCAAGCCAATATTGTGGTGACTTTTAGTAACATTTACACTGCCTAAATTAGGCCAACAGGAATTTTAGGAAGATGTACAATAGTTTTAATAAAAGTTCCCGAGACTTGAGTAGCTTGTGTTTAGGTTTTGGATTTAGGCCTCACGCATATATTTTCAGTAGGTAGGCCTAACCTATTGGATATAGGCCTATCATCAATCATCTGAGCAGGTTGCCAAACCATTGACAAACGTTCCCACCCCTATGTAGGCCTAAATAAAGGATACTCTCCTGTTTTCCGAGTTACCGAGATATGTATCTACTATCTTAAATGCTTATAATATGGACATCGACCCCTCCTTTATTCAATTTTTCTTATATGAACTTAGTTCCCTGGTCCCTTTGGAAAAAATAATCAATTGCCTGATAAAACCTAATCAACTTATATACGAAATGTCGCAACATTAGCAAATAGCATACCCCCCCCCCCCCCATCTCTATGTCGAACTGAATCGCTAATTAAATACTTAAATCATGATCAGCGTGTTAATTATTTTATTTTGTGTGTGTGTGTGTGTGTGTGGATTATAGAAACAACTTAGGGGCCTAATTAAAAATAATTGAACACGTTGACATCTTAAAGGTACCGTAAATCTCAAAGCTATTCCCCTTTTCCTAATTTAAACCTATTACTCTTGATAAACCAAGCCAGTTTTAATATACCATAGTCGGTTACCAAGTAAGCCTAGGCTTTTTTTAGTTTTAGAATAGCCATTTTACAAAAGTGTTTTTTTTTCTTTTCCCATGTGAAGCTCAGTCAGCAGCTGAGACTGGGTGAGGCTATACATAGCTAATTAGATCTAGGTCTATTTTTTTGTGACAAAGTACATACACATGAAGGACCCATGTCCCTAGCTAATCCAAAGTACCAGTAAGTGTGCGTTACTTTATTGTGAAACAAAACAATTTCCTAGCTACTAAGATAGAGATCACAGTACCGGTAGCCAAAAATTACAGTGTATCATGACAAGCAAAAGTCCTCGGGGGTCCACCTCTTGTGGTAAAAGACAGAACTAGCGAGAACAAGTAGGCCGGTGGCGCCATCTAGAGGAGTATTTATGAACGGGTCCCCAGGCTCTCAATCGGGATACATTGGTTGCGTCCTGCCAGTGCACAATATTTTACCGACTGGTTATCAAAGGACGACTGCCAATAGACCTTTTTCCACATGCATATCGCCTCAGTGATACTTTAGATACAGCTCAGATAACACTGGAACTGGATGTACACAATAATACATTGGCAGGCCTAGCTATCAAATGCTTAATCTTTTATAACCAAGACAACTATCAACTCTGAAATCTAGGCAGCCCAGACTTGATGATACAGTACCCTAGTTTGCTCTAGCAGTCTAATCTTTAAAAAAAAAAAAAACACTCCCACAACCACACAGACCGTTCACACTCTAGGTATGATTGTCCCAGGCATGGGACCGGACTTGCCATGTTTGTCCAGCGACGACCTGAAGCCCAACGCACACTGTGCGACTTTTTAGCGGAAAAGACGCCATAAAACTCCCCTCTCGATATTTTCCCGGTACAATATCGCAACGTGTGCCATACTTTCCTTGCGATATCGCCGACCCCATTATGCACCCCCTTTTCACCCCCTTTCCCCCCTGCTGATATGGGGTTTATCGCCGACTTTCCCTTGAGACTTTCCTTGAGACTTGCGAATATAACATGTCATATTTTATCGCATGTGACTTTTGCCTTTTGGATGCCACATCCCGCTGGGGGGGGGGGGGGGGGGGGGGGGGGCGGGTCGCGTGTCCCGGAAAAGTCTCAAGCGACCCATGCACACAGATATTTAGCCTATCCCTCCCCTTGCGATATACCCAGCCCACGACTGGTCTCAAACGTCTCAGCCAATATGTTTTTCTTCACAGAAACAGATTATAATTGTAAAAAGTTACTTATCTAAATGAGAGAAGAAATTGCCATTTGTTAGAACTCATGTACGGACGTTCATGGATGGATTTTTACACAGATGCCAGAGTTATGCCCACTAAAATGTATGATGCCCCAGTCATAAAAATATACCAACCCAATTCTGTATCTTTTACAAAAAGTATAGATTTATGGGTTGTCTATAGTTGAATGGCCTTCCCGCTATTGTTCGGAATACACAAAAAATCATAAGTGCCAAAACGGCCCGCCTCGCCTCCATTTTGTTGATACTCGAAGCTGTTATCTATTGTTGAGACTTATTGCAAGGGAAAGTCTCAAGGAAAGTCTTAGGGAAAGTCTCAAGTTGTGCATGGATTGGCCTAGAGATTGTCGACAAACCTCCTGCTGGGGGGACCGACGCCCAAACAGAGTTTGTCGGCGACTTTTCCTGACCCCTGCTGCGTTTATTGCACCCGCCTTGCGATATTTTTGCTAGAAAGTCTCAAGCATATCTTATGGAAAAAAATCGCCCAGTGTGCGTTGGGCTTAACGAAGGAACTCACCGATTGGTGGCGTTGAACGGCAGTTAAAGGCATATCTGACAATTCAGAGTGGCGTCACCTGGTGATTTTTGAATATTGTCAAGTATACAGTAAAAACTGGTTCCTTGTGATTTATTCTGATTGAGTAAATTTGACGTTTTTCCCAGATTATTCAGTCTTAATAGGCCAAGTTACATTTACTTGATTTACATAGGCCATACTGAAAAATATGGTTTTCTTCAATTCCTTCAAAAATAAGAACAATGACCTGTGGATATTATTAAAACTTAAATATCTATTACTCTACATCTACTATATTCTGTGAAGGTTTAAGGAAAGTGGCATGGGCTTTCATATGTAAAAAATAACTACAGTAGAACCCCGCCTAACGGACACCCCGCGTAAGCGGTCACCCCGCGTTAACGGACACCTTTGGTCGGAACGGTTCCCTATATTAAATGTTAATTTAACCCCGTGTAAGCGGACACCTCGCGTAAGCGGTCACTTTGGCCCGGAACGGAGGGTGTCCGCTTACGCGGGGTTCTACTGTATTTAGAATTTCTATATATTCTATTATAAAAACTATGATTTTGATCTGTGTATCAAAAACCAGCACCACGACCCCGACTTTTAAGTTAGATATGTGTTCTATAACAGAGAATTTGCAGATTTATGGGGAGCCGGCCGGCTGGCCACGGCGGTGGGAGGGCGTACTCATGCCTGTGGAATGCCTGTTTGGTGAAGCAGCCGCAGAGATCAGTATAGACCGGACGACAGACCGATAACGGAGACCATCAATCAACGGTCAGTTCGTTTCCTTATTGTAATTATCAACAGTGAATCTTGTGGGATATCTTGAAGAGCACTTGGAAGTCTTGTTTTTTAGTAGCATTTGTTACAGAAAAGAATTATATATGTACGTCTAGAAATCCTTTGTGATGTATTTTTGTTTACAAAAGGAGAGAGTCCATTTGAATACATTTTCAAATCACATTGGAAAAACTTTCGAGGTCTGTAAGATACATTGACAAGATCAGTAACTGCCAGTTTTTTTGGCGGGCTGGAATTTCCAGGATATAAAGTCCAATGTTCTCAATGTATCAGGTTTGTAATACTGATTCCTAACAATGGAAAGTAAAAGGAACAACGTTATATCTATATACACAATAAAAAGTAAGGTGGAAAAACACAAGACAGCAGACCACAGACAAAGAAACATAACAAGCATAAACTTAGACGAAGTTGTTGTTGTCTTCAAGAACAGAGCCACCCAAATTCACCACAATTTTTATCATATAGGGGCTGTCCATACAAGACATCATGCAACAAGGGGTGAGGTTGGGGGTGGTGGTGTAGGGTTCCAGTCTCCATGACAAAGCATGACGTGGGTATAAACATGACAAGGCCAGAGGGTCAAAATACCCCGACGTCATTTATGGATAGCCCCATACCTGGAATAACGAGAAGCTATTAAAATGGACATACATGCGAGCTGTCATTTATTACGGACCTAGGGCGCGAACATTATTAATACTGTACCTATAGATGCGGGTAGTATTTTGTAGTTGTTCGAATACAAACAGGGGCAAACAGGAGTATAAAACATAGATCATATGTCAGCACAAACTGATGATATCACTAGGTCACTCTCCAAACGGATGTTTGATCGTATACCTATAAATGTCTGATAAGGTTAAAATTGGGCGAAGACTGAAACACAATGACGTTGAGGTGATGCATGTATGTCGGGTGAGAGACACTACAGCTGTCATCCGGTAGATGCGACTGATTACCATCCATTGATAGGAACAAGAACATGGGCTATGATATCACCAATTATACCCAGGTGAATGAACCATACCTTTCCATAATTCTCAATTGTCAGCTAAAGGAATCGAGTTCATAGTGGAAATAATGGATTTGGACCAGTCAAGTAAACAGTGAAAGGCACAGAACATTTGTATGCGGTAAAGGAAGCATTTATAAACATGGAACCAACAGGTGAGTCGACTTACGCTATTCGGAATTAAAAAATAAGGGAACACTATAAGCTTTTTTCAACATACTCTGAGCCAAGGAAGCCTTTGTAAGCTTAGAAGGACAATATGTCTACATACAAAACTATGACTGATCTCACTCTGCTACTTTCTAAAAAAACACACACAAAAACCTTAACAATGCATTAAGGTGGTGGATGCAATTTGACAGACTTTGGTCGATGCATGGCACATACTACCGGCTTCACAAAAACTTGCCTTGTTTTCAAATACACGTATATCTATCTTGGATCATTGCTGTCGAGAATATCTCATTGCTCATAAATTTAGGGCAGCCTAGTGCGTGTAATCGTTATCGTAGTAAAACCAATAGGCCTTTTATTGGTGGTAATCAGTAATCGATCGACAATGCTTGCCATGTAGAGTTTATAATACATGTCACTAATTTTAGTCGTGCATTGTCCAGATAAAAATTTATGACATTCCTTCCGTTAGAAAATGTACTAAACTATATGTATTACTGGATCTATACGAACTTAACTTATTCTAGAGTTCTATTCTATTCTCGTCCACACCTTTATGTTTTATGGCTATTGAAATTGTAGGTTTGCGTCACGGAACTGTATGTTCTGCGCAAATACTATAGTCTTGAAGTAAAGTACAAAGTTCTTATCAAATAAATTGCATTCTAAAGATCAGAATAGTCACACCTAAAAGCCCTAGCCTTGTTTTGTACCTGTCATCGGGCATTCCCATAGCATAGATCCTGTGCCTGACTTCCTATACTGCTTGTATCTCTAAGAACTTGCATCTTTGGGGCAAAATATGTCCCATGTCGCAGTTTTCCAAGTATCCTAAATTCTGAGCATTTTATATTTCACTTGTAAAAAGATATGCACACGTTTATATATATGGTAAATGATATAAACTGATTTCTGTTATTTGTGATCTCAAAGCAGGAATAGACTGTGGGATTACCTTCTTCAGTGGAAAGCACCTCATGTGTTGTCGGGTTTTGTTTGTCACAAGCACACTCAAATGTGCATTCAAAGTAGTCTAATCAACTGTGGATTTATTTCATACAGTGGCATAAAGATGAAAAAAGAAACAGCTTTATTGTCTGTGAAGCTTATTAAACAAAACCAGTATTTCGCAACTCATAATAAATGATTTGTTCGAGTGTCATAACTTTTGACAGCTACCCTTTTTTTAATCCGAAATATATTTTCTCTATGTGACGTCACTGGTTTGAGGCAGAGATTAGTGAGCACAGGCGCAATGCAAGATCTGGGAGGAGAGTGGTCATCAGGAATGCACCTTTGTAGGTATTCTTATTTCAGTAGGTTATTTTTCTATCCCCCTAACATGTCTTAAGATGATCTCCACTAAAACCTTAATCATTCCAAACTTAATTGGTTTCAGTGTTTTCAAACATTGTGTTGGCCGTTTGTGCGTCAGTGTCCTTGACAACCGTCGTCTTCAGTTGCACCCTTTGTCTGCGATACCTTACTTCCGTTACTGTGGGAGCTGAACCAGTGGCTCAGGCCAAGAGAGCAGCTCTGAGGAACACTACAGATTCCCACAAGCACATCCCACCAACCATCACCGTGGAAATCAGCTCCGATTCACCACAAACCAAAATTGATCTAACGACACAAGAAGACCTTGGAATGTCCTCTCCACAAGACCACAGGTATTTCAGTGACGCCTACAGCTTGAGTGACGTCACGACAAGCCCTGCGGATAGCCCCATGACGTCACCTATCAATACACCAGACGCGCGACACAAGATTATGTACCGTCTGAATTCTGTTGGTGTTGTTCCCCAGTTGCAGTCCAACTGCGGCAAGACGAATGGAAATGCCGGTACACCAGATCTTAGGCGAGCTTTAAGTGTTGATGGCCAGACACAGTTAGGAATTACCGGAAGTTTCAGTCAGAAACGCAAGAGAAGTCTAGGTTTAAAACGCTCGCTGTCAGTTCCCAATATAAGAGAACTTATTAAACCAGAAATATCGTTCACCATTACATACGACAGCAAAGAACACTCTCTAGTTCTCAACCACATAGAAATTTTAAACTTGAATTTACCTGAAGGCGAAATCAGGGTGAAAATGCACTTGTGTCCAATGGACAAAACCGCACGAACTGACGTCGTTCCTGTATCCGCAGTCGGGCATGTGCCATTCGACCTTGGTCTAAGGTTCAATGACCTTAATGAGTCTGACCTCCAGAGAATGTCCTTATTAGTGACCTTAACATATTTATCACGTCGGTCAGGTAAGAAGAAGACTAATCTAGGAGAAGTGCTCATCAAGGTGTCTGAAGTAGGAGTCAAAGTTGGGTCATCAGTCAAGGTCAGCAAGCCATTGCATCACAGACGGCGACAGAAAAAGGTATAGAGCAGCCGATATGGGTGGTTGAACTTGCAAGTTTCTGGCCTGTGATTTTCAAACATATATACTTGTCTGATTAGGCCACTAAAAAAAACTTGTTTCTCATCACCAAGCCATGAAAAATATGACGAGGGCGCTTTATTATTTTGTTTTTGCTATATCAAAGATGGCAGACAAACAGTAAAACCCTGCATAAGCGGACACCATCCGATCCGGGCCAAAGTGGCTGCTTACGCGGGGTTTCCAGATTTTTACCGGCTATACATTTAACCCTTTAACCGCTGTATGCCAAAATGAATTGGGAAATGTACCGCCGCACCCCCACGACGTTCCTATGTACGTACCGCTGCAGGCTTCTACCAGATGCACCCCTGTAACGCCGGCTCTACTCTTCCATAGGCGTGACTCGATCTGTGCCTTCTTTTTGTTTTCCCCAAGTTCTACTCGCAAATCAACATCTCCATGGCACCATATAGACTCGAAACACAAATACATTGTTCTTAAACTGTTTTATTTACATATGGACAATTTCTTAACCCTTTCGTGCTTAAATCGACTGAAAATGAATTTGTAAAAAAAAACGAGTTTATGATGCCTCCAGGCATCATGCGGCGGTTCACACGAGAATGCCTGGAAGCATCATGCGGCGGTGAAAGGATTAATGCATCCCTGACATCAGGAGCTTTAATTTGATACTAAATACACATACCTTTCATAGTTTCTATCAAGGTTCATCTATTTAAAAAGAAAAGAAAAAGAAAAAAAATGTCTAAAATCGTTTTTTCTGATGCGCGCGGTGATGAGAAACAAGTTGGGTTTTTTTAGTGGCCTTATAAGGAATTATACTGTTAAATAGAGTATGACCTTAGGTTTCCAATTGCCACAAAAAATACCCTTCACTCTATGACTTTTATCCATGAAAAAATGAAAACAAGTAAATCCATTCTCGTTGGTCAGACAAATCTCTCCGACTCTCTTTATAATCGCAGTTCCATGATAAGACTTAATAGGAAGTGACTGTGGTGAACTTTTCACACCTCAGATGTCGACGTCCAGTAATTGCCTGCTGCGGGAGCTGGGGGACCTCTTCGTGCTGCTCCAGTATCAGTCTCACGCCAGTCGTATAAAGGTCCTCATCCGCAAAGCTGCACGCCTGCCCTCTGGTGGCAAGTTGCCGGGCCAACCAGGCAAGTACCAACGCATATTCTTCAAATGCATGGTATTTGATTGGCTATGGCAATTAATTCTATAAAATTTAGCTAGCTATGTAGTGCCATAGGATGCCTTTGTATCAACTATTCATGGATACAAATTCTCATAGACCAGTTTAAACCGTTAAAAATCGTAACAGCCTGGGGTGGGGGTATAGGGAAATGGAATGTTACTTTGGGGAGGGGGTATGGCCAAGTTATATGCCACATTTTAAAAACTATAACATACAGTACTGTAAAACCCCGCTTCCGGGACACCCCGCTTAAGGGGCCTTATATAATCACGAATGCCTGTCTCCACATTAATCAATCCATGATCCTTTCTATTATTGACTATGGGGATATTCTCTTCGGAAATTGTGCAAAAATGCTCACACACCACAAACAAGGACTCAAGATAATCTGGAGTGTTCTCCCCCACTGCCCCATAGTATGTGATGAGGTGTCCCCCAAAGTGTCCTTTACCGCATTCGCGTTACTTAGAGTTACTTAGCATTACATTCTAACTGTGTCATGCTACCTAAGAATGTGTTATATTTCTGTACGGGTTACAACCTAACCAAGTTACAAAGTTACCGTTACCGCGTTACCGTCACGATTCTAACCACATCTTCATGTTACCGTTAGCACATTACTGTTCTAACAGCGTTACCGTTCTAACAGCCTTACACCACTTAAGGGGCCCTGTAACCTCATTACAGCGTTACCATTACCATGTTACTGTTCTAAACCTGTTACCGCGTTATAATTTCTAACCGCATTACCATTCTAACCCCGTTATGGTTCTAACCGCGTTACCCCAATCCTGGAACAGCATTACAAGCTAACATCCTAATGCTGTTACTCCGTTACCATTCTCACCGCATTACCTTTCTAACCAGGTTACTGTTACCGCGTTACCATTCTATCCCGGTTACCACGTTATCATTACTGCATTCCATTCTAACACATTGACTTCATTACCATTCTAACCAGGTTACAGTGTTAAAGTTCTAACCCCGTTACTTCATTACCATGTTAATGCTTCCATTTTGATCCTGTGTTACCATGTCACCATTATCATTGTAATGTTACTGCTGACCATTCTAACCTCGTTACCACATTACTATTCTAACAATGGTTACCATGTTACCACTACAGCGTTACCGTTCTAATCACAATCCTGTTACTACGTGAACATTACCACGTTACCGTTCGTTCCTCATTCTGATACTATATTACCGTTACTGTAGTAACTTGACCACGTTACTGTTCTAACCACGTTACCATTCTAACACTGATTACCGCATTCCATCCTTAATATAACCCTGATGTCATGTTAACATTACCTTGGTACATTTTTAACCCTATCATATCAAAAGATATCTGCAGTTGTGGATTCTATATGGATGTCATACCTTTATCCCAAATTATATAATTTTCCAATCATTATTTTGTTCATAAGAATTGTTTCACCGAAACCAGGCACTGCACTGCTTGACTGCCTTCTTTATATCCTACTGCAGTACTCAACCCTAAGTTGATGTGATAGTCTGATACTTCTAATTGCAATATTTCATTTAATACACTTCCACTCTATCAAATGAAACAATATTTACTGCAGTTACTTATCCATGTCTGTTATATCTAATTCCCAAATTTCATAATTTTCTGTCCAGCAATATACATATGAGACAAGTTTTTGTGTTTGAATGGGGCTTGGACAAACAGTGATCATAACAGCCCAACAGTGACTAGGTCTGAGTAACACTTTGCTGTAATGATCACTCTTTTGGTCTCCCGAACAGTCACTCTTTTTTTTAATATCACAACTGATAAAGACGTCACTGTCTGAAAAACAGGACCCTGGTTGCCAGTGTAGCCTTTTCTGTGAATGATACTGATGCTTATTGACTTTGGCACTAGGTGTCAGGCCATTCCTGTTAGTGAACTTTACTTCTCCTGATATCCACCCGGTGTCAGGTCTGTACAGTGACTTGACCAGTTTTTAGAGCATGCTTGTCACACGCTATAATATACATCTTCTAGAGGTATATATGCTTTTCTTTTGTACTGTCACTAGTATCTATGCCTATTGGTGGGTACTAACCTACCTTCTGGCTCTATTTGCCATTATGTATGATACTGCCAGGTAGTGTTTCTGCACCTAGATATCTTTTGTATTGTAATGTGTTAATGTGTTGTGTTGTGTGTAATGGAAATAAGAGTATACAACTACAGAAATGATATATGGAGACTAAAGAGATATCGCTACTATCACCATAGAATCAAGGAAATAAGAACACGTTTTCAATTTTTCCTAATATGGCCTACCTAACACTGGAAGAGTTACAATCTAGATAGGGGTTTAAATTTATAGCTGCCAATGTCAGAAGTTTGTCTGGAAGAGTGGAGGACTTCAAGATGATTTTTAATAATATATGTGGATAGTATTATCGATCATTTTTATACAAATAGTAAGTATATCTCTGAATCGGGCAACATCAGTTATTACCTATCCGATGATGTCATGATTCATAAAAAGATTAAAGATAAAGCTACAAAAAGCAATATTTCTTTAAGAAACTTGATAAACTAACTGATAAATGTATGATGGAAATAATGAATGCTTATGATCTAAATAAAGCAGATAAGGAACAGTGTGAACATTTTACTGATTATACAGTGAGGAAACTTGATGAAATCTGTCCAATTAAAACTAAAGGAATTAAATTTGGGTTGTATAACGCCTATCCCTAAAGAGGGGGACATTGCCTTATCCGATAACTGGAGACCGATAGCTATTCTTTCTTTTATATCAAACAATTTTGAAAAAGTTATTTATAACTAATTAATAAAAATCTTATTTGAAAAATAATTGATAGTAAGAGAACAATTTGGTTTTCTCCCTCAAAGGTCAAAAGGGCAGGCGATATTCACCGTAGTCAATGAGTTTCTCTTACAGTTAGATGACAAAAAAAATCAACAATAGCATTATTTATAGACTTCCGCAAAGCCATTGATAGCATAAACCACGATATTCTATTAAAGAGAATAAAACAGATGAAATTTTCTAAATAAACCAGAGATATTTTAAAAGATTACCTGTACAATAGAAATATAAGAA
Organism: Alentia gelatinosa; assembly: GCA_950022655.1. Taxonomy (NCBI): domain Eukaryota; kingdom Metazoa; phylum Annelida; class Polychaeta; order Phyllodocida; family Polynoidae; genus Alentia; species Alentia gelatinosa. Next base: position 59,139,730 of record OX465583.1, on the reverse strand, counting down.
CTAAGTTCTATGGAAAGGTTTCAGATGACCAAGCAATAACATGTGGTGTTGCGCAAGGATCTATTCTAGGTTCACAACTTTTTCTCGTCTGTATAAATGGTATCGTTCAGGAACTATAGTTTGTTAAACCTACACTATACATGCGGATGATTTGATACTCACCGTTAGTGACTATAATCAGTGTGATATTATCAAGAAATTGGAGGAGGATTCCTAGAGGACAAAAAAAAATTTGATTATGTGCAAAAAACCCAAAATTATGTGGATTGGAAATAAAAGAGATTTGGATAAAAAACAAAAAATTACAATAGGAACTGAGGCCATGGAAGCTGTTGAAAGTTATGAATATCTAGGAGTTATCATCGACAACCAGTTAAGTTCCAGGCAACAATTTCATAAATTATCTAAAGAATTTTATTTCAAGCATTTTAGATTTCGTAAAATCATGTATTTGCTAAATATGATAGCAAGTTTAGATCTGGTTAAGCATATGCTCCTTTCTATAGTTGAATATGCGCACATAATACAATCCTTTACGACAAAGGATTTAAGAGTGAAACTGCAAATAATAGTCAATAAGGCCTTAAGAGTTGCTATGGGAACTGCAAATGTCCAAGAATAAGGCCACTAAATGTGAGAAGATTAAATTATCTTTTTATGTAGATGAAGTGGTTAAGCAATGACACTGAGAACGGACTCAGGACGGGTGATTATAATATAACAAGAAACGAAGGAAAAATCATATTCAAGACAAAAACACCTTGAACTGAGAAGGATCTTCACTCTCCTTTTTATTTGGGAAATAGATATTGGAATACATTACCAGTAAATGTACAGACAATAACAAAGACGGATAATTTCAAAATGAAGGTTAAAGAAATAACCCATGCCTTGATAATATATGACGATGAATTATAACTTACAAAGAAATATTGGTTATCCAAAGATTTATGGTTTATAGTGCTAATAAGGACATACCGCTGTATAATTTGACCTGTTTTTTTCCTGTCTTATTTGTCTGAATGTTCTGTTAATGTGGCTGTGGATGTAAGTCCTTCAACCACCAGATGGGCGGGTTTCTAATTCGCGAATTGATAACAGATTGTCTGAAAAGAATAATTTCATGCACGCCTCCTTTCTTTGTAGATCACTTCGTCGTGGTGGCATTACGTCATGGAGCAGAGACGCTGGGTTCTCGGGAGACGCGTGCGCAGAAAGGCACACGTCCGGTCTGGAACGAGCCCTTCCTGTTCGACATTTCCGGTTCTGACGTGTCTGACCTCACGTTGGAGTTCACGCTGCGTCGCGGACGGATCTACACCAAGGACAACGTGTTAGGTCATGTCGTCATCGGAGCAGCAGCGCCCCCTGCAGGCGCGGCACACTGGAAAGACGCTATAAGCCCCACCGGGACTGAGGTCGCTAGGTGGCACCCCATACTTCCGGTTTTCATATATTGACTGCCGAGATTTCATAATTTCAAAACATTAAAAGTATTACCTTGAGCATACATAGATGTCTATGGGGAAATATATTTGGTTGTTAATCAAATGGCATAGAAAAAGACATATTGAGAAGGGAGATCATATATGGCTGGTGGGGGAGGAGGGGTCAGTTTTCATTGGCGGGGAGGGGTTAACTTTTTTTAAAGCATTTCCATGGGGTTGGCAACTATTTAAAAGTATTCCCACAGCTGAAGATAAATTTCACGCAGGGAGGAGGGCTGATTTGTATAAACTATTTTGTTAGGGACACATTGTCTGTTTGCTGTTTTTGCTAATCAAAGAGATGTGCACCAATTTGTGCGTTTTAACAAAATCAAATATCAGTTTTTCCTCTCTGGAATGTCTCTCACATTCCCCATGGGGAAGGGGCGATAAATACACTGGAGAAAGAGATTTTTCCTTAAGAAAAAAACCAATATCTGTGTCATTAGAATATTTTCTTTAATGGTGTGTGCCCTGGTAACATGCCCACAAACAGTGAGTGTAATTGTCTCCAGACATTTCTCCTTAGAGTTGAAAAGAATAGGTTACCCAGTTTTTGCATAAAAAATATCTAGCTTTACGCTTCATTCTCAGAAGCTTACGTCAACATTTCTAGCTTCACCTGCTCATGGAGTTTTCCGTGTCTTCTGCATTGCTGATCAGCCAGGGGCCTGTCCTACTTTTATAAAAAAACTGTGGCAGGGGCTGTTTTTATAGCTGGATGTCCAACGACCATTTTACTAACATTTGTAATACCTACAATCGGCGCAGAAAATCTCGCAGTGTTCAGGGCCTATCGCTAGCCCAGATACCAGTTACAACATCAATATGATTGACGTTTTTCCTTTTCTGTGAATGGCACGCACTATTAGTAGATTATTTGTTACACTTTGTACTGGTGGTGACCTCTACTAGAAGAGTAAGTGTCAGGAACGAGCAGTTTAGGGTAATATCGCCCAGAAAACATTAATGCAGTAATATCGAGAATTGGCTGAGTTATGTTGAATTATCTTATTTTGATTTGGATTGGTTTGGTTGATTTAATGTCCGATGATTATTAAACTGTTATCAGACTGCCTTGTCATTTCTATTTATAATCAATACTCTTACATTTTTCTCACATGCAAATATTTTTGAATTTTCTTGAATGATAAACCAAACCAAACCAACAAATTAATCTTATTCGTTGTCCATATAACACTTGCTGACTCATGGGTCAACTTCCAAGGGGTAGTGTTCCAGATATCCAGTACCATCACTATTCTGTAAATCGAAATCCTGATAGAATGTACTATATATATAGGAAAACATGTCTGGTTGTTAATAAAATGATATGGAAAGGAATATCTACAGAACTAGATCAATTAAAGTCAATTTGGTGGCGGCCTTGTCTCAATTTCTTTCTCAGATAAAAGCTAAGGATATTCCAAGTTACTCTAGAGCTGGAGGGGGGGGGGGGAAGCACGTTCCTCCAGGGTTGGTAGGGTGGTAGACTGGTTGGTAGGTAGATTTGTAGGTAGGCAAGTTGGTGGGTAAGTAGGTTGGTAGGTGTGCAGGTTGGCATGTAGATTTTTTTTCAAAAAGGATTTTGTTTATGTAGGTTTTTTTTAAAAGGATTTTGTTTATGATGGAGTGGTGCTTGAGCATACTAGACTCCCATCTTCCAGCAGCTCCAGTTCAATCAGTAGTGTGCTTTTGGGCAGGCAGGTTGGAATGTAAGCAGACTGGTCGATATGTAGCTTTGAATATGAGCATGCTGGTATCTCCATTAGTTAGTAGATGGACAGTGTGGTTGGTCAGCACATTGGAGTGCTAGCAGTCTTAGGGGTAGGCAGGCTAGAATGTGAACAGTCTGGTGAGTAGGTAACTTTGAATGTAAGTAGACTGGTGGGTAGGTAGGTTTGAATGTAAGTAGGCTAGTGGGTAGGCAAGTTGGAATGTGAGCGGTCTGGTCTGCAGATAGGTTGGAATGTGAGTGGTCTAGTAGGTGGACAGTTTGGAATGTGAGTGGTCTAGTAGGTGGACAGTTTGGAATGTGAGTGGTCTAGTAGGTGGACAGTTTGGAATGTGAGTGGTCTAGTAGGTGGACAGTTTGGAATGTTAGTGGTCTATAGTAGGTGGACAGTTTGGAATATGAGTGGTCTGGTGGATGAACAAGATGTTGGAATGTGAGTGGTCTAGTAGGTGGACAGGTTGAAATGTGAGCAGGCTTATGGATGGGCAGGTTTAAATGTGATTGGTCGAGTGGGTGGGCAGGTTGAAATGTGAGCAGGCTTGTGGATGGGCAGGTTGAAATGTGATTGGTCTGGTGGGTGGGCAGGTTGAAATGTGAGCAGGCTGGTGGGTGGGGAGGTTGGAATGTGAGTGGTCTAATAGGTGGGCAGGTTGAAATGTGAGCAGGCTTGTGGATGGGCAGGATGGTGGGTTGGCATGTTGATCGGCAGCTGTCATGCAGCAAGAAGGAGGGTATAAATGCCTTAAGGCATATAAAAACAATTCAATATTCTTTCAATAAATACAGGAAAAACGAATTATTTCTTATTAGAGGAGAACAAATTATGTGTGGAACTCACTATCTTATCCTAATAAAAACCATATGTGGCAATGGTGATATTCTTTAGGTAATGTTACAAGTGGAATTTAGTAAATGCCTTAAAACATTCTCACCTACCTCCCCTCAATGGACATACTAATTATAGACATCCTCAATCGTGTAGACGCTGCAACACACCATCCTGTCTACATATAATTAGTAGAAACCAAACGAGAGTTAGACTTGTCAATGTTTATGCCACGACGGGAAGGTCGTGTATTACTACACGAGGCGTAGCCAAGTGTAGTGAGGAGCAGACCTGACCAGAGTGGCATAAACATTGACAAGTCTAACTCGAGTTCGGTTTCGTATTTATCCTACCCCGTCTATTCTTTTATTACTGTTAAAAAGATAAATATTGAGTCAAAGACCAACAGAACTTTTTTTCATAGTAGCTGACATCCTGCTCTCTGATTGGTCAAAATTGTTATTACTCCAGTGGCATAAAAAACACTTTATGTCATGGCCTGCCACATAAAATTTCCCTATGTTAAGTCTATGGTGGTTTTTATTAGGGGTAGGATATAAAGGATAGATACCACATATTGAGTATGGTGGGGAGGGGGAGGGGGGTCCAGAAAATGTAGGCCAACATACGAAATGGGGGTGGTGGGGGGGGGGGGTGTGTGTGATAAAAAGCATATTCTCTGCAACAGGGGGGTAGGGAGTCAATTCTCCCTAAAATTCTACGTAGGCCTACGTACTTTCTGGACGGCCCTAAATTAGGTAATAAACCATCTAATTAAGTTGGAAAATATTCACAGTAATATGTATTTGGGCTGTAGCTTTATTTTTTTTTTAGAAAAAAAAACTAATTCTTTTGCTAAAAATGACCTATACAAGTCTTTCCAATAATTTATTTCTTATGCAAGTCTATCCTATGCAAAACAAAATTTTCATCAGTGACAGGGCCTTTGGCCTACTGACACTGGCTGCCTTGTGCGCCTCCAACCTCCAAGCGGAAAAGGATTACTTACGCGTTTTCTCTGGTGGCCGGTAGAACCCTAAGCACACTGTGGATATATATGGCATACTGAAAACTTTGCGCCCCAATTTGAATGTGAAAAGTGGTGTGGCTCAACTCCCATCCCCAGACGCGGGCCACGCGGGCTTCTAGTTCTAGCGTATCGTGAACACTGCTCCGCACGCCGCCTGGATCCAGGAAAGAGAACCCACTGAAGGTCACAGTTGGACACCGATAGAGGGCGGTACAGATACTCGTAGGACATGTTGGCTTACATCACATCGTTACTACGCTTCAACCAATTTAAGTGAGACGAATTTATATCTGTATTCACCTAAGGCAATTATCTAAATAACAAGAAACAATACATACTTTCATAGGGTTATTTTTATCTTCAGCACGTGTGTTCATGGGGTACACACGTCACTTACTCCTGTTATCGCCCACATCAACAATACGGCACCTCGTAGGTTCCGAGATAAATCTAGATTTAGTACTAGTCTCGAACTAGAAGCCTCCTTGTAGCAGCCTAAACTTGAATGGGTTTCTGAATTTATCTCACCCTTTACATTGACTAATGGGCTAACATTTGTGACATAATCCCCCATTGGATATTTTTCCGAAATATCTCATGGGCATTAGATACGAGTTGCCAATGTTAAGTCTATGGAGAAAAAATACCAGGGGTGAGATAATATAGAGGAAACCCATGAAAGTTTAGGGTCTGAGCTCGTATCCCATCGAGTTTGAATCACGTAGTAATTCACAAGGCGAAGCCGCGTGAATTGCTATGTGATTCAACTGAGATGGGATCAAGCTCTGACCCTAAACTTGAATGAGTTTCTGAATTTATCTCACCCTTAATATTGACTAATGGGCTAATATTTGTGACATTATCCCCCATTGGATATTTTTCCTAAATATCTAATGGGTGTTAGATACGAGTTTCCAATGTTAAGTCTATGGAGAAAAAATATCTGGGGTGAGATAAAAGCCCACACTGGCCACAGCTACAGCAGTACAGGACACCCGTTCAGACTACAGGATACCTGTACCCGTACCGGTATATCTGATGTAATGATGACCCAACTCAATGGGATAACCAGGCATTGGCATTGGTAGTAGATACAAGAAGTAAAACGGATGGAGGCGGTATACGTCTTATTCAAGCCTAGGAGACTCGTTATGGAACCTTAACGGGACCAGTATTGGGGGTTGGGGGGTTGGGGGAGGGTGACTTTTTTGTTGTTAATTTCTATCGTTGGGGGGGGGGGGGGGGGGGGCTTTTTCTGGTAGCCCTATATTGGCATTTTGGTATGCGGGGGGGGGGGGGGGGGGTTATTACTGCCGAAGGTCAACTTTTATTTAGATAATCATTTGTGTATGATAGCAAAAAAATATATATTTTCCTCCTGTAAAATTTCCCTCACACCCATGGGGACAAGGAAACAAAATACGGGTACACTGAAGAAAGCGATTTTCCTTGGAAAAACAATATCTTATAACGATGACATTTTGTTCTGTCGTATACTGTATGCCTTGAAAACATGCCTAGCTATAGCAGTCCCCCTTACACCGATTTTTGAGTTTATCAATCTTTATCGTATACCGGTAATATACTGTGACTACAGTACATATAATATTGTATCTTGTGAGTTCACACTTTTTACCTGTCAGCAGACTGCCCATTGATGAAACAGCTACATTGTGTTGAGAGACAAGGAGCTATGTTTTTATATGTAAGTCCACGGCAGCTAAGCAAAGGACTACTCTATTTCAGAGATGTCAGTTTTCCACTTTTCCGTGGAAATCCACTTTTTCATATCCAGTATATGTAATTGTTTTTCCTTGCATCAAAGAAAGTTGATTATGATTTATTCTCATTTGCGCCAATAAAAGAATGGTTTGAACCTCCCCACAGACCCTCCGCCCCATGCCATGGCCGACAATGACAAATCCAAATTTTCCCGATCTCTCTGAGGCAGAAGAATCCACTTAAAAGATATTTCCACTTTTTCCTCTGACCCCAACTGACATCCCTGCTATTTATATCTACGTGGCAAAGAGATAAGGCCCTATAGCCGTGATGTCAGCATTCTCTGACGTCATGATATGAGACCCTGGAATCGAGGTGTTTTTTCATACCTCACTGTCTATGTTAACTACTGATAAGAGGTTTAAATTGGCTACCACTCTGGAGCAAGTACTACTGTTTCTACTCGAGATCCACCCATTAGACATTCTGTAAGCACTACACACATTAACAAACTAGTTGTTTTAACAGCACCACAGCCCAGGGCAACAGCCTGTACCGTACACGTTATATGAGGTATAGCGAGTACCAATATGTAAATGTTAAAATTACGTGCACGGTATATAAGAGAAATAGAATTTATTATGGTCCCGTGCACGTTTTGTTATAAAAGACACAATGTTACAGTTACATGGTTGGTAAGCTTTGGACACTATGCTATAAAATATGGACCCTACACTATTCTCTCTAGTGATAACTACGAGAATAACTAACTTAGGAACTCCAAATAAGGATTATAAGAAATATTGAGAGGGATATATACAACATTAAACTAGGAACAAAAACACCATGCCAAACTGATAAGATGTTTGGAAAGAGGTGACAGGGAAATTCGTGCAGGGTCAGGGAAAACACAGGATCTGAAAATGAAATCTGCGTGGACACCGTGACTTTAGCTCATAAACCTGGTATGTTGGGTTATTTGCAACATGGGCAAATCATTAATATCTCATAAAAAGCCGAAATTATGGGATGTTCTCAATTCTTTACATCATGTTAGGCCACTAAAAAAAAAATTGTTTCTCATCACCAAGCCATGAAAAATATGACGAGGGTGCTTTTTTTTTGCTATATCTAAGATGCCAGACATACAGTAAAACTCCGCATAAGCGGACACCCTCCAATCCGGGCCAAAGTGTCTGCTTACATGGGTTGTTTTTTTAGTGGCCTTATATTACTTTTAACTATTATTGACATTGAGCATCCAGCGCGTGTTACGTTTGACTCAATAGGCCCAATTTTTTTCCCTTCGAAAAGCAATAAAAATTATATCAGAAAAAAATGTAAGATCAATAAAAAAATGGAACGAGCAGACAATTAGTAGGCTCGCTTTTATTTTCGATAAGGAGCGAGGCATGTCTGTGTTATGATTGAACAAGTAATCTTAGAAAGATGCCAAGTTTAATGTCGTGTAGAAAGAGTAAAGCATTTACATGTTACCTTTTCTTTCAGTTTGGTGGTGGTGCCGCAAAAATGTTTATGCCGGAGCAGTTCGTCGACAGCGGAGCAGCTGTCTCTTCACTACCACCGCCAGTGGTTGGCGTCCCTCGTTCCCGCCTTCTCTGTGAATGGGGACCAGGTTGAGGTTCTCTCCACACCCACCGAGTTCTACAACACGTTAAAGGTGCGCGGCGTCGCCTAACGAGCTGATTCTACCAGCACAATCTTTTTTGCCTGGCAAGGTCGGGCTGTGTCTTGTAGCACCTTGCTGCCACTTGACGAATCGTGATACATCTTGTAAGACAGGTGTGACATACCTGGCTCATACAAATATTTTATATTCTCTGGGCTGCAAAAAGCAATGCAAATAGTGCGTATGAAAAGATAGTGAACTAAAATCGGCACGCCACCAGTTAGATAAGGGTGGATAATAAATACAATATAAACTGGTTTCAAATAAAAACGGTTGTATGCTCCTCATAATTAAAGCGTAATAATATCCAAGCGGATGCGAGGATATTGCATAGAGTCAACTCCTTGGAGCATACTACTGCTTGTATCTGAAACCAGACAAAATTGTGTCCTGGTGGAATCCCCCCTTTAAGCGGGTCTTTCATTGAGACAGTAAAGACGTCGCAAAGACGATCGGTGTGTATCAAATGACGTCACCTGACGTCGACCACTGGGTCTGGTTTATATTCTAGTGCCAGTGGGCACCGTTTTTAAACGATCGGCAACGATTATCCGACATCTTGTGTCACCCCAATGCTCATGTGCGATCAAATTACACACTCTAATGGCATTGCCATTTTGAATTAATACTTGCGTAGAAAATAGTACGAGTAAGTTTTTCATATTTAAGAACTTTTTAAAAGATAGTAAATAATCATATTAGCTAGGTGAATGTAAAACTAGCTTTTGTAATTACATGTACTTGAAATGAAAACGATACTGGCATTTACATTCTAAAAAATGAATATCGAATGAATTAGATTTTGTCGGGTTCCTGCAAACGGCGATCGCAGGACCCCGGTTGGCACTATTTTTCCTGGTAGGCTGTGGGATTGACCACTATAACCTTGTTCAGCTCACACCCGATGATTTCAAATTTTCCTTTAGTTAATGGAACACTCTCTTTTGTTAAGATAAACGTCGCTTTTTTCAAAGCCAGGAAATCGTCATAGAATTCAATGTTCAGGGATGCCAGTTCTCAGGGAATCTCAGGTTTTCAGGTATTTTAACTCTAAAACATAACCATTCGTTCTTATGAAATGTAGTGTATCTCTATATAGACGGCCAGTGGTGGGAGCCATGCCCGGTGGTGGTGGTGGCGCTAAGGAGGTCATATCTGTAGTAGACTTGCTCAAGTCTTGCAAGTATTTACATATATATATAAAAAAAAAGAACTTCACACTACTTATTTCAAATATGTCAAATAATCACATATCAAAGATAAAAAAAAAGTCAAATAGAGAATTGACCTCCTCACTGGCATCCCTAAATATCGTGTCAGGGAGTATTTACTAAGAGTTTGTGAAAGTGCTTTTCCCCCAAGAAAAATTAACTGTGTCAATCTTGCAGTGCTGCTCTTTCTTGTACACCATGTCTTATCACATATGAAATATACTTTTTCAGTCGGAAACTAAAAAAGCTAAACGACGGATAGTATTGTCATCCCTTTACCTCGGAACAGGGGAGTTAGAACAAGAATTAGTGAGTATTTATAATATCATTTTTTTAGATTAACCTCTTAACATTGTCATTTAAGTGTACACAAAGCTAACAAAATATGAACAATTCTAGGTAATTTTTGAACCCTTATCAAATACAGATATAGACAACCGAATTATAAGAAATGAAGCATTTCTATTACACATGTACATTGACAATAATGTCTAAAACCACAATTTAATAGTCATGTTGGAATTTCTATGTTCTTTTCCTTTACGTTATCTCTTGTGATTTGCTTCTGGTCGATAATTCATGTTTTACTTGTGCTAGTTTTAAAGGCATATCGGACAATTTGGCTTGAAAATTAAAACCCATGTCAATTTTCTGAAAATTTAATATGATGATCTGTAAGTGTTGTAGATCACATATCTAACTTAAAAATCGGGGCTCACTGTGCTAGTTTTTTATTTATAGATCAATATTATGATATTAGAATATATAGAAATTCTAAAAAGTATTTTTTCACATAGTAAAACCCATGTCATTTTCCTCAAACCTTCACAGAAAATAGTACATGTATAGTACTACTCATTTAGGTTTTGAAAACCATAGGTCACCCTCCTTGTTTTTGAAAGAATTCAAGAAAACCATACTTTCAGTACATCTCCTATGTAAATCAAGCAAATCTGAATTGGTCTGTTTTACCTATAAAGATTGAATAAACTGGACAAACTGTTAGAATTACTCAAATAGAATTAGAATGAATCCTAAGAAACCAGTTTTGACCAATAATTGACATTATTTGAAAATCACCAGGTGGCGCCACTGTGAATTGTAGGATATGCCTTTAAGGCTGAATGACATACGGAAGATCGATCCTCCTGTAGGGGCGAGTACCCATGCTTGGTTTTGGTGAAATATACACATCGCGATAAGAAAAAGTATAGAAAAGAAGACAAGGCGACGTCTGCTCCCTAAAAAAAAGATAAACCAAAAAAAATAGGATAAATCAGGGTTCCATAACCAACAACAACAGAAACGTCGCAAAACGTCCTATGCGGGTGAATTGTACGTATTTATATAGAACGTCCTGACCAAGCTGTACAAGTCACAGAACGAGATGCTAATTTACAGTATGTACGGACCGAGGTGTTTACGCCGAGTTCCGTACAAACAGTAAATATGCATCTCGTTCTGTGACTTGTACAAGTATGGTTGGACGTTATATATTTACTATATACCCGAAATTAAAAAAAAATCAATTTAATTTTTCTTAACAACAACATTTTTAATAAATGTGTATGGGTAGGTGGTCCGTATTTTGGTGTACGGACCACTGGTCCGTCCAGTATTTTTACGTCATATACCGAAACGGTGCGTATTTACACTATATACGGCATGGGTATATAGTAATTAGAGAATACTGTCTTAGGCTACGTGGACGTTGTTTTATACGCGGTCCTAGGTACAGTTTTACGTCCTGAGCTCGTAGAGCGAAGGACGTAATACTGGACCTAGGACCAAGTATAAAACAACGTCAATCGAAGCCTAGACTGTATTCTATTTATTATATACCTTCAAATCGTTAGAATTAGTTTAATATTTACCTAATCGCCATTATCAAAGTAGTTGGGCACAGCATCGTGTACTCGAATCGTGGTTTTCGCGACAACGTCGCTATCGTTATCATAGTGAAGCTTGCGCCTATGTCGTCATCAACCTCTCACTCTCCCACCACATTCTTTGTCTTAGGTTAATAGTGTATGACTGTGAGGCTATGCTTCGGAACACAACGTTCACTCACCATCCTGATATAGCGTTAATCAAATTGACCAAGAATCTGTTTGGAGCTATCGTATATAAATTGTTGCCGACTGTTCTATTACGAGAAAGTTTCAGATCTGTTCATAACCAGCGTTAGTCAGACGTGGTGCGACTCTGTTCGTAGTCGGCCGCCCTCACTAGAGTGGAGTGAAGCTAGCGGACACAGCGTTGTGCTACGTATAACCACAGAGTAGAGAGATAACTAAACCAGCGTATCCCCAGCTCACTCTCCCAGCAGGACTTCCGTGGTGCTTGCGCTTATTCATCTCTGCTACAACCCATCGCTCTCCCTGACGACGTTGTGACGTCATCGGTTGTTTACATTTTGCAATGGCTAAGTGTCGGCCGTGTATACATGGAGCTGTGGCCAAGTTCTTTGCTATGGCAAGCCTATCTTATCTATATGTTTAACCTCGTATTTCGATGTTTTACATTTATTTATGTATTTATGTACCACATCCACAGGTTTTAATCGTGTATATTTACGGTCGATACTTAAACGATGCCTAACATATTTTTTCGCTGGTTCATATGTGAAATATACGGTCGGGAACAAGTTAACTGCTTCCTGTTTCGCGCACCCGGTGCCCGTACACTGAATTTCGTGCACATACATATAATATCTAAATAATACTTACATACAGTATAAGCGTCAGTTTCGTGCACGGGTATATAATAACATACTGAAAACAAATCCTGTTTCACGGGCGGCTGTTCTCTGCTCTCAGGTAGAGTGCATCGACCAGGCACAGCGGCGCTCTCCGGGGCTGAGGACGCTGGTCTTACTGGACTACACGCGCGGGTCGCGGGGCCGAGACCAGTCCTCCCGTACCATGCTGCTCCCCCTACTCACCGACTTCACAAACAACGTGCAGGTGTCGCTCTATCACACGCCCAACCTCCGCGGCTGGCTCAAGAGCGCGCTGCCCGACAGATACAATGAGACGGTAGGTAGAACCACCAATATATTTTTTTTATTTTTTTTTATTTACAAGAAACATCAGTTCTGCATAGAGCAAATCTTCCACTGAGTTATACGAATACAGTCATATGCGCAATGCGTTACACAGAAGTAAGGAATAATACAGGATGATGATGGTCCACTGAGATAAGAATTGTTGAAGATTGCTGTTAATGTCAGGGTGTTGCCATCTCGGGTATACTGCATAGTCCGTCACGTGACCGCATCCACGCTTCACCACAGAAACCACAATTACCCTGCCACCATCCCTAAAACATCTTGATATTACATATGCCGTGTTATCTCATTCTATTAATATTAGGAAACGTCCTTACTGTGAACGAAACGGTTCCTGTTCGAGGTCAGTCGTCGATATCATACTGCCTGACGCCATAGGCGGAAGGCAGTATGAAATCAAAGACTGACCGAGAAGAAGAATCGTTTCGTCTACAGTCAGGACGTTTGCTTATTATTATATACCTTAAATCAATGAAAAATGACCTACTCAGTCACTATCACAGTGGGCACGAACATTATTATTACTGCACCCCTAGCACCGGGCAGTATTTCATAGACATTCGGACACAGGTATATAATAATACATATTTTTTGTATTTGATAAAAAGAAAATACCCGAGCTATAGACTTTGTCATATTGCGGCTCACTATATTCATAATTTACGTTTACATGAAGTTTCGTTATCCTGCCATTGGAACCCCCTATTAATAAAATGACGCCCTACAACGCTTGGTTTATTCCTATGGTCCCCTGCTGACCACCAACTCTTAAGGCAAATAGGTTAAATTTCGGAATATTTCAGAAGTAGCTAGCTGAAGTGAATTTGTATATACTACGAAATTTATATAGGAACTTATATTTTCATATTGTAACCCTGTAGGTATCCATACATTCCCAGGATTATGAACAGACGTATTGCAATAATATGAAATCGCATTGACAGAAGCTTCTGTTAAATCTAACCAGGGAAATGTACAGAAATGTGATGGTGACTTTGCAGGTCGGCCTCCAGCATATGAAGATCTACCTGTTTGACGACAACGTCCTCATGAGTGGGTGCGTACTGAGAGAAAACGTAGTTACTGAGTCCATAGGGAATTATTTACGAGTCCACAGACTAATTACTTCCCTATTTTCGTATTTAAGAGAGATTGTAGCTCCTACCAAATGCTCCATACATAATTATCTTAGCCTGTGTCAGCTTACGTGGGTACTAAAGCAAACATGGAAGTAGCATACGACCTGACAAATAAACCTTGATGCTTTATTAATCCTAGAGGACTCCTGACATGCGGAGTCAATAGAGTTAGAACATAAAAAGATCTTTTCTCTATCTTTATTGAGGGGGGTATTTCGGGTAATTATCATGTAATACATACATGTATTCATTCCCCATTGCAGGGCCAATCTGAGTGACTCCTATTTCACGAACCGCCAGGACCGTTACGTGATATTCCGGAACTCGGCGCCGCTCGCCAACTTCTTCTCACAGCTAGTCGGCACAGTCGCCTCGTTTTCATTACAACTCGACAGAGACAATACTGTTGGTCTCCCAGAAGGCTGCAAATCTCACCCTTATCTAGGTAACATTGGAAATACCCACCCGCCCTCCCCTTAGTTATACAGTTCATTTGTCAAATGATTTTTCTATGTCAAAGGCCAATCCTTCTCATACCATTTCTATGTGGTGTGGGAAGTAAAAGAACTCTCACATCGGTAAATGTGTAGGGGTGAGGTTTCTTCCTAAATTCATTGTATAGATGCGATCACCACCCTTGTGGTGTAAAAGAACCTTGAGAAAGTCTGGTGAGAACCTGCAATGGTTAACTGGACGTTAAATCAAACCCACATACACAAAACTCTCGTTGATGAAATTTGCGTTAACAAGTTGCATATTATAACAGTTAGCAAAAGTATATATTATATTTGAAAAAGGAAACATTTATATTTGGATATTTCACTTTTAAATATATGCAGGGACGTATTGCCGGATAGAAACGTTGCAAGACCAATTTTCATAACTGCATCTTTTCACAGGGATGGCAGTTTACCACTTTTCCATGGAAATCCTTGTCATCATTTCCAGTTTATAGAATTTTGTTTACCTACCACATATAACACGTATACATTTCTGTAATATCCGCTTGGAGAGTCTCCCGCACATAGAGACATAGTGAACCGGACCTAGGAATGGAGACTGAAGACCCTCGAGAGTGAGAAACTCGTGGAGGGTTGAATTCGAACCTGCTCTTCTCTTTTTCTAGATCGATAGACAGACATGCTTTCTCTCTTATTTTTTTAAAAAAAATTTTAAATTTTTTTTAGCAACGGTTTGGATTTGATGAGTAATTGTCATTTTCAAGGTAGCATCGGTTGCCCATAGAAGTGCCATAGCCACGTTTCATGAATCCTGCTTTCTCTCTTATGATTCATTTCGATCCATGCCAAAATCAAAGTTTACTATTGTAGTTTTCTGATCTACTTTTCTCATGAGAAACCAATGAAATCTCAACTTTCGCTGGTGTCAGTCCAAATAGTTCTGATCGCTAATGATCAGCTCAAAAACCTGTGTCATATGAAATGATTACCACTGTGTAGTACGTCCCATTGTCGCTAGGCCCAGGGCTATTGATGGTTTCCCTGGCGAAAACGGGACGTACTACAGTCTATAGTCAAATATGAATCGACGAAGTCGCTAGTTCTTGTATAAAACAATGATAATATAAATTGAGCCCATTCAGACTAATAAAATAGTGGTCTCAACCTCCCCACAATCCCTCAGCCTTATTCCATGGTTGACACTGATCGGCCTTCCATATTTTCTCAGTCGCTCTGGGGCAATTAATTCCACATTAAAATTTTTTTTCCACTTTTTTTCCCTGATCCCCTGTTTATACGTTACTAATCAGACTGAGACAAACCCAGTTTGTGAGTCTTAAAAACCCTCTGATATTGTTTGAAACTTAGCCAGTCTACTTACTCTGCCCAGACAAAGATGGCGGTGAGCAATTCCGGAAAGAAGCCAGAGAAAAGGTGGAGTCACTGCTGGAGGAGTACAAAGAGAAGCCGCAGACGGCGTCCCCGCCTGGCACCTCGTCGGACTCGGCTCCTGACACCTGGGTCTACCCGCTCGTTCAGATGGGACAACTCGGCATCGACCACGACCACCAAGCCACCCAACGACTCCTACAGGAACTACCGGTGGGGTCAAAGGTGAAGCTGGCGTCTGGATACTTCAATCTGACGGATGATTACGTCCATGACGTCGTCTACCACTCCAACTCGGCCTTCCACATCCTCACCGCCGCTCCCGAGGTACGTCAAATAGTCTTTACATGTGCATATATGCATCAGTCACCTATATATAGGGGACAGAGCCATTGTTAGTTCATGAAGCAGTTACTAGGTGGTCGGGGGACAAAACCTTTGTTCTTACAAAATTCCATTGCCTCTCAGTGTTTTACCAAGGTTCCTTTGACTCTCTACACCGATCCCAGAGCAGGAAGATATAATGCTAAAACCCAGGACATGATGTTTTTCACATGGAACACTTTATTTACATATGTGAGAAAGGCAAGAGTTGTGACACTTCCCAATTATCACTCACTTCTTTTGCACCCCCATTAGTGAAGAACACCTACTCGGGGGGTGTCATGGCGGCGCCCATGGATCATAGGCTATATGCCGTATAGGGAAGATAGCTAATGTTCCATGTGGGCATGGCCATTTTGCCCCCGAGTAATTGTTCATCACTGCTGGAGGTGAAAAAGTAAGTGAATGATAATAGGGAATTGGCAAGAGACAAGGGAACCATAGTTATACTTTGGAAGCCAGTTGAACGATTAATGAGGCTCTACTCTGCTCTAAAAAATATTACTGATAGCACTATCCCAGTCACCTGTTGGGTTTAGTACGGACTTGGAGGTCCGTGAATTTAGTTAATTGCTTGTTTTCATTTGCCTACAGGAGTCAACAGACGTTTATTTAAAAAAAAACCAACTTAGATACAAGCAACAGGGCCATGCAGGTCCGCACATAAAAAACAAATTCCATAAATATAGTTGAATTTCTAGATTAGATGACCTGTTGTCATTATCAGGTGGTGGGTGAGCAGTGCAGAATTGATAATTATCCGAATACTTACCTTGGTAGAAGTATGAAGGAGAATTAAGGTACTTGTGGGCCTAGGGACACTACTGAGTGCCCTAGGGTAACAGGTTACGCGGTACTATCCCCCGGTTGCACTAGGGCTACGAAGAAAGTAGTCCCTAGAGAAGCGAGTAAGAACAGAACAATGATGTGAGAGTAAAACCTGTTGTGTTGGCAGGCAAACGGTTTCTTCGGGGCACGGGGACCCGCCGGTGCGATACCTGACGCCTACACGTACATCCTGAAGAACTTCTACCAGTTTGTGACGACGAGGAACCAGGCAGAGAGGATTAAGATCTGGGAGTATTACCGGAGCGGATGGACGTTTCACGCCAAGGGCATGTGGTGCCACCTGCCGGGGGACCTCAAACCCTCCGTCACCTTGATAGGGTCGCCCAACTTCGGTAGGTTTAAGGGCTGATTCCACCAACAGGATGGATTTGCCGTGGTATATTTTGGTATGTCTTATAGTGTCTTACTGTGTCGTGATGTGTCATACCTTCGTTGTCTCAAAATGTAGTGTGCGGTGTGTCTATTTTGGTGCTCCACCACCGCGACACCTCAAGACACATCGCGACAAATAGGCACGCGATCATTCAATCCTAGCCTGACTTAGCAAGACAACCAAATCGGGCCGAATCTTGCTATATCGTCTGTGTTGGTGGAATCACCACTCTATAGTAATTTTTTCTTTTTCTTTTTTACTAGCACACAAATTCAGCGCAAGGATGATCTTCTATTTATGGATTATCAAGCTACATCTAGATAGGGTAGATCCGTAGATGATACAGGTACATGATTATTTATCGTGTACCGTATGAAATATGATTATTAAATAGGATAACAAAACCACCACCAGGTGAAAAGGTGAGTTAGATGGTAAAATAAAGGGTCTGACGAATGTTGTATTATCAAGAGGATTATAGCTACGATATAGCCGGATAGTAGTCATATTGGCCCGTCATTTTATATCATTTCTCAATCATAATTTACAGTTTGTATAGGATAAAAGAAATCCACCTCCAGGTAAAAAGGTGAGTAAGATAGTAAAACGAAGGGTCTGACGAAAGTGTTATTATTATGAGAATGATAGCCAAGATATAGCCGGATCGTAGTCATGTCACAAAGTACACAACTCAAAAGGTTCTTTGGATAAATGTTTTGTACTTCTCACTGTGTTATACAAGTTACATGCGACCAGCGATGATGTTACAGGACACTCATGTCGTCTGCTTGAGTTCCCGGGAGCAACTCCCTGCACGCACACTGCACGCACACTGCGTGCCTCTTTTGTGACTCGTCCAAAACCATGTGACACTTAGTAGAAACCGAACGAAAGTTAGACTTGACAATGTTTATGCCACGACGGGAAGGTCGTGTATTACTACACGAGGCGTAGCCGAGTGTAGTGAGGAGCAGACCTGACCAGAGTGGCATAGACATTGACAAGTCTAACTCGACTTTGGTTTCGTATTTATCCTACCCCATCTATGCTTTTTTATTACTGTTAAGAAGATAAATATTGAGTCAACGACCAACAGAACTTTTTTCATAGTAGCTGACATCCTGCTCTCTGATTGGTCAATATTGTTATTATTCTAGTGGCATAAAAAACACTTTATGTCACGGCCTGCCACATAAAATTTCCCTATGTTAAGTCTATGGCGGTTTTTATTAGGGTAGGATAAATTCCAAAACCTGTTCACTCTCTAAGCAGAGTCAAAACAAACATAGTTATAGTTTCAATACAGTGTTACAGTCATATTGGCCCGCTATTTCATAACATTCCCTCACAGAGATGTCAGTTTTCCATTTTTCTGTGGAAATCCACTTTTTCATATTCAGTGTATGTAATTGCTTTTCCTTGTGTCAAACAAAGATAATATTGATTTAGTCTCATTTTAATACGCCAATAAAACAGTGGGTTCAGTCTCCCCACAGACCCTCAGTCCCATGCCGTGGCCCACAAGGACATGTTATCAAAGGTTTCCCAGTCTTTCTGAGGCAGAAAAATATATATTTCCATAATTTTCCCTGATCCCCACTGACATCCCTGCCCTTATGTTTCTATGAACAATAAGAAAACTCCCTTGTAATTTCCTTGTATCTTTTCTTTCAGGGTATCGGTCGCGGTACAGGGACTTAGAGGCACAAGTTGCCATTGTCACACAGAACAAAGCCCTTCAACAACAACTTCAGACAGTGAGTGATTTTACATTTTGAGTGCGTGACCCTCGTGGTGCACACCACACATAATTCCATTGATAACTTCTCGGTGGGGCAGCTTCATGGTACCCCTAGTCACACCTCTAATATGAAATTATGGAGCACTACCAGTAGCACATTCCAGGGATGTGTTTCCATGGAAATCTTTGTTTTTATTTCCAGTTGATAATCTTATTTTTCTAGTTTAAAACAAAGATACTATAAATTGAGCCTCAATCACGCCATAAAACAGTGGTTTGAACCTCCACACAGACCCTCAAGGCCTATTCCATGGCCAACACTTATGTGTTTTTCACGTTTTCTCAGTTTGTCTGAAGCAGTAAATTCCACATGAAAAATGATCCCACTTTTCTTCCTGACCTCAATCGACATGCCTGAGAATGGTGTATGGCGAGCTAAAATATGTAAAGCAAAGCAGCAACAAAAATAAGATGATGGCAGTAACAACCAAGTGATGAACTGTTATATAATGACTTAAAAACGTAAATTGGTATATTCGGATTCGAATTCAATTGACCCAGCAATACAAATTCCACGCTTTTAATAAATATACCTTCAATATTTCTGTCTTTGCAGGAACAGCAAAATCTGTACGAACCAAGTACAGCTGTTACAATGGAAACCTTCGATAATCCAAAGCGTCGCATTCCATTTTGGGTCTCCTTAGTAACTAATGTGATAAAAAATTTCTTTTAGTTGACATGTTAACATTGTAAATGGAGGTTGCGACATAATTAAACACCAGATGGCCTAAGAATGCGGGAAAACAGTGACTGGAAATCGGACATGTGAGGTGCTACTCTACCTTCCTGATGTAGCTCGACACTGCTACATCAACGTTAATCAATGTTAAATATTCTGTAATCAATCTCCAGGTATTACAAACCAAATGGAATTGGACTTAATTGCGGAACTAAATTTTGAAAATCGTTTCTTTTCCTGTTTATATTATGCCACATTCACTTGGAGATAGGACGTGTAGTAAACAGTGTTTTATCATTGTTTATAGCACTTCTCATATTTCCAGTGTTCAATCTACTATATTTAAAACTACTGAACTTTATATTATTTCCTTTGGTAAATTCGTATAGGAATGCTTCAGGTGGCCAGACTTTTTTTGTTGTTGTTGTTTGCCTGACAAGATCGAGCTGTATCTTATAGCCCATGTTTTGCCAAGTCGTGTCAACTGAACGTTATCTGTGGTATAATTATAAAGTTCACCCCTGCCCTTAGTACATAGAACCGGGCAGTACAGGGCCTGTTGGCTCCTGAATGGATTACTTACAAGTATTACTCAGGACATTTTATGCCAAAGGAAGGGAAAGTAGCACGATTGTGATAGATACCAAAGGACGGTTTTGAACTCCAATAAGATTTATTTATTTATTATCTAGGGAATTCAAAAATACTCCAATGTATTATGATCATGTATTGAAAGGATGATATTGTCTGTTAAGTGCTTTAATCACAGGAATCAAGAGCGCATTTTGAATAAGAAGCCTTTCGCGAATTTACGTATATATATTCTTATTTTTATTATAGATGGATAACCACACAAAACCAGACTCGTTCAGATTCTTTTAAAACGATTTATTGATGATAACAGATGAGTACAGGCAATCTGATGTGATGGATGATAGATGGTAATATATTAAAAACTCGACGTTTCGACAAATTAATTTGTCTTCATCAGGAGTTGATGTTTTTCACATGACATTTATAGGTTATATTGATTTAGGGATAAATTTTACTTCCTGTGGTAGCTATGGTGACATAAAGTTGATGCTTGGATACTGTTACTATGAATGATGATTGTATGGTGCTGCCCCCTAGTGGGTATTATGTTAAACGATATTTGATTTGGGTTAGTGGTATAATTGAATTGACTGGTGAATTTAATACTTGTATTAAAATGGCATAGAGATGAATTTAGATATGTACACTTCATTGAATTTAATATTCAAATATCGTATAACTTGTAAACTGTAATATATTAATTCTCTGTAACGATAATATGGCAAGTATTTTTTTAAAACTAACATGTAAACATGATTCTAATGGTAAAGTCTATTTTCTATAGTTTAAGAGTCCATGTCGTTTCATGCTGGCGATTAAATCGTCTCCCACCTCCTGGTGCATCTTACGGATGATTCTGTACATGTCGAACATTACATCAGTTGTTGGAATCAACGGCGCTGGTTTGCAGGGTCTTGGGCACTGGTTCCTGTCTAATGGGGTTGGAGCGTATTCAGCTTTGGTTGGTTTTGTGTCTGGCAGTGGTATTGGAACGTATTCTTCTATGTCTTTTATGGTGGTGTTGGAGGTGCATCTGGAAAGTGTTGTATCGCTTCGGCTGGTGGTGGTGGTATCTTCTTTGTTGTTATCTGTTTTCAGGGGTTCTTCGTCGTCGCTTGATAGGTGGCAGTCAACATTTAGTAATTCAGGTGTGCTTGGGAGAGTTTTTTCTTCTTCTTTTCTGGGGGGTTTATGAGTTGGTTGTTGCTCTGGTTTGGTGGTGTGGTCTTCACTGGTACTTTTCTCTGGTGCAGGTGGTTTCGCTTGTTCTTTGTTAGACTGCTTGTCAAATATGTCATTGCTTTCGTCCTCACTACTACTGTCGATTGGAATTACCTTCCTTCTTGTTAGTTTAGTGTTGCTTTGCTTTATTATCGGTGATACAGGACATTGTTTGGCATTAATTATTTTCCCATGTTTGCTCGGTCTTGAGTTGGTTGGGACTGGGAAGGGGCGTGTACGTTTTCTTATAGTTGGGTCACGCTGTGGGCTTATGCTGTGGGCTATTGATGTTGTTTGTTTGGATGCCCTGATTTTCTCCCTTATCTTCTCTAGGATTGTATCTGGTTCCTTTATATGTTTCGTCGATGTTAATGGCTTGGTTAGGGCCGGTCGGTTGGGTCGTGGTGTCAGTGTTGTGATGGGTTTGAATTCGCTTCTGCTTGGTACTGCAAAAAGGAATACCCCGATATACTATTCTGAATCTGACATTTTCAGGAGTTATTTTAGGGTTGTGAAACGGTTTTGGTTTAGTGGTTGTGTGCAAATGCATCGGGGGGATGATTACTTGTGTGGCATTGTGCTTATTTTTCTGATGCCTACGTAAGTTGCCTACAGTGCTGCAGAGTGTCATGCAATTTGGGTATAAACATGCGTACTTACCCCGTACTTGTTCCTCTGGTGTCGAGCTTTCATGGTATTTTCGTAGATGGCTCTTGATGGCATTGTCAGTTTGCTTTACAAACCTGCTGCAGTAATTGCAGCGGTCGAATTTGTCCATTTTGCTGTTTACAGCTTGTTATACAGTGATTCGGTTATCGTAGTGGTTTCGGATCGTGTCCGATCTGCTATTTATAGTGTTTTGACGTTGCGGTTGCTATAGCGCGAGTTGTGTTGCTATGCGACATGTGATATCCGTGACGCGTCGGAAGCGGTAGTCGCTCTCCTCGCAGGGAGGTGAGCTCACAGATTTAGGTTCACTCCCCCGGGTTTCAATGTTTGTAAGATGCGGATGTACGCTTCCTCAAGCCGTTTGCGGATATTTGAATCGTGTGCCGAGTTGTCTATTATAGTTACAATCATTTCATTTGGTTCCACATCATGATCTTTGAAGTGTACCGCTACTGGTGAGTCTCGTTCACGCTGTCGTATGTAATAGTTGTGTTCCTCGATTCTGATGCGGACAGCACGGCCTGTTTCGCCGATGTACTGCATACCACACACGGGGCATGTTATCGCATAAATAACACTTCGGGTTTGACAGTTGTTTTCTCCCGTGATTTTAATTTTGATGCCGTTACTCCTAGAAGTGAAAGTGGTTGTTTCTTTGATATTGTCACAAGTTTTACAGCTTAGAATTTGGCAGGGTAGGCATGTTTCTTGGTCGGGCGTGGGTAGGCTGAGTTAGACAGAATGTCTTTCAAGTTTGCCGATCGTTTGTAGGCAACCACAAGTTTGTTTTCTTTGAATTTCTGTAATTCATTGCTACGGTCTATGATCGGACGGGCAGTGGTCAAATATTGGTTTGCTCTTAAATTGCATGGATTGTGTTGTATGACGAATGGTATAATCCTCTTTGATGTCAGTGTTGTTTGTTGTTTCAGGAGTTCTTTGCAGTTGGCTGACATCGCTTTGTTGATGGAATCTCGGGTTCTGTTGTGCGGGTGTCCTCGGATCGTGAGTAGTTTCAAGAGTAGTTTGCATGATTTGACTAGGTTTTCTTGTTCAGAACATATCATTCGATATCTGAGAGCTTGGCTATATGCTATAGATTTTTTCTGGTGGGTGGGGTGGTACGATTGGTAGTGGAGATACATACCGGAGTCTGTTGGTTTTTTGTATACTCTGGTGTGGAGTTTTCCGGTGGTGTCTGTGTAGACTGTGGTGTCTAGATAGTTAATACTGTTGTCGCTTAATTCATATGTGAATTATATTGAGTGGTGGAATCTGTTCATCCAATCTATTTCTGCTTTGATTTCGTCCTCAGTGGCTTCGTAGATGGCGAAGATGTTGTCAATATACCTTTTCCAGATTTTTGGTTTTAGTTTACTTTCACTCAGCATTTTGTTTTCCAGCACATGCATGTAAATGTTTGCATATGTTGGTGCTACCTTGGTACCCATGGCTGTGCCGTTTGTTTGGTGGTAGTATTTGTCATTGAACATGAATATGTTGTTTTGCAGGACCATCTTCAAAAGTGATTTGGCGGTTGTCGGATTTAATTGGGGATGAGGATAGGAGTCTAGGGCTGACTTGATGGCCTCCAGTCCTTCATCATGTGGGATCGACGTGTACAGTGCACTGACGTCGATAGTGACAAGTTTCTCAGTTGGTCGTAAGTATTCAATTTCTTTGATTACATTCAGAAAGTGTTTCGTATCCTTTATCAAAGTGGGTATTTTTGGTATGATGGGTTGTAGTACTGTGTCTAGCATGGCTGATATTCTGTCAGTGGGTGAGTTTATGCCTGAGACTATAGGTCTCCCTGGGTTTCCAGCTTTATGTATCTGCGGTAGGGTATAGAATAATGGTGTGCGTATATTCTTGGCCATGAGATTCTTGTGTGCATTTTTTGGTAGTTCTCCCTTGTTCTCCATTTTGATTAGATCGTTTGTTATGCGTAGGGTTACTGCTCTGGTTCTGTTGTACATAGTTTCTCTGTAGAATCTTGTATCCTGTAGTTGTCGATTGCATTCATTGACATAGTCGGTAGTATTCTGTATGACAATCACCCCTCCCTTATCGGCTGATTTTATTATGTTGCTATCGTCGTCGCGTAATTCTTTGACTGCGTTTCTTTCTTCATTAGTCAAGTTTGGTCTCTGTCTAATTGAGTTAGGTTCTTGCATCATTTGCTGTAAGATGTTGCTGGTGTAGGTGTTGATTTCTTCGTTGTTGCAAATCGGTGTCCAGCCAGATGATTCTTTCTGAAAGATATTTACCTTTGGTGTATGTTCAGGGTAGTGTTGATAGTGGTGTTTTAGTATCACTCTTCTATTGAATAATAGTGTGTCTCTGATAGTATGTATGTGAGACGGTTTGCCCGGTGTTGGTACAAATGACAAACCTTTGAATAACACTGATTTGACTGGTTTACTTAGTTGTTTGTCGGAGAGGTTGCAGATGAAGTTGTCGGCCTCTGCCTCCCACTGGTATTTCTTGTGTCTTCGATTTTTCGGTCTCTCCTTTGTTTCAGGGTGAGTGTTACCTCCTTTTCTAGGTTGGTTATTAGGGTCGTTATGCCCCTTAGGGTTTGTTCGTCGCATTTTGTGCCTATGTATTGTATGGCTGAGTTGTAACGCTGTTTCAATTCGGTAGTGAGTTTGGTGTAGTATTCTTTCAAGAGGTTGGTGAGTATTTTACTGCACTCGAGTTGGGTAGTGTCCCACTTTAATTGGAAGTCCCAATCGGTTTCAGGTGTTTGTGCTACGATTTTAGATTGTAGGCCCCTAGGGATGATATTGCGTTCGATGCATTGTATCAAGTAATTTTCGTGGTGTTGGGATCTGATGATCCCGAGGGCCAATTTTCTTGCCAATTTGTAGTGTGGTAGTAGATCTGCGGGGATACGTATTGTTTGGTTGTTGTCAGGTTCATTGGTTGATGGTGCATCTGTGGGTCCTCGGGTGTCATTTGCTGTGCTCGTTGATGGTTGGTTGAAAGCCATTGGTGTTCGATGTGGAGAGACCTAAGTGTACTGTTAAAGTGCTAAGGCTCTAGGATCCCAGTAAGGATACAAGTAGGCTAGCTGTCGTTTTTGGACTAAGTGTGAAAACGCATACCAACTAGAGTCGGGTGGTCATGAACGGGGTGGCGGTCCCAGGTAGGATACTAGTGTGGGGTGTTGGAAAATTAGTATAGATGGATAACCACACAAAACCAGACTCGTTCAGATTCTTTTAAAACGATTTATTGATGATAACAGATGAGTACAGGCAATCTTTTTTAATTTGATAAATTAATAAAGGTTTTTATACAAATATATTCTCTCAGAATTCTGTGTGATAGTAGTTTTAGTCTACTCCCACGAAAGGTTTCTTGAAATGAGCAGTCTGTTTATGCAATTCATCGGGTAGGCCCTATTAATATACTGCCGATATCTGAAGAAAAAAAGAATTATAGGTTCCTTACGCCCAAGGGTAAGGAGGTATATTGGTGCGTGAACTACCCACCAGAGGGCTCCACATCTAGGTCCCTCGTTTCTCACACCTGTACAGGTGAGCTCTCTCACTTCCGCCTGATACAACGACCAACACAGATGCCTCCATTGTACGCCTTCGTTGTAATTTTCTTGTCCTTTTTCGTATTGCTGATCATGCCCAAGGAACTACCTCATGTATTTCAGTAACTCTAGTAGAGGCAAACTGGAAGCACCCTTGAATACTCAGTTCCAAATACATTTACACCATTGAAAATTAATTAGATTTAGACAAAGTTTCTTCTCGTCACGACAACGACTGAACTTCTCAGCCGACCGTGACGTGTCAGATACGAACTGGGAATATATGCTGCGCCAAGTGTAAAATATGATTTAGAAATGTTGGCTTGAGGTCCTCCTCTTAATTTGTAAAATAAGATTATCGTCTAGAAGGCTGTCCATAAATGACATCATGCTATTTTTGACACCCCGTCCGCCTTGTCATAGTTTTTTCTTTTTTTCTTCTTCAAAATTTTCTTTATTGATGCTAAAACATACACAGAGGTGGTACAGAGTATCAGTAAATCCAGTTGCATCAAATAAAGTGGCCGATTGCGTCAGCCTTATAATAGGCTGTCATACAATCTTTATCATTCTTGGTCATCTGGAACTCCTCCTGCTGTCATATATGGACGGCCCCTAGACACTGTAACCACCAAATTTTATCCCTTTTTACATAGGCATGTCATCTTACTATCGCTAGGAGCACTAGTTTGTTACTGATTATGTTCAAACGCCTATATCCCCTGCTTAACTTTGACTTAACGTTTCCTCTCTCGCACCCCATACCGTGAGTTTGCCCTAAAGACACGGACATGGAAGACCTGGATAAGAAACCCACCCGTGTTGGCCTACTTATGATTGCCTCGCTATTGTTCTCAAGTTCACACCTTTGCTGCAAGGCAGCGCCGCATTAACACCTTAGTTTAACACCTTATCCACTAGATGGCATGTAGAGCATGCAACATTCTATGGTGTAATTAGGTATAAGAACACCATGCCTCTGGTGCAATGAGACTGAAGCATCCTTCATATCATTATCATATATTCATATATCATTTGATTATAAAAAATCAGTTAAAATAATGTGAACAGAAATAATTATATTTATTTCACTATGAAAATAAAAAAATTAAATTAACCATAATTTCAACTGTTCTATTTAGGAAGTGTCTTGAGATCGTCGGTGAAATAGTCTATTAAGGGTTGGCGTGATGGGAATATTTTTGAAATCTTGATTTTCTGTGCCTGATTATCTGAAAATGAGGGAAATGTGCCTGCCGACCCCAGTCTAAGTCACACAAAATCTGCCGCTTGTCTGGAATCCCCCAGCACACTTACAGTCATAATCTTTACTGTCCCAGTTAGGTACATATCTGAAATCGTCGGTGAAATAGTCTATTAAGGCCTGTTGAGGGGGAAATATTTTTGAAATCTTGATTTTCCATGTCAACACCCTGAAATTGAGGCAAATCTGAGTCCTGACCCTTCCCAAAGTGACCCAAAATGTGCCACTTGTCTAGAGCCCCCTACTATGTGTAGGACCATAATTTCAACTGTTCTATTTAGGAAGTGTCCTGAGATCGTCGGTGAAATTGTCTATTAAGGGTTGGCGTGATGGGAATATTTTTGAAATCTTGATTTTCTGTGCCTGATTATCTGAAAATGAGGGAAATGAGGCCCCTTGAAAATAAGAGAATTCCGACCTGAGAGTTTCCACCTCATCAGGCCTTAATGAACTATTTCATCAATGATTTCAGATATGTACCTAAATGGGACAGCAAAGATTATGACTGTGAGTGTGCTGGGGGCTTCCAGACAATTGGCAGATTTTGTGTGACTTTGACTGGGGTCAGCAGGCAGATTTTCCTCATTTTCAGAAAATCTGACATTGGAAACCAAGATTTTGAAAATATTCCCATCTCACCAAGCATTAATGAACTATTTCATCAACGATTTTAACATAGTTCCTAAATAGACCAGCAGAAATTATGGCCCTAGGTGTGCTGGGGTGTTCCAGACAATTGGCAGATTTTGGGTCACTTTGGGTCTGGTCAGGAGTCAGATTTGCGTCATTTTCAGGGTGTTGACATGGGAAATCCATATTTTCAAATTATTTCCACCTCAACAGGCCTTAATGAACTATTTCATCAACGATTTCAGATATGTACCTAAATGGGACAGTAGAGATTATGGCTGAAGGTGTTCTCGGAGGTTCCAGACAATTGGCAGATTTTGGGTCACTTTGGATCTGGTCAGGAGTCAGATTTGCGTCATTTTTAGGGTGTTGACATGGGAAATCCATATTTTGAAAATATTCCTATCACGCCAGGCCTTAATGAACTATTTCATCAACGATTTCAGATATGTACCTAAATGGGACAGTAAATATTATGACTGTAGATTAAGATAGATGTAAGGGTACTGGTCTTTTTTGTCTTAATGTATATAAATGTGTAGGTATTTGGTTCTATTGATATCAAAATCCCAGTTTAAGTCAGGATCAGAACTATAAAGACATTACAAAGGTATCATAAATGGGATTAATGTGCATTTTAGATCATATTTCTACTCCTATTATTTGCTGAGATGTGGAATATTTATTACCTACTATATCTAAAAAACTACGATTCTGGTAGTATCTGCTTGGACTTCTGCCTGCACATAAGGACAGAGTGAACCAGACTTAGGCTTGGAGAGTGAGGGGCCACCAGAGTGAGAATCTCGTGGAGGAAAATATTAGAATCTGTTCTTCTTTTTTGTAGATCTATTGGCAGAAATATCTTTTCTCTTATGATTTATTTGGAGCCATGCCGAAATCAATGTTTAGTAGTGTAGTTTTCTTATCTACTTTTCTCGTGAGAAACCAATGAGATCTCAACTTTCGCTGGTCGCCCCACTTTCAAAACTCCGTTGATTCCCTCCACCCAGCAACAGCCTAAGTATTTGACCCTATTAGAGCATCTGACTTTGTGGAGTAGTGGGCAGGGTGTTTCCCTGGCAATGCGAGTGTTGGGTGTTCGAACCCAGCAATAGGCAACCCATAATTTCATTTTTCAATATTCTCCCCTTAACTCGGACTCGACGAAGTCGCTAAATATATCCATGATATTTATGAAAGATAGATAAAAGAAGCAAAAGGAACCAAACTGATTTGTTCCTGCTATATTTTGAGCGTACCAATCTCTGATCACTTTAAAGTTTGATTTTAATGGATGGATAGCAAACCATTCCTGTTGAGGAAGCATTTGTTTCACAGCTCCACCAGGTGGCAAGCCTGTACCATGACTTGACCAGTCTCTCCTCACTGGTAGGGTTCCCTACACAGCATGTTGCAGGGCTTGCCCTGTAGAGGAATCATGTGCATCTTGTCCTGTATAACAAATTCAGAATACTCTCATCAGCAATGTTTAGCAAGACACATACCGATATTACATTATCTACCAATGACAAAGGGTTGGAGGGTTTCAATGTGATTTTCTTGAGAAATCCTACATTGAAAAACGTCCCTGTGAACTAAATGCTTTTTCATAGAGGTAAATTAATTGCTCTTGAATGCTATTCCAGTGAGGGATTATGATATCAGTATATGGTAGTATTGTGGAGCAGCTTATAGGACTATTTCTTGGATTCTAAAAAAGCATAATTAGTCCTGAGGTCAGAGCCAGTCTGAAGGGTCAGGTGTGTTTTGGAGTACATACAATATGTTATGATTGTTTCTAGAGCTCCTGAATCTTCTGATTCCGAATCTGCTTCGTGCCAGTTTGTAAGGGCTCAGCATTTTGAGTTATAACTATTTGAAATTAAAAAATAATTAAAAAAAAATGTAAGACGTCCGATCAGCTTAGCGACTGCTGATATGTGACTAGATCCTCTGTGGTCCCTGGCATTGGAATGAGGAAATTATGTTAATTGATTAGTCAACACGGTTTTCATAGGTCGGTTTGGTCACCTGACTTATTTCCAATCTTATGGTTGGTTCTCCTCACACACAAAGAAGGGTGGGAAAGTTCAATTTAATTCTAAGAAAAATAGGGAAAAATTGTCAAATCTATTATCATTTAGCTGCTCTAGGCTTATTAAGCACATAACTGAGTGCTGATGATATCTAAAAACAAATTAATTAACTATAGTGTTATTATAATTTTTTCATAAACTTAAATAAATTAATCATAATGGTTGTGTCAATGCAGATTTTACTATGTGAATCCTACCAGCCATTGAGATAGAAACCTGTATTGTATTAATAGACAATAAACAATGGTTTTGTGGACAGGCAGCTGTAAGCCAAGAGTGGTTGATGCATAGTAATACATAAATGCTAGTTCACGAGCTATTGAGAAGCCCTACGGAGTAGGAGAAGTTGAGGAGATGAGATGATGAAAGGTTTTTGTAGGGTGGATGGGTGGGTTCTTCCTCGTTGGCATCCCAGGATTGAAGTGGATGCAGGCGGGTGAAGTGGGGTAGTCACGTGACTGGGACCACATGACCAGAACCATGTGAGGGAGTCCTTAGCGACCAGGAGTGAGTCCCTAGCGATTGTGCTCTGTTTCCCATTAACGTCAACTCTTCAGTTAGCCCCAATGGATCATGGTTTACTGAGTCCCCATACCATTTCTATGGGGTCTTGGTATACAATATATAATAAAGGCCTGTCCTTACTTTGTATAATTATACAGACTAAGGAAAGTCAGACCTTAACAATTCATTGTTGCTAAAATCAAAGGATAGAGAAACTCTGCCCTTAGAGGGCATTAAAAAGTCACTACAAGGTCAAGAAGCAACACAGAGAAAGAACCATCCACAGTTATGGGAAATCTCCCCTCCCGACTTGAATGCTCTAAAGTTGAATATAGTCAGAAAAATGTACTATTGTTTTAATATCTACCCAAAATGATTTGGTATTAGAATGAATATTGACAAATGTCATTAGAAGGCAAAGACAGGGGCCTATTTGAGCCACAAAGGAGGTTCAAAGACTGCTAGATGAGATGACTTGGTCTGAGAACAGGTAAAATAAGTCTAAAACATTAGAGGTTTTTAGTGGGTATTTTTTTTATCAAATCTATTAGGGAAATGGCCTCTACATCTATACACCAGCTTCGACAGGATTGTCATTCTTCCACGTAGGCCCTCTTTAGTGGTAGAACAGGCAATTGCAGTCTTATACTTTTCAACAAGCATATCTACATCCCTATATCCCTACATCCCTACATCCATACATCCCTAGATCCATATATCCCTACATCCATATATCCCTACATCCCTACTTCCAAAAATGATCTGGCCTTTGCCTCGAGCCCCCTCTTTTTGCCAAGTCACATATTACCGGGATGTATAGATGTAGGGATATATGGATGGGATGTATAGATGTTGGGATATATGGATGTATGGATGTAGGGATGTAGGATGTAGGGATATAGGATGTAGTGATGTAGTGATGTAGGAAGTAGGGATGTAGGGATGTAGGATGTAGGGATGTAGGGATACATGGATGTAGGGATATAGGATGTAGGGATGTAGGATGTAGTGATGTAGGATGTAGGATGTAGGGATGTATGGATATATGGATGTAAGGATGTAGTGATGTATGGATGTAGGGATGTAGGGATATATGGATGTATGGATGTAGGATGTAGGGATGTAGGGATATGGGGATGTAGGGATGCATGGATGTAGGATGTAGGGATGTAGGATTTCAAAGTTTAACAGGTAATCAATATTTTGCTATCAACTCTATCCTGATGGTCACACATGACCATCTGGACAGAGTTGAAGTGTCAGTTTACATAAAACATAATGTCTTAACTTCTTTGACCTTTTTCTGGACTTTAAAACCATTACCAAGGCTCTTGTATGAAATGTAAGATGTCTATATTTTAAGGAATGATGCAGAACTGTTCTGTTCTGCAAAACTATTGCATTTCATCTCATAAATTTTAGTTTTTCATGAACAGAGAAAATTGACCTTAATTTGACCTTCATCTGATGTTTCAAGGTCAAATAT
Organism: Alentia gelatinosa; assembly: GCA_950022655.1. Taxonomy (NCBI): domain Eukaryota; kingdom Metazoa; phylum Annelida; class Polychaeta; order Phyllodocida; family Polynoidae; genus Alentia; species Alentia gelatinosa. The sequence continues at coordinate 59,107,864 of OX465583.1, read as the reverse complement.
ACTATCAATCTACCCATATGCAATTTCGTTTATCAAATATGGGATTCCTTTTGAGAATAACACATAAAATGTGATTTGCTATGAAGTTAAGTTGACAAAAAATGTATTTATTTAATTAATTATCTTTTTTTTTTCACATTTTTATTCAATAACCTTATATCTCAAAGTGCTGAGCATGTACACACTGGCACGAAGTGGATTTGAAATCAGGAGATTCAGAAGCTTCAGAATCAATAAAAAAACATCGTATGTACTCCAAAACACACTTCCCCTGGCCTGCTTCAGGACTAAATTGAGACTTTTGTCATGGACTTCATAGGGCTCTATGTTCAAGTGAGGCGATTGTTTTAAAATGATACAAACATGATCAATTATACATAATTATCATATTTGACCTGAACTTCACCAAGGAAAATGCCATAAATCGTAAATAAACTGGGGGAGAGGGTCTTCTAGAGATAAGTGAAAATATGCATGTCAAATATATCCATGATACTTATTACCTACTATATCTAAAAATCTACGATTCTGGTAGTATCTGCTTGGACTTCTGCCCGCACATAAGGACAGAGTGAACCAGACTTAGGCTTGGAGAGTGAGGGGCCACCAGAGTGAGAATCTCGTGGAGGAAAATATTAGAATCTGTTCTTCTTTTTTGTAGATCTATTGGCAGAAATATCTTTTTTCTTATGATTTATTTGGAGCCATGCCGAAATCAATGTCTAGTAGTGTAGTTTTCTTATCTACTTTTCTCGTGAGAAACCAATGAGATCTCAACTTTTGCTGGTCCCCCCACTTTGAAAACTCCGCTGATTCCCTCCACCGAGCATCAGCCAAAGTATTTGACCCTATTAGAGCATCTGACTTTGTGGAGTAGTGGGCAGAGTGTTTCCCTGGCAATGCGAGTGTTTGGTGTTCGAACCCAGCAATAGGCAGCCCATAATTTCATTTTTCAATATTCTCCCCTTAACTCGGACTCGACGAAGTCGCTAAATATATCCATGATATTTATGAAAGATAGATAAAAGAAGCAAAAGGAACCAAACTGATTTGTTCCTGCTATATTTTGAGCGTACCAATCTCTGATCACTTTAAAGTTTGCCTATAATGGATGGATAGCAAACCATTCCTGTCAGAGGAGGTGTGAAGCGCAGCGCCCCCTATAGTGACTTGGGTCATATATACGATCGCGGCTGCCTCACAGTGCCACTTTCAAACATGCCAGCAAGAGGGAAGGAGCTCTGAGAAGAGCCCACACCAAAACATGCCAAATGCAAATAGCTCGTGTGTCATGAATAATAGGCCGATTTTGATAAACAAAACATTGTTAGAAACCTATGACATGGGCCTATTTAGTGATACACATGTCATATACCTGTGCTATGGCTAAGGTTTCCTGTCGTAGGTTGAACATTGGAATTTGTGAGAAAAAAAAAGGTTGTATTCCACGACACAAAAGAGGCACAAAACGTGGAGCTCTATTGAGCTCTATTGTGGTTTGGAGTACAATAGAATTCACTCTATCAATATCTGAAAATATTTTGGATAGAGCTCTAATAGTTTGTATGTAATAGCTGTTACCAGTTAGCCTATTTTAGCATAGGAATCCGCATTCAGCTGTCATTTGAGACCATGCCAAAACGATAGGGGCGCTACGCTTCACACCTCCTCTGCATTCCTGTTGAGGAAGCATTTGTTTCACACCGTCTCCACCAGGTGGCAAGCCTGTACCATGACTTGACCAGTCTCTCCTCACTGGTAGGGTTCCCTACACAGCATGTTGCAGGGCTTGCCCTGTAGAGGAATCATGTGCATCTTGTCCTGTATAACAAATTCAGAATACTCTCATCAGCAATGTTTAGCAAGACACATACCAATATTACATTATCTACCAATGACAAAGGGTTGGAGGGTTTGAATGTGATTTTCTTGAGAAATCCTACATTGAAAAACGTCCCTGTGAACTAAATGCTTTTTCATAGAGGTAAATTAATTGCTCTTGAATGCTATTCCAGTGAGGGATTATGATATCAGTATATGGTAGTATTGTGGAGCAGCTTATAGGACTATTTCTTGGATTCTAAAAAAGCATAATTGAGACTTTTGTCATGGACTTCATAGGGCTCTATGTTCAAGTGAGGCCATTGTTTTAAAATGATACAAACATGATCAATTATACATAATTATCATATTTGACCTGAACTTCACCAAGGAAAAGCCATAAATCGTAAATAAACTGGGGGAGAGGGTCTTCTAGAGATAAGTGAAAATATGCATGTCAAATATATCCATGATACTTATTACCTACTATATCTAAAAAACTACGATTCTGGTAGTATCTGCTTGGACTTCTGCCCGCACATAAGGACAGAGTGAACCAGACTTAGGCTTGGAGAGTGAGGGGCCACCAGAGTGAGAATCTCGTGGAGGAAAATATTAGAATCTGTTCTTCTTTTTTGTAGATCTATTGGCAGAAATATCTTTTCTCTTATGATTTATTTGGAGCCATGCCGAAATCAATGTCTAGTAGTGTAGTTTTCTTATCTACTTTTCTCGTGAGAAACCAATGAGATCTCAACTTTCGCTGGTCCCCCCACTTTGAAAACTCCGCTGATTCACTCCACCCAGCATCAGCCTAAGTATTTGACCCTATTAGAGCATCTGACTTTGTGGAGTAGTGGGCAGGGTGTTTCCCTGGCAATGCGACTGTTGGGTGTTCGAACCAAGCAATAGGCAGCCCATAATTTCATTTTTCAATATTCTCCCCTTAACTCGGACTCGACGAAGTCGCTAAATATATCCATGATATTTATGAAAGATAGATAAAAGAAGCAAAAGGAACCAAACTGATTTGTTCCTGCTATATTTTGAGCGTACCAATCTCTGATCACTTTAAAGTTTGCCTATAATGGATGGATAGCAAACCATTCCTGTTGAGGAAGCATTTGTTTATACACCGTCTCCACCAGGTGGCAAGCCTGTATCATGACTTGACCAGTCTCTCCTCACTGGTAGGGTTCCCGACACAGCATGTTGCAGGGCTTGCCCTGTAGAGGAATCATGTGCATCTTGTCCTGTATAACAAATTCAGAATACTCTCATCAGCAATGTTTAGCAAGACACATACCGATATTACATTATCTACCAATGACAAAGGGTTGGAGGGTTTCAATGTAATTTTTCTTGAGAAATCCTACATTGAAAAACGTCCCTGTGAACTAAATGCTTTTTCATAGAGGTAAATTAATTGCTCTTGAATGCTATTCCAGTGAGGGATTATGATATCAGTATATGGTAGTATTGTGGAGGAGCTCATAGGACTATTTCTTGGATTCTTAAAAAGCATAATTGAGACTTTTGTCATGGACTTCATAGGGCTCTATGTTCAAGTGAGGCCATTGTTTTAAAATGATACAAACATGATCAATTATACATAATTATCATATTTGACCTGAACTTCACCAAGGAAAATGCCATAAATCGTAAATAAACTGGGGGAGAGGGTCTTCTAGAGATAAGTGAAAATATGCATGTCAAATATATCCATGATACTTATTATATATCTAAAAAACTACGATTCTGGTAGTATCTGCTTGGACTTCTGCCTGCACATAAGGACAGAGTGAACCAGACTTAGGCTTGGAGAGTGAGGGGCCACCAGAGTGAGAATCTCGTGGAGGAAAATATTAGAATCTGTTCTTCTTTTTTGTAGATCTATTGGCAGAAATATCTTTTCTCTTATGATTTATTTGGAGCCATGCCGAAATCAATGTCTAGTAGTGTAGTTTTCTTATCTACTTTTCTCGTGAGAAACCAATGAGATCTCAACTTTCGCTGGTCCCCCCACTTTGAAAACTCCGCTGATTCCCTCCACCCAGCATCAGCCTAAGTATTTGACCCTATTAGAGCATCTGACTTTGTGGAGTAGTGGGCAGGGTGTTTCCCTGGCAATGTGACTGTTGGGTGTTCGAACCCAGCAATAGGCAGCCCATAAATTCATTTTTCAATATTCTCCCCTTAACTCGGACTCGACGGAGTCGCTAAATATATCCATGATATTTATGAAAGATAGATAAAAGAAGCAAAAAGGAACCAAACTGATTTGTTCCTGCTATATTTTGAGCGTACCAATCTCTGATCACTTGAAAGTTTGCCTATAATGGATGGATAGCAAACCATTCCTGTCAGAGGAGGTGTGAAGCGCAGCACCCCCTATAGTGACTTGGGTCATATATACGATCGCGGCTGCCTCACAGGGCCACTCTTAAACATGCCAGCAAGAGGGAAGGAGCTCTGAGAAGAGCCCACACCAAAACATGCCAAATGCAAATAGCTCTTGTGACATGAATAATAGGCCGATTTTGATAAACAAAACATTGTTAGAAACCTATGACATTGGCCTATTTAGTGATACACATGTCATATACCTGTGCTATGGCTAAGGTTTCCTGTCGTAGGTTGAACATTGGAATTTGTGAGAGAAAAAAAAGGTTGTATTCCACGACACAAAAGAGGCACAAAACGTGGAGCTCTATTGAGCTCTATTGTGGTTTGGAGTACAATAGAATTCACTGTATCAATATCTGAAAATATTTTGGATAGAGCTCTAATAGTTTGTATGTAATAGCTGTTACCAGTTAGCCTATTTTAGCATAGGAATCCGCATTCAGCTGTCATTTGAGACCATGCCAAAACGATAGGGGGCGCTACGCTTCACACCTCCTCTGCATTCCTGTTGAGGAAGCATTTGTTTCACACCGTTTCCACCAGGTGGCAAGCCTGTACCATGACTTGACCAGTCTCTCCTCACTGGTAGGGTTCCCTACACAGCATGTTGCAGGGCTTGCCCTGTAGAGGAATCATGTGCATCTTGTCCTGTATAACAAATTCAGAATACTCTCATCAGCAATGTTTAGCAAGACACATACCGATATTACATTATCTACCAATGACAAAGGGTTGGAGGGTCTCAATGTGATTTTTCTTGAGAAATCCTACATTGAAAAACGTCCCTGTGAACTAAATGCTTTTTCATAGAGGTAAATTAATTGATCTTGAATGCTATTCCAGTGAGGGATTATGATATCAGTATATGGTAGTATTGTGGAGCAGCTTATAGGACTATTTCTTGGATTCTAAAAAAGCATAATTGAGACTTTTGTCATGGACTTCATAGGGCTCTATGTTCAAGTGAGGCCATTGTTTTAAAATGATACAAACATGATCAATTATACATAATTATCATATTTGACCTGAACTTCACCAAGGAAAATGCCATATATTGTAAATAAACTGGGGAGAGGGTCTTCTAGAGATAAGTGAAAATATGCATGTCAAATATATCCATGATACTTATTACCTACTATATCTAAAAAACTACGATTCTGGTAGTATCTGCTTGGACTTCTGCCCGCACATAAGGACAGAGTGAACCAGACTTAGGCTTGGAGAGTGAGGGGCCACCAGAGTGAGAATCTCGTGGAGGAAAATATTAGAATCTGTTCTTCTTTTTTGTAGATCTATTGGCAGAAATATCTTTTCTCTTATGATTTATTTGGAGCCATGCCGAAATCAATGTCTAGTAGTGTAGTTTTCTTATCTACTTTTCTCGTGAGAAACCAATGAGATCTCAACTTTTGCTGGTCCCCCCACTTTGAAAACTCCGCTGATTCCCTCCACCGAGCATCAGCCAAAGTATTTGACCCTATTAGAGCATCTGACTTTGTGGAGTAGTGGGCAGAGTGTTTCCCTGGCAATGCGAGTGTTTGGTGTTCGAACCCAGCAATAGGCAGCCCATAATTTCATTTTTCAATATTCTCCCCTTAACTCGGACTCGACGAAGTCGCTAAATATATCCATGATATTTATGAAAGATAGATAAAAGAAGCAAAAGGAACCAAACTGATTTGTTCCTGCTATATTTTGAGCGTACCAATCTCTGATCACTTTAAAGTTTGATTTTTAATGGATGGATAGCAAACCATTCCTGTTGAGGAAGCATTTGTTTCACACCGTCTCCACCAGGTGGCAAGCCTGTACCATGACTTGACCAGTCTCTCCTCACTGGTAGGGTTCCCTACACAGCATGTTGCAGGGCTTGCCCTGTAGAGGAATCATGTGCATCTTGTCCTGTATAACAAATTCAGAATACTCTCATCAGCAATGTTTAGCAAGACACATACCGATATTACATTATCTACCAATGACAAAGGGTTGGAGGGTTTCAATGTGATTTTCTTGAGAAATCCTACATTGAAAAACGTCCCTGTGAACTAAATGCTTTTTCATAGAGGTAAATTAATTGCTCTTGAATGCTATTCCAGTGAGGCATTATGATATCAGTATATGGTAGTATTGTGGAGCAGCTTATAGGACTATTTCTTGGATTCTAAAAAAGCATAATTAGTCCTGAGGTCAGAGCCAGTCTGAAGGGTCAGGTGTGTTTTGGAGTACATACAATATGTTATGATTGTTTCTAGAGCTCCTGAATCTTCTGATTCCGAATCTGCTTCGTGCCAGTTTGTAAGGGCTCAGCATTTTGAGTTATAACTATTTGAAATTAAGAAATAATTAAAAAAAAATGTAAGACGTTCGATCAGCTTAGCGACTGCTGATATGTGACTAGATCCTCTGTGGTCCCTGGCATTGGAATGAGGAAATTATGTTAATTGATTAGTCAACACGGTTTTCATAGGTCGGTTTGGTCACCTGACTTATTTCCAATCTTATGGTTGGTTCTCCTCACACACAAAGAAGGGCGGGAAAGTTCAATTTAATTCTAAGAAAAATAGGGAAAAATTGTCAAATCTATTATCATTTAGCTGCTCTAGGCTTATTAAGCACATAACTGAGTGCTGATGATATCTAAAAACAAATTAATTAACTATAGTGTTATTATAATTTTTTCATAAACTTAAATAAATTAATCATAATGGTTGTGTCAATGCAGATTTTACTATGTGAATCCTACCAGCCATTGAGATAGAAACCTGTATTGTATTAATAGACAATAAACAATGGTTTTGTGGACAGGCAGCTGTAAGCCAAGAGTGGTTGATGCATAGTAATACATAAATGCTAGTTCACGAGCTATTGAGAAGCCCTACGGAGTAGGAGAAGTTGAGGAGATGAGATGATGAAAGGTTTTTGTAGGGTGGATGGGTGGGTTCTTCCTCGTTGGCATCCCAGGATTGAAGTGGATGCAGGCGGGTGAAGTGGGGTAGTCACGTGACTGGGACCACATGACCAGAACCATGTGAGGGAGTCCTTAGCGACCAGGAGTGAGTCCCTAGCGATTGTGCTCTGTTTCCCATTAACGTCAACTCTTCAGTTAGCCCCAATGGATCATGGTTTACTGAGTCCCCATACCATTTCTATGGGGTCTTGGTATACAATATATAATAAAGGCCTGTCCTTACTTTGTATAATTATACAGACTAAGGAAAGTCAGACCTTAACAATTCATTGTTGCTAAAATCAAAGGATAGAGAAACTCTGCCCTTAGAGGGCATTAAAAAGTCACTACAAGGTCAAGAAGCAACACAGAGAAAGAACCATCCACAGTTATGGGAAATCTCCCCTCCCGACTTGAATGCTCTAAAGTTGAATATAGTCAGAAAAATGTACTATTGTTTTAATATCTACCCAAAATGATTTGGTATTAGAATGAATATTGACAAATGTCATTAGAAGGCAAAGACAGGGGCCTATTTGAGCCACAAAGGAGGTTCAAAGACTGCTAGATGAGATGACTTGGTCTGAGAACAGGTAAAATAAGTCTAAAACATTAGAGGTTTTTAGTGGGTATTTTTTTTATCAAATCTATTAGGGAAATGGCCTCTACATCTATACACCAGCTTCGACAGGATTGTCATTCTTCCACGTAGGCCCTCTTTAGTGGTAGAACAGGCAATTGCAGTCTTATACTTTTCAACAAGCATATCTACATCCCTATATCCCTACATCCCTACATCCATACATCCCTAGATCCATATATCCCTACATCCATATATCCCTACATCCCTACTTCCAAAAATGATCTGGCCTTTGCCTCGAGCCCCCTCTTTTTGCCAAGTCACATATTACCGGGATGTATAGATGTAGGGATATATGGATGGGATGTATAGATGTTGGGATATATGGATGTATGGATGTAGGGATGTAGGATGTAGGGATATAGGATGTAGTGATGTAGTGATGTAGGAAGTAGGGATGTAGGGATGTAGGATGTAGGGATGTAGGGATACATGGATGTAGGGATATAGGATGTAGGGATGTAGGATGTAGTGATGTAGGATGTAGGATGTAGGGATGTATGGATATATGGATGTAAGGATGTAGTGATGTATGGATGTAGGGATGTAGGGATATATGGATGTATGGATGTAGGGATGTAGGGATATGGGGATGTAGGGATGCATGGATGTAGGATGTAGGGATGTAGGATTTCAAAGTTTAACAGGTAATCAATATTTTGCTATCAACTCTATCCTGATGGTCACACATGACCATCTGGACAGAGTTGAAGTGTCAGTTTACGTAAAACATAATGTCTTAACTTCTTTGACCTTTTTCTGGACTTTAAAACCATTACCAAGGCTCTTGTATGAAATGTAAGATGTCTATATTTTAAGGAATGATGCAGAACTGTTCTGTTCTGCAAAACTATTGCATTTCATCTCATAAATTTTAGTTTTTCATGAAGAGAAAATTGACCTTAATTTGACCTTCATCTGATGTTTCAAGGTCAAATATACTATCAATCTACCCATATGCAATTTCGTTTATCAAATATGGGATTCCTTTTGAGAATAACACATAAAATGTGATTTGCTATGAAGTTAAGTTGACAAAAAATGTATTTATTTAATTAATTATCTTTTTTTCCCACATTTTTATTCAAAAACCTTATATCTCAAAGTGCTGAGCATGTACACACTGGCACGAAGTAGATTTGAAATCAGGAGATTCAGAAGCTTCAGAATCAATAAAAAAAACATCGTATGTACTCCAAAACACACTTCCCCTGGCCTGCTTCAGGACTAAATTGAGACTTTTGTCATGGACTTCATAGGGCTCTATGTTCAAGTGAGGCCATTGTTTTAAAATGATACAAACATGATCAATTATACATAATTATCATATTTGACCTGAACTTCACCAAGGAAAATGCCATAAATCGTAAATAAACTGGGGGAGAGGGTCTTCTAGAGATAAGTGAAAATATGCATGTCAAATATATCCATGATACTTATTACCTACTATATCTAAAAATCTACGATTCTGGTAGTATCTGCTTGGACTTCTGCCCGCACATAAGGACAGAGTGAACCAGACTTAGGCTTGGAGAGTGAGGGGCCACCAGAGTGAGAATCTCGTGGAGGAAAATATTAGAATCTGTTCTTCTTTTTTGTAGATCTATTGGCAGAAATATCTTTTCTCTTATGATTTATTTGGAGCCATGCCGAAATCAATGTCTAGTAGTGTAGTTTTCTTATCTACTTTTCTCGTGAGAAACCAATGAGATCTCAACTTTTGCTGGTCCCCCCACTTTGAAAACTCTGCTGATTCCCTCCACCGAGCATCAGCCAAAGTATTTGACCCTATTAGAGCATCTGACTTTGTGGAGTAGTGGGCAGAGTGTTTCCCTGGCAATGCGAGTGTTTGGTGTTCGAACCCAGCAATAGGCAGCCCATAATTTCATTTTTCAATATTCTCCCCTTAACTCGGACTCGACAAAGTCGCTAAATATATCCATGATATTTATGAAAGATAGATAAAAGAAGCAAAAGGAACCAAACTGATTTGTTCCTGCTATATTTTGAGCGTACCAATCTCTGATCACTTTAAAGTTTGCCTATAATGGATGGATAGCAAACCATTCCTGTCAGAGGAGGTGTGAAGCGCAGCGCCCCCTATAGTGACTTGGGTCATATATACGATCGCGGCTGCCTCACAGTGCCACTTTCAAACATGCCAGCAAGAGGGAAGGAGCTCTGAGAAGAGCCCACACCAAAACATGCCAAATGCAAATAGCTCTTGTGTCATGAATAATAGGCCGATTTTGATAAACAAAACATTGTTAGAAACCTATGACATGGGCCTATTTAGTGATACACATGTCATATACCTGTGCTATGGCTAAGGTTTCCTGTCGTAGGTTGAACATTGGAATTTGTGAGAGAAAAAAAGGTTGTATTCCACGACACAAAAGAGGCACAAAACGTGGAGCTCTATTGAGCTCTATTGTGGTTTGGAGTACAATAGAATTCACTCTATCAATATCTGAAAATATTTTGGATAGAGCTCTAATAGTTTGTATGTAATAGCTGTTACCAGTTAGCCTATTTTAGCATAGGAATCCGCATTCAGCTGTCATTTGAGACCATGCCAAAACGATAGGGGGCGCTACGCTTCACACCTCCTCTGCATTCCTGTTGAGGAAGCATTTGTTTCACACCGTCTCCACCAGGTGGCAAGCCTGTACCATGACTTGACCAGTCTCTCCTCACTGGTAGGGTTCCCTACACAGCATGTTGCAGGGCTTGCCCTGTAGAGGAATCATGTGCATCTTGTCCTGTATAACAAATTCAGAATACTCTCATCAGCAATGTTTAGCAAGACACATACCAATATTACATTATCTACCAATGACAAAGGGTTGGAGGGTTTGAATGTGATTTTCTTGAGAAATCCTACATTGAAAAACGTCCCTGTGAACTAAATGCTTTTTCATAGAGGTAAATTAATTGCTCTTGAATGCTATTCCAGTGAGGGATTATGATATCAGTATATGGTAGTATTGTGGATCAGCTTATAGGACTATTTCTTGGATTCTAAAAAAGCATAATTGAGACTTTTGTCATGGACTTCATAGGGCTCTATGTTCAAGTGAGGCCATTGTTTTAAAATGATACAAACATGATCAATTATACATAATTATCATATTTGACCTGAACTTCACCAAGGAAAAGCCATAAATCGTAAATAAACTGGGGGAGAGGGTCTTCTAGAGATAAGTGAAAATATGCATGTCAAATATATCCATGATACTTATTACCTACTATATCTAAAAAACTACGATTCTGGTAGTATCTGCTTGGACTTCTGCCTGCACATAAGGACAGAGTGAACCAGACTTAGGCTTGGAGAGTGAGGGGCCACCAGAGTGAGAATCTCGTGGAGGAAAATATTAGAATCTGTTCTTCTTTTTTGTAGATCTATTGGCAGAAATATCTTTTCTCTTATGATTTATTTGGAGCCATGCCGAAATCAATGTCTAGTAGTGTAGTTTTCTTATCTACTTTTCTCGTGAGAAACCAATGAGATCTCAACTTTCGCTGGTCCCCCCACTTTGAAAACTCCGCTGATTCCCTCCACCCAGCATCAGCCTAAGTATTTGACCCTAATAGAGCATCTGACTTTGTGGAGTAGTGGGCAGGGTGTTTCCCTGGCAATGCGACTGTTGGGTGTTCGAACCCAGCAATAGGCAGCCCATAATTTCATTTTTCAATATTCTCCCCTTAACTCGGACTCGACGAAGTCGCTAAATATATCCATGATATTTATGAAAGATAGATAAAAGAAGCAAAAGGAACCAAACTGATTTGTTACTGCTATATTTTGAGCGTACCAATCTCTGATCACTTGAAAGTTTGCCTATAATGGATGGATAGCAAACCATTCCTGTCAGAGGAGGTGTGAAGCGCAGCACCCCCTATAGTGACTTGGGTCATATATACGATCGCGGCTGCCTCACAGTGCCACTCTCAAACATGCCAGCAAGAGGGAAGGAGCTCTGAGAAGAGCCCACACCAAAACATGCCAAATGCAAATAGCTCTTGTGACATGAATAATAGGCCGATTTTGATAAACAAAACATTGTTAGAAACCTATGACATTGGCCTATTTAGTGATACACATGTCATATACCTGTGATATGGCTAAGGTTTCCTGTCGTAGGTTGAACATTGGAATTTGTGAGAGAAAAAAAGGTTGTATTCCACGACACAAAAGAGGCACAAAACGTGGAGCTCTATTGAGCTCTATTGTGGTTTGGAGTACAATAGAATTCACTCTATCAATATCTGAAAATATTTTGGATAGAGCTCTAATAGTTTGTATGTAATAGCTGTTACCAGTTAGCCTATTTTAGCATAGGAATCCGCATTCAGCTGTCATTTGAGACCATGCCAAAACGATAGGGGGCGCTACGCTTCACACCTCCTCTGCATTCCTGTTGAGGAAGCATTTGTTTCACACCGTTTCCACCAGGTGGCAAGCCTGTACCATGACTTGACCAGTCTCTCCTCACTGGTAGGGTTCCCTACACAGCATGTTGCAGGGCTTGCCCTGTAGAGGAATCATGTGCATCTTGTCCTGTATAACAAATTCAGAATACTCTCATCAGCAATGTTTAGCAAGACACATACCGATATTACATTATCTACCAATGACAAAGGGTTGGAGGGTCTCAATGTGATTTTTCTTGAGAAATCCTACATTGAAAAACGTCCCTGTGAACTAAATGCTTTTTCATAGAGGTAAATTAATTGCTCTTGAATGCTATTCCAGTGAGGCATTATGATATCAGTATATGGTAGTATTGTGGAGCAGCTTATAGGACTATTTCTTGGATTCTAAAAAAGCATAATTAGTCCTGAGGTCAGAGCCAGTCTGAAGGGTCAGGTGTGTTTTGGAGTACATACAATATGTTATGATTGTTTCTAGAGCTCCTGAATCTTCTGATTCCGAATCTGCTTCGTGCCAGTTTGTAAGGGCTCAGCATTTTGAGTTATAACTATTTGAAATTAAGAAATAATTAAAAAAAAATGTAAGACGTTCGATCAGCTTAGCGACTGCTGATATGTGACTAGATCCTCTGTGGTCCCTGGCATTGGAATGAGGAAATTATGTTAATTGATTAGTCAACACGGTTTTCATAGGTCGGTTTGGTCACCTGACTTATTTCCAATCTTATGGTTGGTTCTCCTCACACACAAAGAAGGGCGGGAAAGTTCAATTTAATTCTAAGAAAAATAGGGAAAAATTGTCAAATCTATTATCATTTAGCTGCTCTAGGCTTATTAAGCACATAACTGAGTGCTGATGATATCTAAAAACAAATTAATTAACTATAGTGTTATTATAATTTTTTCATAAACTTAAATAAATTAATCATAATGGTTGTGTCAATGCAGATTTTACTATGTGAATCCTACCAGCCATTGAGATAGAAACCTGTATTGTATTAATAGACAATAAACAATGGTTTTGTGGACAGGCAGCTGTAAGCCAAGAGTGGTTGATGCATAGTAATACATAAATGCTAGTTCACGAGCTATTGAGAAGCCTTACGGAGTAGGAGAAGTTGAGGAGATGAGATGATGAAAGGTTTTTGTAGGGTGGATGGGTGGGTTCTTCCTCGTTGGCATCCCAGGATTGAAGTGGATGCAGGCGGGTGAAGTGGGGTAGTCACGTGACTGGGACCACATGACCAGAACCATGTGAGGGAGTCCTTAGCGACCAGGAGTGAGTCCCTAGCGATTGTGCTCTGTTTCCCATTAACGTCAACTCTTCAGTTAGCCCCAATGGATCATGGTTTACTGAGTCCCCATACCATTTCTATGGGGTCTTGGTATACAATATATAATAAAGGCCTGTCCTTACTTTGTATAATTATACAGACTAAGGAAAGTCAGACCTTAACAATTCATTGTTGCTAAAATCAAAGGATAGAGAAACTCTGCCCTTAGAGGGCATTAAAAAGTCACTACAAGGTCAAGAAGCAACACAGAGAAAGAACCATCCACAGTTATGGGAAATCTCCCCTCCCGACTTGAATGCTCTAAAGTTGAATATAGTCAGAAAAATGTACTATTGTTTTAATATCTACCCAAAATGATTTGGTATTAGAATGAATATTGACAAATGTCATTAGAAGGCAAAGACAGGGGCCTATTTGAGCCACAAAGGAGGTTCAAAGACTGCTAGATGAGATGACTTGGTCTGAGAACAGGTAAAATAAGTCTAAAACATTAGAGGTTTTTAGTGGGTATTTTTTTTATCAAATCTATTAGGGAAATGGCCTCTACATCTATACACCAGCTTCGACAGGATTGTCATTCTTCCACGTAGGCCCTCTTTAGTGGTAGAACAGGCAATTGCAGTCTTATACTTTTCAACAAGCATATCTACATCCCTATATCCCTACATCCCTACATCCATACATCCCTAGATCCATATATCCCTACATCCATATATCCCTACATCCCTACTTCCAAAAATGATCTGGCCTTTGCCTCGAGCCCCCTCTTTTTGCCAAGTCACATATTACCGGGATGTATAGATGTAGGGATATATGGATGGGATGTATAGATGTTGGGATATATGGATGTATGGATGTAGGGATGTAGGATGTAGGGATATAGGATGTAGTGATGTAGTGATGTAGGAAGTAGGGATGTAGGGATGTAGGATGTAGGGATGTAGGGATACATGGATGTAGGGATATAGGATGTAGGGATGTAGGATGTAGTGATGTAGGATGTAGGATGTAGGGATGTATGGATATATGGATGTAAGGATGTAGTGATGTATGGATGTAGGGATGTAGGGATATATGGATGTATGGATGTAGGATGTAGGGATGTAGGGATATGGGGATGTAGGGATGCATGGATGTAGGATGTAGGGATGTAGGATTTCAAAGTTTAACAGGTAATCAATATTTTGCTATCAACTCTATCCTGATGGTCACACATGACCATCTGGACAGAGTTGAAGTGTCAGTTTACGTAAAACATAATGTCTTAACTTCTTTGACCTTTTTCTGGACTTTAAAACCATTACCAAGGCTCTTGTATGAAATGTAAGATGTCTATATTTTAAGGAATGATGCAGAACTGTTCTGTTCTGCAAAACTATTGCATTTCATCTCATAAATTTTAGTTTTTCATGAACAGAGAAAATTGACCTTAATTTGACCTTCATCTGATGTTTCAAGGTCAAATATACTATCAATCTACCCATATGCAATTTCGTTTATCAAATATGGGATTCCTTTTGAGAATAACACATAAAATGTGATTTGCTATGAAGTTAAGTTGACAAAAAATGTATTTATTTAATTAATTATCTTTTTTTTCCACATTTTTATTCAAAAACCTTATATCTCAAAGTGCTGAGCATGTACACACTGGCACGAAGTAGATTTGAAATCAGGAGATTCAGAAGCTTCAGAATCAATAAAAAAAACATCGTATGTACTCCAAAACACACTTCCCCTGGCCTGCTTCAGGACTAAATTGAGACTTTTGTCATGGACTTCATAGGGCTCTATGTTCAAGTGAGGCCATTGTTTTAAAATGATACAAACATGATCAATTATACATAATTATCATATTTGACCTGAACTTCACCAAGGAAAATGCCATAAATCGTAAATAAACTGGGGGAGAGGGTCTTCTAGAGATAAGTGAAAATATGCATGTCAAATATATCCATGATACTTATTACCTACTATATCTAAAAATCTACGATTCTGGTAGTATCTGCTTGGACTTCTGCCCGCACATAAGGACAGAGTGAACCAGACTTAGGCTTGGAGAGTGAGGGGCCACCAGAGTGAGAATCTCGTGGAGGAAAATATTAGAATCTGTTCTTCTTTTTTGTAGATCTATTGGCAGAAATATCTTTTCTCTTATGATTTATTTGGAGCCATGCCGAAATCAATGTCTAGTAGTGTAGTTTTCTTATCTACTTTTCTCGTGAGAAACCAATGAGATCTCAACTTTTGCTGGTCCCCCCACTTTGAAAACTCTGCTGATTCCCTCCACCGAGCATCAGCCAAAGTATTTGACCCTATTAGAGCATCTGACTTTGTGGAGTAGTGGGCAGAGTGTTTCCCTGGCAATGCGAGTGTTTGGTGTTCGAACCCAGCAATAGGCAGCCCATAATTTCATTTTTCAATATTCTCCCCTTAACTCGGACTCGACAAAGTCGCTAAATATATCCATGATATTTATGAAAGATAGATAAAAGAAGCAAAAGGAACCAAACTGATTTGTTCCTGCTATATTTTGAGCGTACCAATCTCTGATCACTTTAAAGTTTGCCTATAATGGATGGATAGCAAACCATTCCTGTCAGAGGAGGTGTGAAGCGCAGCGCCCCCTATAGTGACTTGGGTCATATATACGATCGCGGCTGCCTCACAGTGCCACTTTCAAACATGCCAGCAAGAGGGAAGGAGCTCTGAGAAGAGCCCACACCAAAACATGCCAAATGCAAATAGCTCTTGTGTCATGAATAATAGGCCGATTTTGATAAACAAAACATTGTTAGAAACCTATGACATGGGCCTATTTAGTGATACACATGTCATATACCTGTGCTATGGCTAAGGTTTCCTGTCGTAGGTTGAACATTGGAATTTGTGAGAGAAAAAAAGGTTGTATTCCACGACACAAAAGAGGCACAAAACGTGGAGCTCTATTGAGCTCTATTGTGGTTTGGAGTACAATAGAATTCACTCTATCAATATCTGAAAATATTTTGGATAGAGCTCTAATAGTTTGTATGTAATAGCTGTTACCAGTTAGCCTATTTTAGCATAGGAATCCGCATTCAGCTGTCATTTGAGACCATGCCAAAACGATAGGGGGCGCTACGCTTCACACCTCCTCTGCATTCCTGTTGAGGAAGCATTTGTTTCACACCGTCTCCACCAGGTGGCAAGCCTGTACCATGACTTGACCAGTCTCTCCTCACTGGTAGGGTTCCCTACACAGCATGTTGCAGGGCTTGCCCTGTAGAGGAATCATGTGCATCTTGTCCTGTATAACAAATTCAGAATACTCTCATCAGCAATGTTTAGCAAGACACATACCAATATTACATTATCTACCAATGACAAAGGGTTGGAGGGTTTGAATGTGATTTTCTTGAGAAATCCTACATTGAAAAACGTCCCTGTGAACTAAATGCTTTTTCATAGAGGTAAATTAATTGCTCTTGAATGCTATTCCAGTGAGGGATTATGATATCAGTATATGGTAGTATTGTGGATCAGCTTATAGGACTATTTCTTGGATTCTAAAAAAGCATAATTGAGACTTTTGTCATGGACTTCATAGGGCTCTATGTTCAAGTGAGGCCATTGTTTTAAAATGATACAAACATGATCAATTATACATAATTATCATATTTGACCTGAACTTCACCAAGGAAAATGCCATAAATCGTAAATAAACTGGGGGAGAGGGTCTTCTAGAGATAAGTGAAAATATGCATGTCAAATATATCCATGATACTTATTACCTACTATATCTAAAAATCTACGATTCTGGTAGTATCTGCTTGGACTTCTGCCCGCACATAAGGACAGAGTGAACCAGACTTAGGCTTGGAGAGTGAGGGGCCACCAGAGTGAGAATCTCGTGGAGGAAAATATTAGAATCTGTTCTTCTTTTTTGTAGATCTATTGGCAGAAATATCTTTTCTCTTATGATTTATTTGGAGCCATGCCGAAATCAATGTCTAGTAGTGTAGTTTTCTTATCTACTTTTCTCGTGAGAAACCAATGAGATCTCAACTTTTGCTGGTCCCCCCACTTTGAAAACTCTGCTGATTCCCTCCACCGAGCATCAGCCAAAGTATTTGACCCTATTAGAGCATCTGACTTTGTGGAGTAGTGGGCAGAGTGTTTCCCTGGCAATGCGAGTGTTTGGTGTTCGAACCCAGCAATAGGCAGCCCATAATTTCATTTTTCAATATTCTCCCCTTAACTCGGACTCGACAAAGTCGCTAAATATATCCATGATATTTATGAAAGATAGATAAAAGAAGCAAAAGGAACCAAACTGATTTGTTCCTGCTATATTTTGAGCGTACCAATCTCTGATCACTTTAAAGTTTGCCTATAATGGATGGATAGCAAACCATTCCTGTCAGAGGAGGTGTGAAGCGCAGCGCCCCCTATAGTGACTTGGGTCATATATACGATCGCGGCTGCCTCACAGTGCCACTTTCAAACATGCCAGCAAGAGGGAAGGAGCTCTGAGAAGAGCCCACACCAAAACATGCCAAATGCAAATAGCTCTTGTGTCATGAATAATAGGCCGATTTTGATAAACAAAACATTGTTAGAAACCTATGACATGGGCCTATTTAGTGATACACATGTCATATACCTGTGCTATGGCTAAGGTTTCCTGTCGTAGGTTGAACATTGGAATTTGTGAGAGAAAAAAAGGTTGTATTCCACGACACAAAAGAGGCACAAAACGTGGAGCTCTATTGAGCTCTATTGTGGTTTGGAGTACAATAGAATTCACTCTATCAATATCTGAAAATATTTTGGATAGAGCTCTAATAGTTTGTATGTAATAGCTGTTACCAGTTAGCCTATTTTAGCATAGGAATCCGCATTCAGCTGTCATTTGAGACCATGCCAAAACGATAGGGGGCGCTACGCTTCACACCTCCTCTGCATTCCTGTTGAGGAAGCATTTGTTTCACACCGTCTCCACCAGGTGGCAAGCCTGTACCATGACTTGACCAGTCTCTCCTCACTGGTAGGGTTCCCTACACAGCATGTTGCAGGGCTTGCCCTGTAGAGGAATCATGTGCATCTTGTCCTGTATAACAAATTCAGAATACTCTCATCAGCAATGTTTAGCAAGACACATACCAATATTACATTATCTACCAATGACAAAGGGTTGGAGGGTTTGAATGTGATTTTCTTGAGAAATCCTACATTGAAAAACGTCCCTGTGAACTAAATGCTTTTTCATAGAGGTAAATTAATTGCTCTTGAATGCTATTCCAGTGAGGGATTATGATATCAGTATATGGTAGTATTGTGGATCAGCTTATAGGACTATTTCTTGGATTCTAAAAAAGCATAATTGAGACTTTTGTCATGGACTTCATAGGGCTCTATGTTCAAGTGAGGCCATTGTTTTAAAATGATACAAACATGATCAATTATACATAATTATCATATTTGACCTGAACTTCACCAAGGAAAAGCCATAAATCGTAAATAAACTGGGGGAGAGGGTCTTCTAGAGATAAGTGAAAATATGCATGTCAAATATATCCATGATACTTATTACCTACTATATCTAAAAAACTACGATTCTGGTAGTATCTGCTTGGACTTCTGCCTGCACATAAGGACAGAGTGAACCAGACTTAGGCTTGGAGAGTGAGGGGCCACCAGAGTGAGAATCTCGTGGAGGAAAATATTAGAATCTGTTCTTCTTTTTTGTAGATCTATTGGCAGAAATATCTTTTCTCTTATGATTTATTTGGAGCCATGCCGAAATCAATGTCTAGTAGTGTAGTTTTCTTATCTACTTTTCTCGTGAGAAACCAATGAGATCTCAACTTTCGCTGGTCCCCCCACTTTGAAAACTCCGCTGATTCCCTCCACCCAGCATCAGCCTAAGTATTTGACCCTAATAGAGCATCTGACTTTGTGGAGTAGTGGGCAGGGTGTTTCCCTGGCAATGCGACTGTTGGGTGTTCGAACCCAGCAATAGGCAGCCCATAATTTCATTTTTCAATATTCTCCCCTTAACTCGGACTCGACGAAGTCGCTAAATATATCCATGATATTTATGAAAGATAGATAAAAGAAGCAAAAGGAACCAAACTGATTTGTTACTGCTATATTTTGAGCGTACCAATCTCTGATCACTTGAAAGTTTGCCTATAATGGATGGATAGCAAACCATTCCTGTCAGAGGAGGTGTGAAGCGCAGCACCCCCTATAGTGACTTGGGTCATATATACGATCGCGGCTGCCTCACAGTGCCACTCTCAAACATGCCAGCAAGAGGGAAGGAGCTCTGAGAAGAGCCCACACCAAAACATGCCAAATGCAAATAGCTCTTGTGACATGAATAATAGGCCGATTTTGATAAACAAAACATTGTTAGAAACCTATGACATTGGCCTATTTAGTGATACACATGTCATATACCTGTGATATGGCTAAGGTTTCCTGTCGTAGGTTGAACATTGGAATTTGTGAGAGAAAAAAAGGTTGTATTCCACGACACAAAAGAGGCACAAAACGTGGAGCTCTATTGAGCTCTATTGTGGTTTGGAGTACAATAGAATTCACTCTATCAATATCTGAAAATATTTTGGATAGAGCTCTAATAGTTTGTATGTAATAGCTGTTACCAGTTAGCCTATTTTAGCATAGGAATCCGCATTCAGCTGTCATTTGAGACCATGCCAAAACGATAGGGGGCGCTACGCTTCACACCTCCTCTGCATTCCTGTTGAGGAAGCATTTGTTTCACACCGTTTCCACCAGGTGGCAAGCCTGTACCATGACTTGACCAGTCTCTCCTCACTGGTAGGGTTCCCTACACAGCATGTTGCAGGGCTTGCCCTGTAGAGGAATCATGTGCATCTTGTCCTGTATAACAAATTCAGAATACTCTCATCAGCAATGTTTAGCAAGACACATACCGATATTACATTATCTACCAATGACAAAGGGTTGGAGGGTCTCAATGTGATTTTTCTTGAGAAATCCTACATTGAAAAACGTCCCTGTGAACTAAATGCTTTTTCATAGAGGTAAATTAATTGCTCTTGAATGCTATTCCAGTGAGGGATTATGATATCAGTATATGGTAGTATTGTGGAGCAGCTTATAGGACTATTTCTTGGATTCTAAAAAAGCATAATTGAGACTTTTGTCATGGACTTCATAGGGCTCTATGTTCAAGTGAGGCCATTGTTTTAAAATGATACAAACATGATCAATTATACATAATTATCATATTTGACCTGAACTTCACCAAGGAAAATGCCATATATTGTAAATAAACTGGGGAGAGGGTCTTCTAGAGATAAGTGAAAATATGCATGTCAAATTTATCCATGATACTTATTACCTACTATATCTAAAAAACTACGATTCTGGTAGTATCTGCTTGGACTTCTGCCTGCACATAAGGACAGAGTGAACCAGACTTAGGCTTGGAGAGTGAGGGGCCACCAGAGTGAGAATCTCGTGGAGGAAAATATTAGAATCTGTTCTTCTTTTTTGTAGATCTATTGGCAGAAATATCTTTTCTCTTATGATTTATTTGGAGCCATGCCGAAATCAATGTCTAGTAGTGTAGTTTTCTTATCTACTTTTCTCGTGAGAAACCAATGAGATCTCAACTTTCGCTGGTCCCCCCACTTTGAAAACTCCGCTGATTCCCTCCACCCAGCATCAGCCTAAGTATTTGACCCTATTAGAGCATCTGACTTTGTGGAGTAGTGGGCAGAGTGTTTCCCTGGCAATGTGAGTGTTGGGTGTTCGAACCCAGCAATAGGCAGCCCATAATTTCATTTTTCAATATTCTCCCCTTAACTCGGACTCGACGAAGTCGCTAAATATATCCATGATATTTATGAAAGATAGATAAAAGAAGCAAAAGGAACCAAACTGATTTGTTACTGCTATATTTTGAGCGTACCAATCTCTGATCACTTTAAAGTTTGATTTTTAATGGATGGATAGCAAACCATTCCTGTTGAGGAAGCATTTGTTTCACACCGTCTCCACCAGGTGGCAAGCCTGTACCATGACTTGACCAGTCTCTCCTCACTGGTAGGGTTCCCTACACAGCATGTTGCAGGGCTTGCCCTGTAGAGGAATCATGTGCATCTTGTCCTGTATAACAAATTCAGAATACTCTCATCAGCAATGTTTAGCAAGACACATACCGATATTACATTATCTACCAATGACAAAGGGTTGGAGGGTTTCAATGTGATTTTCTTGAGAAATCCTACATTGAAAAACGTCCCTGTGAACTAAATGCTTTTTCATAGAGGTAAATTAATTGCTCTTGAATGCTATTCCAGTGAGGCATTATGATATCAGTATATGGTAGTATTGTGGAGCAGCTTATAGGACTATTTCTTGGATTCTAAAAAAGCATAATTAGTCCTGAGGTCAGAGCCAGTCTGAAGGGTCAGGTGTGTTTTGGAGTACATACAATATGTTATGATTGTTTCTAGAGCTCCTGAATCTTCTGATTCCGAATCTGCTTCGTGCCAGTTTGTAAGGGCTCAGCATTTTGAGTTATAACTATTTGAAATTAAGAAATAATTAAAAAAAAATGTAAGACGTTCGATCAGCTTAGCGACTGCTGATATGTGACTAGATCCTCTGTGGTCCCTGGCATTGGAATGAGGAAATTATGTTAATTGATTAGTCAACACGGTTTTCATAGGTCGGTTTGGTCACCTGACTTATTTCCAATCTTATGGTTGGTTCTCCTCACACACAAAGAAGGGCGGGAAAGTTCAATTTAAT
Source organism: Alentia gelatinosa (assembly GCA_950022655.1). NCBI lineage: Eukaryota > Metazoa > Annelida > Polychaeta > Phyllodocida > Polynoidae > Alentia > Alentia gelatinosa. The sequence goes on along the minus strand of OX465583.1, from coordinate 59,085,522 downwards.
TCTAAGAAAAATAGGGAAAAATTGTCAAATCTATTATCATTTAGCTGCTCTAGGCTTATTAAGCACATAACTGAGTGCTGATGATATCTAAAAACAAATTAATTAACTATAGTGTTATTATAATTTTTTCATAAACTTAAATAAATTAATCATAATGGTTGTGTCAATGCAGATTTTACTATGTGAATCCTACCAGCCATTGAGATAGAAACCTGTATTGTATTAATAGACAATAAACAATGGTTTTGTGGACAGGCAGCTGTAAGCCAAGAGTGGTTGATGCATAGTAATACATAAATGCTAGTTCACGAGCTATTGAGAAGCCCTACGGAGTAGGAGAAGTTGAGGAGATGAGATGATGAAAGGTTTTTGTAGGGTGGATGGGTGGGTTCTTCCTCGTTGGCATCCCAGGATTGAAGTGGATGCAGGCGGGTGAAGTGGGGTAGTCACGTGACTGGGACCACATGACCAGAACCATGTGAGGGAGTCCTTAGCGACCAGGAGTGAGTCCCTAGCGATTGTGCTCTGTTTCCCATTAACGTCAACTCTTCAGTTAGCCCCAATGGATCATGGTTTACTGAGTCCCCATACCATTTCTATGGGGTCTTGGTATACAATATATAATAAAGGCCTGTCCTTACTTTGTATAATTATACAGACTAAGGAAAGTCAGACCTTAACAATTCATTGTTGCTAAAATCAAAGGATAGAGAAACTCTGCCCTTAGAGGGCATTAAAAAGTCACTACAAGGTCAAGAAGCAACACAGAGAAAGAACCATCCACAGTTATGGGAAATCTCCCCTCCCGACTTGAATGCTCTAAAGTTGAATATAGTCAGAAAAATGTACTATTGTTTTAATATCTACCCAAAATGATTTGGTATTAGAATGAATATTGACAAATGTCATTAGAAGGCAAAGACAGGGGCCTATTTGAGCCACAAAGGAGGTTCAAAGACTGCTAGATGAGATGACTTGGTCTGAGAACAGGTAAAATAAGTCTAAAACATTAGAGGTTTTTAGTGGGTATTTTTTTTATCAAATCTATTAGGGAAATGGCCTCTACATCTATACACCAGCTTCGACAGGATTGTCATTCTTCCACGTAGGCCCTCTTTAGTGGTAGAACAGGCAATTGCAGTCTTATACTTTTCAACAAGCATATCTACATCCCTATATCCCTACATCCCTACATCCATACATCCCTAGATCCATATATCCCTACATCCATATATCCCTACATCCCTACTTCCAAAAATGATCTGGCCTTTGCCTCGAGCCCCCTCTTTTTGCCAAGTCACATATTACCGGGATGTATAGATGTAGGGATATATGGATGGGATGTATAGATGTTGGGATATATGGATGTATGGATGTAGGGATGTAGGATGTAGGGATATAGGATGTAGTGATGTAGTGATGTAGGAAGTAGGGATGTAGGGATGTAGGATGTAGGGATGTAGGGATACATGGATGTAGGGATATAGGATGTAGGGATGTAGGATGTAGTGATGTAGGATGTAGGATGTAGGGATGTATGGATATATGGATGTAAGGATGTAGTGATGTATGGATGTAGGGATGTAGGGATATATGGATGTATGGATGTAGGATGTAGGGATGTAGGGATATGGGGATGTAGGGATGCATGGATGTAGGATGTAGGGATGTAGGATTTCAAAGTTTAACAGGTAATCAATATTTTGCTATCAACTCTATCCTGATGGTCACACATGACCATCTGGACAGAGTTGAAGTGTCAGTTTACGTAAAACATAATGTCTTAACTTCTTTGACCTTTTTCTGGACTTTAAAACCATTACCAAGGCTCTTGTATGAAATGTAAGATGTCTATATTTTAAGGAATGATGCAGAACTGTTCTGTTCTGCAAAACTATTGCATTTCATCTCATAAATTTTAGTTTTTCATGAACAGAGAAAATTGACCTTAATTTGACCTTCATCTGATGTTTCAAGGTCAAATATACTATCAATCTACCCATATGCAATTTCGTTTATCAAATATGGGATTCCTTTTGAGAATAACACATAAAATGTGATTTGCTATGAAGTTAAGTTGACAAAAAATGTATTTATTTAATTAATTATCTTTTTTTTCCACATTTTTATTCAAAAACCTTATATCTCAAAGTGCTGAGCATGTACACACTGGCACGAAGTAGATTTGAAATCAGGAGATTCAGAAGCTTCAGAATCAATAAAAAAAACATCGTATGTACTCCAAAACACACTTCCCCTGGCCTGCTTCAGGACTAAATTGAGACTTTTGTCATGGACTTCATAGGGCTCTATGTTCAAGTGAGGCCATTGTTTTAAAATGATACAAACATGATCAATTATACATAATTATCATATTTGACCTGAACTTCACCAAGGAAAATGCCATAAATCGTAAATAAACTGGGGGAGAGGGTCTTCTAGAGATAAGTGAAAATATGCATGTCAAATATATCCATGATACTTATTACCTACTATATCTAAAAATCTACGATTCTGGTAGTATCTGCTTGGACTTCTGCCCGCACATAAGGACAGAGTGAACCAGACTTAGGCTTGGAGAGTGAGGGGCCACCAGAGTGAGAATCTCGTGGAGGAAAATATTAGAATCTGTTCTTCTTTTTTGTAGATCTATTGGCAGAAATATCTTTTCTCTTATGATTTATTTGGAGCCATGCCGAAATCAATGTCTAGTAGTGTAGTTTTCTTATCTACTTTTCTCGTGAGAAACCAATGAGATCTCAACTTTCGCTGGTCCCCCCACTTTGAAAACTCCGCTGATTCCCTCCACCCAGCATCAGCCTAAGTATTTGACCCTAATAGAGCATCTGACTTTGTGGAGTAGTGGGCAGGGTGTTTCCCTGGCAATGCGACTGTTGGGTGTTCGAACCCAGCAATAGGCAGCCCATAATTTCATTTTTCAATATTCTCCCCTTAACTCGGACTCGACGAAGTCGCTAAATATATCCATGATATTTATGAAAGATAGATAAAAGAAGCAAAAGGAACCAAACTGATTTGTTACTGCTATATTTTGAGCGTACCAATCTCTGATCACTTGAAAGTTTGCCTATAATGGATGGATAGCAAACCATTCCTGTCAGAGGAGGTGTGAAGCGCAGCACCCCCTATAGTGACTTGGGTCATATATACGATCGCGGCTGCCTCACAGTGCCACTCTCAAACATGCCAGCAAGAGGGAAGGAGCTCTGAGAAGAGCCCACACCAAAACATGCCAAATGCAAATAGCTCTTGTGACATGAATAATAGGCCGATTTTGATAAACAAAACATTGTTAGAAACCTATGACATTGGCCTATTTAGTGATACACATGTCATATACCTGTGCTATGGCTAAGGTTTCCTGTCGTAGGTTGAACATTGGAATTTGTGAGAGAAAAAAAGGTTGTATTCCACGACACAAAAGAGGCACAAAACGTGGAGCTCTATTGAGCTCTATTGTGGTTTGGAGTACAATAGAATTCACTCTATCAATATCTGAAAATATTTTGGATAGAGCTCTAATAGTTTGTATGTAATAGCTGTTACCAGTTAGCCTATTTTAGCATAGGAATCCGCATTCAGCTGTCATTTGAGACCATGCCAAAACGATAGGGGGCGCTACGCTTCACACCTCCTCTGCATTCCTGTTGAGGAAGCATTTGTTTCACACCGTTTCCACCAGGTGGCAAGCCTGTACCATGACTTGACCAGTCTCTCCTCACTGGTAGGGTTCCCTACACAGCATGTTGCAGGGCTTGCCCTGTAGAGGAATCATGTGCATCTTGTCCTGTATAACAAATTCAGAATACTCTCATCAGCAATGTTTAGCAAGACACATACCGATATTACATTATCTACCAATGACAAAGGGTTGGAGGGTCTCAATGTGATTTTTCTTGAGAAATCCTACATTGAAAAACGTCCCTGTGAACTAAATGCTTTTTCATAGAGGTAAATTAATTGCTCTTGAATGCTATTCCAGTGAGGGATTATGATATCAGTATATGGTAGTATTGTGGAGCAGCTTATAGGACTATTTCTTGGATTCTAAAAAAGCATAATTGAGACTTTTGTCATGGACTTCATAGGGCTCTATGTTCAAGTGAGGCCATTGTTTCAAAATGATACAAACATGATCAATTATACATAATTATCATATTTGACCTGAACTTCACCAAGGAAAATGCCATATATTGTAAATAAACTGGGGAGAGGGTCTTCTAGAGATAAGTGAAAATATGCATGTCAAATTTATCCATGATACTTATTACCTACTATATCTAAAAAACTACGATTCTGGTAGTATCTGCTTGGACTTCTGCCCGCACATAAGGACAGAGTGAACCAGACTTAGGCTTGGAGAGTGAGGGGCCACCAGAGTGAGAATCTCGTGGAGGAAAATATTAGAATCTGTTCTTCTTTTTTGTAGATCTATTGGCAGAAATATCTTTTCTCTTATGATTTATTTGGAGCCATGCCGAAATCAATGTCTAGTAGTGTAGTTTTCTTATCTACTTTTCTCGTGAGAAACCAATGAGATCTCAACTTTTGCTGGTCCCCCCACTTTGAAAACTCCGCTGATTCCCTCCACCCAGCATCAGCCTAAGTATTTGACCCTATTAGAGCATCTGACTTTGTGGAGTAGTGGGCAGAGTGTTTCCCTGGCAATGTGAGTGTTGGGTGTTCGAACCCAGCAATAGGCAGCCCATAATTTCATTTTTCAATATTCTCCCCTTAACTCGGACTCGACGAAGTCGCTAAATATATCCATGATATTTATGAAAGATAGATAAAAGAAGCAAAAGGAACCAAACTGATTTGTTCCTGCTATATTTTGAGCGTACCAATCTCTGATCACTTTAAAGTTTGATTTTTAATGGATGGATAGCAAACCATTCCTGTTGAGGAAGCATTGGTTTCACACCGTCTCCACCAGGTGGCAAGCCTGTACCATGACTTGACCAGTCTCTCCTCACTGGTAGGGTTCCCTACACAGCATGTTGCAGGGCTTGCCCTGTAGAGGAATCATGTGCATCTTGTCCTGTATAACAAATTCAGAATACTCTCATCAGCAATGTTTAGCAAGACACATACCGATATTACATTATCTACCAATGACAAAGGGTTGGAGGGTTTCAATGTGATTTTCTTGAGAAATCCTACATTGAAAAACGTCCCTGTGAACTAAATGCTTTTTCATAGAGGTAAATTAATTGCTCTTGAATGCTATTCCAGTGAGGCATTATGATATCAGTATATGGTAGTATTGTGGAGCAGCTTATAGGACTATTTCTTGGATTCTTAAAAAGCATAATTGAGACTTTTGTCATGGACTTCATAGGGCTCTATGTTCAAGTGAGGCCATTGTTTTAAAATGATACAAACATGATCAATTATACATAATTATCATATTTGACCTGAACTTCACCAAGGAAAATGCCATAAATCGTAAATAAACTGGGGGAGAGGGTCTTCTAGAGATAAGTGAAAATATGCATGTCAAATATATCCATGATACTTATTATATATCTAAAAAACTACGATTCTGGTAGTATCTGCTTGGACTTCTGCCTGCACATAAGGACAGAGTGAACCAGACTTAGGCTTGGAGAGTGAGGGGCCACCAGAGTGAGAATCTCGTGGAGGAAAATATTAGAATCTGTTCTTCTTTTTTGTAGATCTATTGGCAGAAATATCTTTTCTCTTATGATTTATTTGGAGCCATGCCGAAATCAATGTCTAGTAGTGTAGTTTTCTTATCTACTTTTCTCGTGAGAAACCAATGAGATCTCAACTTTCGCTGGTCGCCCCACTTTGAAAACTCCGCTGATTCACTCCACCCAGCATCAGCCTAAGTATTTGACCCTATTAGAGCATCTGACTCTGTGGAGTAGTGGGCAGGGTGTTTCCCTGGCAATGCGACTGTTGGGTGTTCGAACCCAGCAATAGGCAGCCCATAATTTCATTTTTCAATATTCTCCCCTTAACTCGGACTCGACGAAGTCGCTAAATATATCCATGATATTTATGAAAGATAGATAAAAGAAGCAAAAGGAACCAAACTGATTTGTTACTGCTATATTTTGAGCGTACCAATCTCTGATCACTTTAAAGTTTGCCTATAATGGATGGATAGCAAACCATTCCTGTCAGAGGAGGTGTGAAGCGCAGCACCCCCTATAGTGACTTGGGTCATATATACGATCGCGGCTGCCTCACAGTGCCACTCTCAAACATGCCAGCAAGAGGGAAGGAGCTCTGAGAAGAGCCCACACCAAAACATGCCAAATGCAAATAGCTCTTGTGACATGAATAATAGGCTGATTTTGATAAACAAAACATTGTTAGAAACCTATGACATTGGCCTATTTAGTGATACACATGTCATATACCTGTGATATGGCTAAGGTTTCCTGTCGTAGGTTGAACATTGGAATTTGTGAGAGAAAAAAAGGTTGTATTCCACGACACAAAAGAGGCACAAAACGTGGAGCTCTATTGAGCTCTATTGTGGTTTGGAGTACAATAGAATTCACTCTATCAATATCTGAAAATATTTTGGATAGAGCTCTAATAGTTTGTATGTAATAGCTGTTACCAGTTAGCCTATTTTAGCATAGGAATCCGCATTCAGCTGTCATTTGAGACCATGCCAAAACGATAGGGGGCGCTACGCTTCACACCTCCTCTGCAATCCTGTTGAGGAAGCATTTGTTTCACACCGTTTCCACCAGGTGGCAAGCCTGTACCATGACTTGACCAGTCTCTCCTCACTGGTAGGGTTCCCTACACAGCATGTTGCAGGGCTTGCCCTGTAGAGGAATCATGTGCATCTTGTCCTGTATAACAAATTCAGAATACTCTCATCAGCAATGTTTAGCAAGACACATACCGATATTACATTATCTACCAATGACAAAGGGTTGGAGGGTCTCAATGTGATTTTTCTTGAGAAATCCTACATTGAAAAACGTCCCTGTGAACTAAATGCTTTTTCATAGAGGTAAATTAATTGCTCTTGAATGCTATTCCAGTGAGGGATTATGATATCAGTATATGGTAGTATTGTGGAGCAGCTTATAGGACTATTTCTTGGATTCTAAAAAAGCATAATTGAGACTTTTGTCATGGACTTCATAGGGCTCTATGTTCAAGTGAGGCCATTGTTTTAAAATGATACAAACATGATCAATTATACATAATTATCATATTTGACCTGAACTTCACCAAGGAAAATGCCATATATTGTAAATAAACTGGGGAGAGGGTCTTCTAGAGATAAGTGAAAATATGCATGTCAAATATATCCATGATACTTATTACCTACGATATCTAAAAAACTACGATTCTGGTAGTATCTGCTTGGACTTCTGCCCGCACATAAGGACAGAGTGAACCAGACTTAGGCTTGGAGAGTGAGGGGCCACCAGAGTGAGAATCTCTTGGAGGAAAATATTAGAATCTGTTCTTCTTTTTTGTAGATCTATTGGCAGAAATATCTTTTCTCTTATGATTTATTTCGAGCCATGCCGAAATCAATGTCTAGTAGTGTAGTTTTCTTATCTACTTTTCTCGTGAGAAACCAATGAGATCTCAACTTTCGCTGGTCCCCTCACTTTGAAAACTCCGCTGATTCCCTCCACCCAGCATCAGCCTAAGTATTTGACCCTATTAGAGCATCTGACTTTGTGGAGTAGTGGGCAGGGTGTTTCCCTGGCAATGCGAGTGTTGGGTGTTCGAACCCAGCAATAGGCAGCCCATAATTTCATTTTTCAATATTCTCCCCTGAACTCGGACTCGACGAAGTCGCTAAATATATCCATGATATTTATGAAAGATAGATAAAAGAAGCAAAGGGAACCAAACTGATTTGTTCCTGCTATATTTTGAGCGTACCAATCTCTGATCCCTTTAAAGTTTGCCTATAATGGATGGATAGCAAACCATTCCTGTCAGAGGAGGTGTGAAGCGCAGCGCCCCCTATAGTGACTTGGGTCATATATACGATCGCGGCTGCCTCACAGTGCCACTTTCAAACATGTCAGCAAGAGGGAAGGAGCTCTGAGAAGAGCCCACACCAAAACATGCCAAATGCAAATAGCTCTCTGATCACTTTAAAGTTTGCCTATAATGGATGGATAGCAAACCATTCCTGTTGAGGAAGCATTGGTTTCACACCGTCTCCACCAGGTGGCAAGCCTGTACCATGACTTGACCAGTCTCTCCTCACTGGTAGGGTTCCCTACACAGCATGTTGCAGGGCTTGCCCTGTAGAGGAATCATGTGCATCTTGTCCTGTATAACAAATTCAGAATACTCTCATCAGCAATGTTTAGCAAGACACATACCGATATTACATTATCTACCAATGACAAAGGGTTGGAGGGTTTCAATGTGATTTTCTTGAGAAATCCTACATTGAAAAACGTCCCTGTGAACTAAATGCTTTTTCATAGAGGTAAATTAATTGCTCTTGAATGCTATTCCAGTGAGGGATTATGATATCAGTATATGGTAGTATTGTGGAGCAGCTTATAGGACTATTTCTTGGATTCTAAAAAAGCATAATTAGTCCTGAGGTCAGAGCCAGTCTGAAGGGTCAGGTGTGTTTTGGAGTACATACAATATGTTATGATTGTTTCTAGAGCTCCTGAATCTTCTGATTCCGAATCTGCTTCGTGCCAGTTTGTAAGGGCTCAGCATTTTGAGTTATAACTATTTGAAATTAAAAAATAATTTAAAAAAAATGTAAGACGTTCGATCAGCTTAGCGACTGCTGATATGTGACTAGATCCTCTGTGGTCCCTGGCATTGGAATGAGGAAATTATGTTAATTGATTAGTCAACACGGTTTTCATAGGTCGGTTTGGTCACCTGACTTATTTCCAATCTTATGGTTGGTTCTCCTCACACACAAAGAAGGGCGGGAAAGTTCAATTTAATTCTAAGAAAAATAGGGAAAAATTGTCAAATCTATTATCATTTAGCTGCTCTAGGCTTATTAAGCACATAACTGAGTGCTGATGATATCTAAAAACAAATTAATTAACTATAGTGTTATTATAATTTTTTCATAAACTTAAATAAATTAATCATAATGGTTGTGTCAATGCAGATTTTACTATGAGAATCCTACCAGCCATTGAGATAGAAACCTGTATTGTATTAATAGACAATAAACAATGGTTTTGTGGACAGGCAGCTGTAAGCCAAGAGTGGTTGATGCATAGTAATACATAAATGCTAGTTCACGAGCTATTGAGAAGCCCTACGGAGTAGGAGAAGTTGAGGAGATGAGATGATGAAGAGTTTTTGTAGGGTGGATGGGTGGGTTCTTCCTCGTTGGCATCCCAGGATTGAAGTGGATGCAGGCGGGTGAAGTGGGGTAGTCACGTGACTGGGACCACATGACCAGAACCATGTGAGGGAGTCCTTAGCGACCAGGAGTGAGTCCCTAGCGATTGTGCTCTGTTTCCCATTAACGTCAACTCTTCAGTTAGCCCCAATGGATCATGGTTTACTGAGTCCCCATACCATTTCTATGGGGTCTTGGTATACAATATATAATAAAGGCCTGTCCTTACTTTGTATAATTATACAGACTAAGGAAAGTCAGACCTTAACAATTCATTGTTGCTAAAATCAAAGGATAGAGAAACTCTGCCCTTAGAGGGCATTAAAAAGTCACTACAAGGTCAAGAAGCAACACAGAGAAAGAACCATCCACAGTTATGGGAAATCTCCCCTCCCGACTTGAATGCTCTAAAGTTGAATATAGTCAGAAAAATGTACTATTGTTTTAATATCTACCCAAAATGATTTGGTATTAGAATGAATATTGACAAATGTCATTAGAAGGCAAAGACAGGGGCCTATTTGAGCCACAAAGGAGGTTCAAAGACTGCTAGATGAGATGACTTGGTCTGAGAACAGGTAAAATAAGTCTAAAACATTAGAGGTTTTTAGTGGGCATTTTTTTTTATCAAATCTATTAGGGAAATGGCCTCTACATCTATACACCAGCTTCGACAGGATTGTCATTCTTCCACGTAGGCCCTCTTTAGTGGTAGAACAGGCAATTGCAGTCTTATACTTTTCAACAAGCATATCTACATCCCTATATCCCTACATCCCTACATCCATACATCCCTAGATCCATATATCCCTACATCCATATATCCCTACATCCCTACTTCCAAAAATGATCTGGCCTTTGCCTCGAGCCCCCTCTTTTTGCCAAGTCACATATTACCGGGATGTATAGATGTAGGGATATATGGATGGGATGTATAGATGTTGGGATATATGGATGTATGGATGTAGGGATGTAGGATGTAGGGATATAGGATGTAGTGATGTAGTGATGTAGGAAGTAGGGATGTAGGGATGTCGGATGTAGGATGTAGGGATGTAGGGATACATGGATGTAGGGATATAGGATGTAGGGATGTAGGATGTAGTGATGTAGGATGTAGGATGTAGGGATGTATGGATATATGGATGTAAGGATGTAGTGATGTATGGATGTAGGGATGTAGGGATATATGGATGTATGGATGTAGGATGTAGGGATGTAGGGATATGGGGATGTAGGGATGCATGGATGTAGGATGTAGGGATGTAGGATTTCAAAGTTTAACAGGTAATCAATATTTTGCTATCAACTCTATCCTGATGGTCACACATGACCATCTGGACAGAGTTGAAGTGTCAGTTTACGTAAAACATAATGTCTTAACTTCTTTGACCTTTTTCTGGACTTTAAAACCATTACCAAGGCTCTTGTATGAAATGTAAGATGTCTATATTTTAAGGAATGATGCAGAACTGTTCTGTTCTGCAAAACTATTGCATTTCATCTCATAAATTTTAGTTTTTCATGAACAGAGAAAATTGACCTTAATTTGACCTTCATCTGATGTTTCAAGGTCAAATATACTATCAATCTACCCATATGCAATTTCGTTTATCAAATATGGGATTCCTTTTGAGAATAACACATAAAATGTGATTTGCTATAAGTTAAGTTAACAAAAAAGTATTTATTTAATTAATTATCTTTTTTTTTCACATTTTTATTCAAAAACCTTATATCTCAAAGTGCTGAGCATGTACACACTGGCACGAAGTAGATTTGAAATCAGGAGATTCAGAAGCTTCAGAATCAATAAAAAAACATCGTATGTACTCCAAAACACACTTCCCCTGGCCTGCTTCAGGACTAAATTGAGACTTTTGTCATGGACTTCATAGGGCTCTATGTTCAAGTGAGGCCCTTGTTTTTAAAATGATACAAACATGATCAATTATACATAATTATCATATTTGACCTGAACTTCACAAAGGAAAATGCCATAAATCGTAAATAAACTGGGGGAGAGGGTCTTCTAGAGATAAGTGAAAATATGCATGTCAAATATATCCATGATACTTATTACCTACTATATCTAAAAAACTACGATTCTGGTAGTATCTGCTTGGACTTCTGCCCGCACATAAGGACAGAGTGAACCAGACTTAGGCTTGGAGAGTGAGGGGCCACCAGAGTGAGAATCTCGTGGAGGAAAATATTAGAATCTGTTCTTCCTTTTTGTAGATCTATTGGCAGAAATATCTTTTCTCTTATGATTTATTTGGAGCCATGCCGAAATCAATGTCTAGTAGTGTAGTTTTCTTATCTACTTTTCTCGTGAGAAACCAATGAGATCTCAACTTTCGCTGGTCCCCCCACTTTGAAAACTCCGCTGATTCCCTCCACCCAGCATCAGCCTAAGTATTTGACCCTATTAGAGCATCTGACTTTGTGGAGTAGTGGGCAGGGTGTTTCCCTGGCAATGCGAGTGTTGGGTGTTCGAACCCAGCAATAGGCAGCCCATAATTTCATTTTTCAATATTCTCCCCTTCACTCGGACTCGACGAAGTCGCTAAATATATCCATGATATTTATGAAAGATAGATAAAAGAAGCAAAAGGAACCAAACTGATTTGTTCCTGCTATATTTTGAGCGTACCAATCTCTGATCACTTTAAAGTTTGCCTATAATGGATGGATAGCAAACCATTTCTGTTGAGGAAGCATTGGTTTCACACCGTCTCCACCAGGTGGCAAGCCTGTACCATGACTTGACCAGTCTCTCCTCACTGGTAGGGTTCCCTACACAGCATGTTGCAGGGCTTGCCCTGTAGAGGAATCATGTGCATCTTGTCCTCTATAACAAATTCAGAATACTCTCATCAGCAATGTTTAGCAAGACACATACCGATATTACATTATCTACCAATGACAAAGGGTTGGAGGGTTTCAATGTGATTTTTCTTGAGAAATCCTACATTGAAAAACGTCCCTGTGAACTAAATGCTTTTTCATAGAGGTAAATTAATTGCTCTTGAATGCTATTCCAGTGAGGGATTATGATATCAGTATATGGTAGTATTGTGGAGCAGCTTATTGGACTATTTCTTGGATTCTAAAAAAGCATAATTGAGACTTTTGTCATGGACTTCATAGGGTTCTATGTTCAAGTGAGGCCATTGTTTTATAATGATACAAACATGATCAATTATACATAATTATCATATTTTACCTGAACTTCACCAAGGAAAAGCCATAAATCGTAGATAAACTGGGGGAGAGGGTCTTCTAGAGATAAGTGAAAATATGCATGTCAAATATATCCATGATACTTATTACCTACTATATCTAAAAAACTACGATTCTGGTAGTATCTGCTTGGACTTCTGCCTGCACATAAGGACAGAGTGAACCAGACTTAGGCTTGGAGAGTGAGGGGCCACCAGAGTGAGAATCTCGTGGAGGAAAATATTAGAATCTGTTCTTCTTTTTTGTAGATCTATTGGCAGAAATATCTTTTCTCTTATGATTTATTTCGAGCAATGCCGAAATCAATGTCTAGTAGTGTAGTTTTCTTATCTACTTTTCTCGTGAGAAACCAATGAGATCGCAACTTTCGCTGGTCCCCCCACTTTGAAAACTCCGCTGATTCCCTCCACCCAGCATCAGCCTAAGTATTTGACCCTATTAGAGCATCTGACTTTGGTGTAGTGGGCAGGGTGTTTCCCTGGCAATGCGAGTGTTGGGTGTTCGAACCCAGCAATAGGCAGCCCATAATATCATTTTTCAATATTCTCCCCTTAACTCGGACTCGACGAAGTCGCTAAATATATCCATGATATTTATGAAAGATAGATAAAAGAAGCAAAAGGAACCAAACTGATTTGTTCCTGCTATATTTTGAGCGTACCAATCTCTGATCACTTGAAAGTTTGCCTATAATGGATGGATAGCAAACCATTCCTGTCAGAGGAGGTGTGAAGCGCAGCGCCCCCTATAGTGACTTGGGTCATACATACGATCGCGGCTGCCTCACAGTGCCACTTTCAAACATGTCAGCAAGAGGGAAGGAGCTCTGAGAAGAGCCCACACCAAAACATGCCAAATGCAAATAGCTCTTGTGTCATGAATAATAGGCCGATTTTGATAAACAAAACATTGTTAGAAACCTATGACATGGGCCTATTTAGTGATACACATGTCATATACCTGTGCTATGGCTAAGGTTTCCTGTCGTAGGTTGAACATTGGAATTTGTGAGAGAAAAAAAGGTTGTATTCCACGACACAAAAGAGGCACAAAACGTGGAGCTCTATTGAGCTCTATTGTGGTTTGGAGTACAATAGAATTCACTCTATCAATATCTGAAAATATTTTGGATAGAGCTCTAATAGTTTGTATGTAATAGCTATTACCAGTTAGCCTATTTTAGCATAGGAATCCGCATTCAGCTGTCATTTGAGACCATGCCAAAACGATAGGGGCGCTACGCTTCACACCTCCTCTGCACTCCTGTTGAGGAAGCATTTATTTCACACCGTTTCCACCAGGTGGCAAGCCTGTACCATGACTTGACCAGTCTCTCCTCACTGGTAGGGTTCCCTACACAGCATGTTGCAGGGCTTGCCCTGTAGAGGAATCATGTGCATCTTGTCCTGTATAACAAATTCAGAATACTCTCATCAGCAATGTTTAGCAAGACACATACCGATATTACATTATCTAACAATGACAAAGGGTTGGAGGGTTTCAATGTGATTTTTCTTGAGAAATCCTACATTGAAAAACGTCCCTGTGAACTAAATGCTTTTTCATAGAGGTAAATTAATTGCTCTTGAATGCTATTCCAGTGAGGGATTATGATATCAGTATATGGTAGTATTGTGGAGCAGCTTATAGGACTATTTCTTGGATTCTAAAAAAGCATAATTGAGACTTTTGTCATGGACTTCATAGGGCTCTATGTTCAAGTGAGGCCATCGTTTCAAAATGATACAAACATGATCAATTATACATTATTATCATATTTGACCTGAACTTCACCAAGGAAAATGCCATATATCGTAAATAAACTGGGGGAGTGGGTCTTCTAGAGATATGTGAAAATATGCATGTCAAATATATCCATGATACTTATTACCTACTATATCTAAAAAACTACGATTCTGGTAGTATCTGCTTGGACTTCTGCCTGCACATAAGGACAGAGTGAACCAGACTTAGGCTTGGAGAGTGAGGGGCCACCAGAGTGAGAATCTCGTGGAGGAAAATATTAGAATCTGTTCTTCTTTTTTGTAGATCTATTGGCAGAAATATCTTTTCTCTTATGATTTATTTGGAGCCATGCCGAAATCAATGTCTAGTAGTGTAGTTTTCTTATCTACTTTTCTCGTGAGAAACCAATGAGATCTCAACTTTCGCTGGTCCCCCCACTTTGAAAACTCCGCTGATTCCCTCCACCCAGCATCAGCCTAAGTATTTGACCCTATTAGAGCATCTGACTTTGTGGAGTAGTGGGCAGGGTGTTTCCCTGGCAATGCGAGTGGTGGGTGTTCGAACCCAGCAATAGGCAGCCCATAATATCATTTTTCAATATTCTCCCCTTAACTCGGACTCGACGAAGTCGCTAAATATATCCATGATATTTATGAAAGATAGATAAAAGAAGCAAAAGGAACCAAACTGATTTGTTCCTGCTATATTTTGAGCGTACCAATCTCTGATCACTTTAAAGTTTGCCTATAATGGATGGATAGCAAACCATTCCTGTCAGAGGAGGTGTGAAGCGCAGCGCCCCCTATATTGACTTGGGTCATATATACGATCGCGGCTGCCTCACAGTGCCACTTTCAAACATGTCAGCAAGAGGGAAGGAGCTCTGAGAAGAGCCCACACCAAAACATGCCAAATGCAAATAGCTCTTGTGTCATGAATAATAGGCCGATTTTGATAAACAAAACATTGTTAGAAACCTATGACATGGGCCTATTTAGTGATACACATGTCATATACCTGTGCTATGGCTAAGGTTTCCTGTCGTAGGTTGAACATTGGAATTTGTGAAAAAAAAGGTTGTATTCCACGACAGAAAACAGGCACAAAACGTGGAGCTCTATTGAGCTCTATTGTGGTTTGGAGTACAATAGAATTCACTCTATCAATATCTGAAAATATTTTGGATAGAGCTCTAATAGTTTGTATGTAATAGCTATTACCAGTTAGCCTATTTTAGCATAGGAATCCGCATTCAGCTGTCATTTGAGACCATGCCAAAACGATAGGGGCGCTACGCTTCACACCTCCTCTGCATTCCTGTTGAGGAAGCATTTATTTCACACCGTCTCCACCAGGTGGCAAGCCTGTACCATGACTTGACCAGTCTCTCCTCACTGGTAGGGTTCCCTACACAGCATGTTGCAGGGCTTGCCCTGTAGAGGAATCATGTGCATCTTGTCCTGTATAACAAATTCAGAATACTCTCATCAGCAATGTTTAGCAAGACACATACCGATATTACATTATCTACCAATGACAAAGGGTTGGAGGGTTTCAATGTGATTTTTCTTGAGAAATCCTACATTGAAAAACGTCCTTGTGAACTAAATGCTTTTTCATAGAGGTAAATTAATTGCTCTTGAATGCTATTCCAGTGAGGGATTATGATATCAGTATATGGTAGTATTGTGGAGCAGCTTATAGGACTATTTCTTGGATTCTAAAAAAGCATAATTGAGACTTTTGTCATGGACTTCATAGGGCTCTATGTTCAAGTGAGGCCATTGTTTTAAAATGATACAAACATGATCAATTATACATAATTATCATATTTGACCTGAACTTCACCAAGGAAAATGCCATATAGCGTAAATAAACTGGGGGAGTGGGTCTTCTAGAGATAAGTGAAAATATGCATGTCAAATATATCCATGATACTTATTACCTACTATATCTAAAAAACTACGATTCTGGTAGTATCTGCTTGGACTTCTGCCTGCACATAAGGACAGAGTGAACCAGACTTAGGCTTGGAGAGTGAGGGGCCACCAGAGTGAGAATCTCGTGGAGGAAAATATTAGAATCTGTTCTTCTTTTTTGTAGATCTATTGGCAGAAATATCTTTTCTCTTATGATTTATTTGGAGCCATGCCGAAATCAATGTCTAGTAGTGTAGTTTTCTTATCTACTTTTCTCGTGAGAAACCAATGAGATCTCAACTTTCGCTGGTCCCCCCACTTTGAAAACTCCGCTGATTCCCTCCACCCAGCATCAGCCTAAGTATTTGACCCTATTAGAGCATCTGACTTTGTGGAGTAGTGGGCAGAGTGTTTCCCTAGCAATGCGAGTGTTGGGTGTTCGAACCCAGCAATAGGCAGCCCATAATTTCATTTTTCAATATTCTCCCCTTAACTCGGACTCGACGAAGTCGCTAAATATATCCATGATATTTATGAAAGATAGATAAAAGAAGCAAAAGGAACCAAACTGATTTGTTCCTGCTATATTTTGAGCGTACCAATCTCTGATCACTTTAAAGTTTGCCTATAATGGATGGATAGCAAACCATTCCTGTTGAGGAAGCATTGGTTTCACACCGTCTCCACAAGGTGGCAAGCCTGTACCATGACTTGACCAGTCTCTCCTCACTGGTAGGGTTCCCTACACAGCATGTTGCAGGGCTTGCCCTGTAGAGGAATCATGTGCATCTTGTCCTGTATAACAAATTCAGAATACTCTCATCAGCAATGTTTAGCAAGACACATACCGATATTACATTATCTATCAATGACAAAGGGTTGGAGGGTTTCAATGTGATTTTTCTTGAGAAATCCTACATTGAAAAACGTCCCTGTGAACTAAATGCTTTTTCATAGAGGTAAATTAATTGCTCTTGAATGCTATTCCAGTGAGGGATTATGATATCAGTATATGGTAGTATTGTGGAGCAGCTTATAGGACTATTTCTTGGATTCTAAAATGCATAATTGAGACTTTTGTCATGGACTTCATAGGGCTCTATGTTCAAGTGAGGCCATTGTTTTAAAATGATACAAACATGATCAATTATACATAATTATCATATTTGACCTGAACTTCACCAAGGAAAATGCCATAAATCGTAAATAAACTGGGGGAGAGGGTCTTCTAGAGATAAGTGAAAATATGCATGTCAAATATATCCATGATACTTATTACCTACTATATCTAAAAAACTATGATTCTGGTAGTATCTGCTTGGACTTCTGCCCGCACATAAGGACAGAGTGAACCAGACTTAGGCTTGGAGAGTGAGGGGCCACCAGAATGAGAATCTCGTGGAGGAAAATATTAGAATATGTTCTTCTTTTTTGTAGATCTATTGGCAGAAATATCTTTTCTCTCATGATTTATTTCGAGCCATGCCGAAATCAATGTGTAGTAGTGTAGTTTTCTTATCTACTTTTCTCGTGAGAAACCAATGAGATCTCAACTTTCGCTGGTCCCCCCACTTTGAAAACTCCGCCTAAGTATTTGAACCTATTAGAGCATCTGACTTTGTGGAGTAGTGACCAAAGTGTTTCCCTGGCAATGCGAGTGTTGGGTGTTCGAACCCAGCAATAGGCAGCCCATAATATCATTTTTCAATATTCTCCCCTTAACTCGGACTCGACGAAGTCGCTAAATATATCCATGATATTTATGAAAGATAGATAAAAGAAGCAAAAGGAACCAAACTGATTTGTTCCTGCTATATTTTGAGCGTACCAATCTCTGATCACTTGAAAGTTTGCCTATAATGGATGGATAGCAAACCATTCCTGTTGAGGAAGCATTGGTTTCACACCGTCTCCACCAGGTGGCAAGCCTGTACCATGACTTGACCAGTCTCTCCTCACTGGTAGGGTTCCCTACACAGCATGTTGCAGGGCTTGCCCTGTAGAGGAATCATGTGCATCTTGTCCTGTATAACAAATTCAGAATACTCTCATCAGCAATGTTTAGCAAGACACATACTGATATTACATTATCTACCAATGACAAAGGGTTGGAGGGTTTCAATGTGATTTTTCTTGAGAAATCCTACATTGAAAAACGTCCCTGTGAACTAAATGCTTTTTCATAGAGGTAAATTAATTGCTCTTGAATGCTATTCCAGTGAGGGATTATGATATCAGTATATGGTAGTATTGTGGAGCAGCTTATTGGACTATTTCTTGGATTCTAAAAAAGCATAATTGAGACTTTTGTCATGGACTTCATAGGGTTCTATGTTCAAGTGAGGCCATTGTTTTATAATGATACAAACATGATCAATTATACATAATTATCATATTTTACCTGAACTTCACCAAGGAAAAGCCATAAATCGTAGATAAACTGGGGGAGAGGGTCTTCTAGAGATAAGTGAAAATATGCATGTCAAATATATCCATGATACTTATTACCTACTATATCTAAAAAACTACGATTCTGGTAGTATCTGCTTGGACTTCTGCCTGCACATAAGGACAGAGTGAACCAGACTTAGGCTTGGAGAGTGAGGGGCCACCAGAGTGAGAATCTCGTGGAGGAAAATATTAGAATCTGTTCTTCTTTTTTGTAGATCTATTGGCAGAAATATCTTTTCTCTTATGATTTATTTCGAGCAATGCCGAAATCAATGTCTAGTAGTGTAGTTTTCTTATCTACTTTTCTCGTGAGAAACCAATGAGATCGCAACTTTCGCTGGTCCCCCCACTTTGAAAACTCCGCTGATTCCCTCCACCCAGCATCAGCCTAAGTATTTGACCCTATTAGAGCATCTGACTTTGGTGTAGTGGGCAGGGTGTTTCCCTGGCAATGCGAGTGTTGGGTGTTCGAACCCAGCAATAGGCAGCCCATAATTTCATTTTTCAATATTCTCCCCTTAACTCGGACTCGACGAAGTCGCTAAATATATCCATGATATTTATGAAAGATAGATAAAAGAAGCAAAAGGAACCAAACTGATTTGTTCCTGCTATATTTTGAGCGTACCAATCTCTGATCACTTGAAAGTTTGCCTATAACGGATGGATAGCAAACCATTCCTGTCAGAGGAGGTGTGAAGCGCAGCGCCCCCTATAGTGACTTGGGTCATACATACGATCGCGGCTGCCTCACAGTGCCACTTTCAAACATGTCAGCAAGAGGGAAGGAGCTCTGAGAAGAGCCCACACCAAAACATGCCAAATGCAAATAGCTCTTGTGTCATGAATAATAGGCCGATTTTGATAAACAAAACATTGTTAGAAACCTATGACATGGGCCTATTTAGTGATACACATGTCATATACCTGTGCTATGGCTAAGGTTTCCTGTCGTAGGTTGAACATTGGAATTTGTGAAAAAAAAGGTTGTATTCCACGACAGAAAACAGGCACAAAACGTGGAGCTCTATTGAGCTCTATTGTGGTTTGGAGTACAATAGAATTCACTCTATCAATATCTGAAAATATTTTGGATAGAGCTCTAATAGTTTGTATGTAATAGCTATTACCAGTTAGCCTATTTTAGCATAGGAATCCGCATTCAGCTGTCATTTGAGACCATGCCAAAACGATAGGGGCGCTACGCTTCACACCTCCTCTGCATTCCTGTTGAGGAAGCATTTATTTCACACCGTTTCCACCAGGTGGCAAGCCTGTACCATGACTTGACCAGTCTCTCCTCACTGGTAGGGTTCCCTACACAGCATGTTGCAGGGCTTGCCCTGTAGAGGAATCATGTGCATCTTGTCCTGTATAACAAATTCAGAATACTCTCATCAGCAATGTTTAGCAAGACACATACCGATATTACATTATCTACCAATGACAAAGGGTTGGAGGGTTTCAATGTGATTTTTCTTGAGAAATCCTACATTGAAAAACGTCCCTGTGAACTAAATGCTTTTTCATAGAGGTAAATTAATTGCTCTTGAATGCTATTCCAGTGAGGGATTATGATATCAGTATATGGTAGTATTGTGGAGCAGCTTATAGGACTATTTCTTGGATTCTAAAAAAGCATAATTGAGACTTTTGTCATGGACTTCATAGGGCTCTATGTTCAAGTGAGGCCATTGTTTTAAAATGATACAAACATGATCAATTATACATTATTATCATATTTGACCTGAACTTCACCAAGGAAAATGCCATATATCGTAAATAAACTGGGGGAGTGGGTCTTCTAGAGATATGTGAAAATATGCATGTCAAATATATCCATGATACTTATTACCTACTATATCTAAAAAACTACGATTCTGGTAGTATCTGCTTGGACTTCTGCCTGCACATAAGGACAGAGTGAACCAGACTTAGGCTTGGAGAGTGAGGGGCCACCAGAGTGAGAATCTCGTGGAGGAAAATATTAGAATCTGTTCTTCTTTTTTGTAGATCTATTGGCAGAAATATCTTTTCTCTTATGATTTATTTGGAGCCATGCCGAAATCAATGTCTAGTAGTGTAGTTTTCTTATCTACTTTTCTCGTGAGAAACCAATGAGATCTCAACTTTCGCTGGTCCCCCCACTTTGAAAACTCCGCTGATTCCCTCCACCCAGCATCAGCCTAAGTATTTGACCCTATTAGAGCATCTGACTTTGTGGAGTAGTGGGCAGGGTGTTTCCCTGGCAATGCGAGTGGTGGGTGTTCGAACCCAGCAATATGCAGCCCATAATATCATTTTTCAATATTCTCCCCTTAACTCGGACTCGACGAAGTCGCTAAATATATCCATGATATTTATGAAAGATAGATAAAAGAAGCAAAAGGAACCAAACTGATTTGTTCCTGCTATATTTTGAGCGTACCAATCTCTGATCACTTTAAAGTTTGCCTATAATGGATGGATAGCAAACCATTCCTGTCAGAGGAGGTGTGAAGCGCAGCGCCCCCTATATTGACTTGGGTCATATATACGATCGCGGCTGCCTCACAGTGCCACTTTCAAACATGTCAGCAAGAGGGAAGGAGCTCTGAGAAGAGCCCACACCAAAACATGCCAAATGCAAATAGCTCTTGTGTCATGAATAATAGGCCGATTTTGATAAACAAAACATTGTTAGATACCTATGACATGGGCCTATTTAGTGATACACATGTCATATACCTGTGCTATGGCTAAGGTTTCCTGTCGTAGGTTGAACATTGGAATTTGTGGAAAAAAAGGTTGTATTCCACGACAGAAAACAGGCACAAAACGTGGAGCTCTATTGAGCTCTATTGTGGTTTGGAGTACAATAGAATTCACTCTATCAATATCTGAAAATATTTTGGATAGAGCTCTAATAGTTTGTATGTAATAGCTATTACCAGTTAGCCTATTTTAGCATAGGAATCCGCATTCAGCTGTCATTTGAGACCATGCCAAAACGATAGGGGCGCTACGCTTCACACCTCCTCTGCATTCCTGTTGAGGAAGCATTTATTTCACACCGTCTCCACCAGGTGGCAAGCCTGTACCATGACTTGACCAGTCTCTCCTCACTGGTAGGGTTCCCTACACAGCATGTTGCAGGGCTTGCCCTGTAGAGGAATCATGTGCATCTTGTCCTGTATAACAAATTCAGAATACTCTCATCAGCAATGTTTAGCAAGACACATACCGATATTACATTATCTACCAATGACAAAGGGTTGGAGGGTTTCAATGTGATTTTTCTTGAGAAATCCTACATTGAAAAACGTCCTTGTGAACTAAATGCTTTTTCATAGAGGTAAATTAATTGCTCTTGAATGCTATTCCAGTGAGGGATTATGATATCAGTATATGGTAGTATTGTAGAGCAGCTTATAGGACTATTTCTTGGATTCTAAAAAAGCATAATTGAGACTTTTGTCATGGACTTCATAGGGCTCTATGTTCAAGTGAGGCCATTGTTTTAAAATGATACAAACATGATCAATTATACATAATTATCATATTTGACCTGAACTTCACCAAGGAAAATGCCATATAGCGTAAATAAACTGGGGGAGTGGGTCTTCTAGAGATAAGTGAAAATATGCATGTCAAATATATCCATGATACTTATTACCTACTATATCTAAAAAACTACGATTCTGGTAGTATCTGCTTGGACTTCTGCCTGCACATAAGGACAGAGTGAACCAGACTTAGGCTTGGAGAGTGAGGGGCCACCAGAGTGAGAATCTCGTGGAGGAAAATATTAGAATCTGTTCTTCTTTTTTGTAGATCTATTGGCAGAAATATCTTTTCTCTTATGATTTATTTGGAGCCATGCCGAAATCAATGTCTAGTAGTGTAGTTTTCTTATCTACTTTTCTCGTGAGAAACCAATGAGATCTCAACTTTCGCTGGTCCCCCCACTTTGAAAACTCCGCTGATTCCCTCCACCCAGCATCAGCCTAAGTATTTGACCCTATTAGAGCATCTGACTTTGTGGAGTAGTGGGCAGAGTGTTTCCCTAGCAATGCGAGTGTTGGGTGTTCGAACCCAGCAATAGGCAGCCCATAATATCATTTTTCAATATTCTCCCCTTAACTCGGACTCGACGAAGTCGCTAAATATATCCATGATATTTATGAAAGATAGATAAAAGAAGCAAAAGGAACCAAACTGATTTGTTCCTGCTATATTTTGAGCGTACCAATCTCTGATCACTTTAAAGTTTGCCTATAATGGATGGATAGCAAACCATTCCTGTTGAGGAAGCATTGGTTTCACACCGTCTCCACAAGGTGGCAAGCCTGTACCATGACTTGACCAGTCTCTCCTCACTGGTAGGGTTCCCTACACAGCATGTTGCAGGGCTTGCCCTGTAGAGGAATCATGTGCATCTTGTCCTGTATAACAAATTCAGAATACTCTCATCAGCAATGTTTAGCAAGACACATACCGATATTACATTATCTATCAATGACAAAGGGTTGGAGGGTTTCAATGTGATTTTTCTTGAGAAATCCTACATTGAAAAACGTCCCTGTGAACTAAATGCTTTTTCATAGAGGTAAATTAATTGCTCTTGAATGCTATTCCAGTGAGGGATTATGATATCAGTATATGGTAGTATTGTGGAGCAGCTTATAGGACTATTTCTTGGATTCTAAAATGCATAATTGAGACTTTTGTCATGGACTTCATAGGGCTCTATGTTCAAGTGAGGCCATTGTTTTAAAATGATACAAACATGATCAATTATACATAATTATCATATTTGACCTGAACTTCACCAAGGAAAATGCCATAAATCGTAAATAAACTGGGGGAGAGGGTCTTCTAGAGATAAGTGAAAATATGCATGTCAAATATATCCATGATACTTATTACCTACTATATCTAAAAAACTATGATTCTGGTAGTATCTGCTTGGACTTCTGCCCGCACATAAGGACAGAGTGAACCAGACTTAGGCTTGGAGAGTGAGGGGCCACCAGAATGAGAATCTCGTGGAGGAAAATATTAGAATATGTTCTTCTTTTTTGTAGATCTATTGGCAGAAATATCTTTTCTCTCATGATTTATTTCGAGCCATGCCGAAATCAATGTGTAGTAGTGTAGTTTTCTTATCTACTTTTCTCGTGAGAAACCAATGAGATCTCAACTTTCGCTGGTCCCCCCACTTTGAAAACTCCGCCTAAGTATTTGAACCTATTAGAGCATCTGACTTTGTGGAGTAGTGACCAAAGTGTTTCCCTGGCAATGCGAGTGTTGGGTGTTCGAACCCAGCAATAGGCAGCCCATAATATCATTTTTCAATATTCTCCCCTTAACTCGGACTCGACGAAGTCGCTAAATATATCCATGATATTTATGAAAGATAGATAAAAGAAGCAAAAGGAACCAAACTGATTTGTTCCTGCTATATTTTGAGCGTACCAATCTCTGATCACTTGAAAGTTTGCCTATAATGGATGGATAGCAAACCATTCCTGTTGAGGAAGCATTGGTTTCACACCGTCTCCACCAGGTGGCAAGCCTGTACCATGACTTGACCAGTCTCTCCTCACTGGTAGGGTTCCCTACACAGCATGTTGCAGGGCTTGCCCTGTAGAGGAATCATGTGCATCTTGTCCTGTATAACAAATTCAGAATACTCTCATCAGCAATGTTTAGCAAGACACATACTGATATTACATTATCTACCAATGACAAAGGGTTGGAGGGTTTCAATGTGATTTTTCTTGAGAAATCCTACATTGAAAAACGTCCCTGTGAACTAAATGCTTTTTCATAGAGGTAAATTAATTGCTCTTGAATGCTATTCCAGTGAGGGATTATGATATCAGTATATGGTAGTATTGTGGAGCAGCTTATTGGACTATTTCTTGGATTCTAAAAAAGCATAATTGAGACTTTTGTCATGGACTTCATAGGGTTCTATGTTCAAGTGAGGCCATTGTTTTATAATGATACAAACATGATCAATTATACATAATTATCATATTTTACCTGAACTTCACCAAGGAAAAGCCATAAATCGTAGATAAACTGGGGGAGAGGGTCTTCTAGAGATAAGTGAAAATATGCATGTCAAATATATCCATGATACTTATTACCTACTATATCTAAAAAACTACGATTCTGGTAGTATCTGCTTGGACTTCTGCCTGCACATAAGGACAGAGTGAACCAGACTTAGGCTTGGAGAGTGAGGGGCCACCAGAGTGAGAATCTCGTGGAGGAAAATATTAGAATCTGTTCTTCTTTTTTGTAGATCTATTGGCAGAAATATCTTTTCTCTTATGATTTATTTCGAGCAATGCCGAAATCAATGTCTAGTAGTGTAGTTTTCTTATCTACTTTTCTCGTGAGAAACCAATGAGATCGCAACTTTCGCTGGTCCCCCCACTTTGAAAACTCCGCTGATTCCCTCCACCCAGCATCAGCCTAAGTATTTGACCCTATCAGAGCATCTGACTTTGGTGTAGTGGGCAGGGTGTTTCCCTGGCAATGCGAGTGTTGGGTGTTCGAACCCAGCAATAGGCAGCCCATAATTTCATTTTTCAATATTCTCCCCTTAACTCGGACTCGACGAAGTCGCTAAATATATCCATGATATTTATGAAAGATAGATAAAAGAAGCAAAAGGAACCAAACTGATTTGTTCCTGCTATATTTTGAGCGTACCAATCTCTGATCACTTGAAAGTTTGCCTATAACGGATGGATAGCAAACCATTCCTGTCAGAGGAGGTGTGAAGCGCAGCGCCCCCTATAGTGACTTGGGTCATACATACGATCGCGGCTGCCTCACAGTGCCACTTTCAAACATGTCAGCAAGAGGGAAGGAGCTCTGAGAAGAGCCCACACCAAAACATGCCAAATGCAAATAGCTCTTGTGTCATGAATAATAGGCCGATTTTGATAAACAAAACATTGTTAGAAACCTATGACATGGGCCTATTTAGTGATACACATGTCATATACCTGTGCTATGGCTAAGGTTTCCTGTCGTAGGTTGAACATTGGAATTTGTGAAAAAAAAAGGTTGTATTCCACGACAGAAAACAGGCACAAAACGTGGAGCTCTATTGAGCTCTATTGTGGTTTGGAGTACAATAGAATTCACTCTATCAATATCTGAAAATATTTTGGATAGAGCTCTAATAGTTTGTATGTAATAGCTATTACCAGTTAGCCTATTTTAGCATAGGAATCCGCATTCAGCTGTCATTTGAGACCATGCCAAAACGATAGGGGCGCTACGCTTCACACCTCCTCTGCATTCCTGTTGAGGAAGCATTTATTTCACACCGTTTCCACCAGGTGGCAAGCCTGTACCATGACTTGACCAGTCTCTCCTCACTGGTAGGGTTCCCTACACAGCATGTTGCAGGGCTTGCCCTGTAGAGGAATCATGTGCATCTTGTCCTGTATAACAAATTCAGAATACTCTCATCAGCAATGTTTAGCAAGACACATACCGATATTACATTATCTACCAATGACAAAGGGTTGGAGGGTTTCAATGTGATTTTTCTTGAGAAATCCTACATTGAAAAACGTCCCTGTGAACTAAATGCTTTTTCATAGAGGTAAATTAATTGCTCTTGAATGCTATTCCAGTGAGGGATTATGATATCAGTATATGGTAGTATTGTGGAGCAGCTTATAGGACTATTTCTTGGATTCTAAAAAAGCATAATTGAGACTTTTGTCATGGACTTCATAGGGCTCTATGTTCAAGTGAGGCCATTGTTTTAAAATGATACAAACATGATCAATTATACATTATTATCATATTTGACCTGAACTTCACCAAGGAAAATGCCATATATCGTAAATAAACTGGGGGAGTGGGTCTTCTAGAGATATGTGAAAATATGCATGTCAAATATATCCATGATACTTATTACCTACTATATCTAAAAAACTACGATTCTGGTAGTATCTGCTTGGACTTCTGCCTGCACATAAGGACAGAGTGAACCAGACTTAGGCTTGGAGAGTGAGGGGCCACCAGAGTGAGAATCTCGTGGAGGAAAATATTAGAATCTGTTCTTCTTTTTTGTAGATCTATTGGCAGAAATATCTTTTCTCTTATGATTTATTTGGAGCCATGCCGAAATCAATGTCTAGTAGTGTAGTTTTCTTATCTACTTTTCTCGTGAGAAACCAATGAGATCTCAACTTTCGCTGGTCCCCCCACTTTGAAAACTCCGCTGATTCCCTCCACCCAGCATCAGCCTAAGTATTTGACCCTATTAGAGCATCTGACTTTGTGGAGTAGTGGGCAGGGTGTTTCCCTGGCAATGCGAGTGGTGGGTGTTCGAACCCAGCAATATGCAGCCCATAATATCATTTTTCAATATTCTCCCCTTAACTCGGACTCGACGAAGTCGCTAAATATATCCATGATATTTATGAAAGATAGATAAAAGAAGCAAAAGGAACCAAACTGATTTGTTCTTGCTATATTTTGAGCGTACCAATCTCTGATCACTTTAAAGTTTGCCTATAATGGATGGATAGCAAACCATTCCTGTCAGAGGAGGTGTGAAGCGCAGCGCCCCCTATATTGACTTGGGTCATATATACGATCGCGGCTGCCTCACAGTGCCACTTTCAAACATGTCAGCAAGAGGGAAGGAGCTCTGAGAAGAGCCCACACCAAAACATGCCAAATGCAAATAGCTCTTGTGTCATGAATAATAGGCCGATTTTGATAAACAAAACATTGTTAGAAACCTATGACATGGGCCTATTTAGTGATACACATGTCATATACCTGTGCTATGGCTAAGGTTTCCTGTCGTAGGTTGAACATTGGAATTTGTGAAAAAAAAGGTTGTATTCCACGACAGAAAACAGGCACAAAACGTGGAGCTCTATTGAGCTCTATTGTGGTTTGGAGTACAATAGAATTCACTCTATCAATATCTGAAAATATTTTGGATAGAGCTCTAATAGTTTGTATGTAATAGCTATTACCTGTTAGCCTATTTTAGCATAGGAATCCGCATTCAGCTGTCATTTGAGACCATGCCAAAACGATAGGGGCGCTACGCTTCACACCTCCTCTGCATTCCTGTTGAGGAAGCATTTATTTCACACCGTCTCCACCAGGTGGCAAGCCTGTACCATGACTTGACCAGTCTCTCCTCACTGGTAGGGTTCCCTACACAGCATGTTGCAGGGCTTGCCCTGTAGAGGAATCATGTGCATCTTGTCCTGTATAACAAATTCAGAATACTCTCATCAGCAATGTTTAGCAAGACACATACCGATATTACATTATCTACCAATGACAAAGGGTTGGAGGGTTTCAATGTGATTTTTCTTGAGAAATCCTACATTGAAAAACGTCCTTGTGAACTAAATGCTTTTTCATAGAGGTAAATTAATTGCTCTTGAATGCTATTCCAGTGAGGGATTATGATATCAGTATATCGTAGTATTGTAGAGCAGCTTATAGGACTATTTCTTGGATTCTAAAAAAGCATAATTGAGACTTTTGTCATGGACTTCATAGGGCTCTATGTTCAAGTGAGGCCATTGTTTTAAAATGATACAAACATGATCAATTATACATAATTATCATATTTGACCTGAACTTCACCAAGGAAAATGCCATATAGCGTAACTAAACTGGGGGAGTGGGTCTTCTAGAGATAAGTGAAAATATGCATGTCAAATATATCCATGATACTTATTACCTACTATATCTAAAAAACTACGATTCTGGTAGTATCTGCTTGGACTTCTGCCTGCACATAAGGACAGAGTGAACCAGACTTAGGCTTGGAGAGTGAGGGGCCACCAGAGTGAGAATCTCGTGGAGGAAAATATTAGAATCTGTTCTTCTTTTTTGTAGATCTATTGGCAGAAATATCTTTTCTCTTATGATTTATTTGGAGCCATGCCGAAATCAATGTCTAGTAGTGTAGTTTTCTTATCTACTTTTCTCGTGAGAAACCAATGAGATCTCAACTTTCGCTGGTCCCCCCACTTTGAAAACTCCGCTGATTCCCTCCACCCAGCATCAGCCTAAGTATTTGACCCTATTAGAGCATCTGACTTTGTGGAGTAGTGGGCAGAGTGTTTCCCTAGCAATGCGAGTGTTGGGTGTTCGAACCCAGCAATAGGCAGCCCATAATATCATTTTTCAATATTCTCCCCTTAACTCGGACTCGACGAAGTCGCTAAATATATCCATGATATTTATGAAAGATAGATAAAAGAAGCAAAAGGAACCAAACTGATTTGTTCCTGCTATATTTTGAGCGTACCAATCTCTGATCACTTTAAAGTTTGCCTATAATGGATGGATAGCAAACCATTCCTGTTGAGGAAGCATTGGTTTCACACCGTCTCCACAAGGTGGCAAGCCTGTACCATGACTTGACCAGTCTCTCCTCACTGGTAGGGTTCCCTACACAGCATGTTGCAGGGCTTGCCCTGTAGAGGAATCATGTGCATCTTGTCCTGTATAACAAATTCAGAATACTCTCATCAGCAATGTTTAGCAAGACACATACCGATATTACATTATCTATCAATGACAAAGGGTTGGAGGGTTTCAATGTGATTTTTCTTGAGAAATCCTACATTGAAAAACGTCCCTGTGAACTAAATGCTTTTTCATAGAGGTAAATTAATTGCTCTTGAATGCTATTCCAGTGAGGGATTATGATATCAGTATATGGTAGTATTGTGGAGCAGCTTATAGGACTATTTCTTCGATTCTAAAATGCATAATTGAGACTTTTGTCATGGACTTCATAGGGCTCTATGTTCAAGTGAGGCCATTGTTTTAAAATGATACAAACATGATCAATTATACATAATTATCATATTTGACCTGAACTTCACCAAGGAAAATGCCATAAATCGTAAATAAACTGGGGGAGAGGGTCTTCTAGAGATAAGTGAAAATATGCATGTCAAATATATCCATGATACTTATTACCTACTATATCTAAAAAACTATGATTCTGGTAGTATCTGCTTGGACTTCTGCCCGCACATAAGGACAGAGTGAACCAGACTTAGGCTTGGAGAGTGAGGGGCCACCAGAATGAGAATCTCGTGGAGGAAAATATTAGAATATGTTCTTCTTTTTTGTAGATCTATTGGCAGAAATATCTTTCTCTCATGATTTATTTCGAGCCATGCCGAAATCAATGTGTAGTAGTGTAGTTTTCTTATCTACTTTTCTCGTGAGAAACCAATGAGATCTCAACTTTCGCTGGTCCCCCCACTTTGAAAACTCCGCCTAAGTATTTGAACCTATTAGAGCATCTGACTTTGTGGAGTAGTGGGCAAAGTGTTTCCCTGGCAATGCGAGTGTTGGGTGTTCGAACCCAGCAATAGGCAGCCCATAATATCATTTTTCAATATTCTCCCCTTAACTCGGACTCGAAGAAGTCGCTAAATATATCCATGATATTTATGAAAGATAGATAAAAGAAGCAAAAGGAACCAAACTGATTTGTTCCTGCTATATTTTGAGCGTACCAATCTCTATTCACTTTAAAGTTTGCCTATAATGGATGGATAGCAAACCATTCCTGTTGAGGAAGCATTGGTTTCACACCGTCTCCACCAGGTGGCAAGCCTGTACCATGACTTGACCAGTCTCTCCTCACTGGTAGGGTTCCCTACACAGCATGTTGCAGGGCTTGCCCTGTAGAGGAATCATGTGCATCTTGTCCTGTATAACAAATTCAGAATACTCTCATCAGCAATGTTTAGCAAGACACATACCGATATTACATTATCTACCAATGACAAAGGGTTGCAGGGTTTCAATGTGATTTTTCTTGAGAAATCCTACATTGAAAAACGTCCCTGTGAACTAAATGCTTTTTCATAGAGGTTATTTAATTGCTCTTGAATGCTATTCCAGTGAGGGATTATGATATCAGTAAATGGTAGTATTGTGGAGCAGCTTATTGGACTATTTCTTGGATTCTAAAAAAGCATAATTGAGACTTTTGTCATGGACTTCATAGGGCTCTATGTTCAAGTGAGGCCATTGTTTTAAAATGATACAAACATGATCAATTATACATAATTATCATATTTGACCTGAACTTCACCAAGGAAAACGCCATAAATCGTAAATAAACTGGGGGAGAGGGTCTTCTAGAGATTAGTGAAAATATGCATGTCAAATATATCCATGATACTTATTACCTACTATATCTAAAAAACTACGATTCTGGTAGTATCTGCTTGGACTTCTGCCTGCACATAAGGACAGAGTGAACCAGACTTAGGCTTGGAGAGTGAGGGGCCACCAGAGTGAGAATCTCGTGGAGGAAAATATTAGAATCTGTTCTTCTTTTTTGTAGATCTATTGGCAGAAATATCTTTTCTCTTATGATTTATTTGGAGCCATGCCGAAATCAATGTCTAGTAGTGTAGTTTTCTTATCTACTTTTCTCGTGAGAAACCAATGAGATCTCAACTTTCGCTGGTCCCCCCACTTTGAAAACTCCGCTGATTCCCTCCACCCAGCATCAGCCTAAGTATTTGACCCTATTAGAGCATCTGACTTTGTGGAGTAGTGGGCAGGGTGTTTCCCTGGCAATGCGAGTGGTGGGTGTTCGAACCCAGCAATATGCAGCCCATAATATCATTTTTCAATATTCTCCCCTTAACTCGGACTCGACGAAGTCGCTAAATATATCCATGATATTTATGAAAGATAGATAAAAGAAGCAAAAGGAACCAAACTGATTTGTTCCTGCTATATTTTGAGCGTACCAATCTCTGATCACTTTAAAGTTTGCCTATAATGGATGGATAGCAAACCATTCCTGTCAGAGGAGGTGTGAAGCGCAGCGCCCCCTATATTGACTTGGGTCATATATACGATCGCGGCTGCCTCACAGTGCCACTTTCAAACATGTCAGCAAGAGGGAAGGAGCTCTGAGAAGAGCCCACACCAAAACATGCCAAATGCAAATAGCTCTTGTGTCATGAATAATAGGCCGATTTTGATAAACAAAACATTGTTAGAAACCTATGACATGGGCCTATTTAGTGATACACATGTCATATACCTGTGCTATGGCTAAGGTTTCCTGTCGTAGGTTGAACATTGGAATTTGTGAAAAAAAAGGTTGTATTCCACGACAGAAAACAGGCACAAAACGTGGAGCTCTATTGAGCTCTATTGTGGTTTGGAGTACAATAGAATTCACTCTATCAATATCTGAAAATATTTTGGATAGAGCTCTAATAGTTTGTATGTAATAGCTATTACCAGTTAGCCTATTTTAGCATAGGAATCCGCATTCAGCTGTCATTTGAGACCATGCCAAAACGATAGGGGCGCTACGCTTCACACCTCCTCTGCATTCCTGTTGAGGAAGCATTTATTTCACACCGTCTCCACCAGGTGGCAAGCCTGTACCATGACTTGACCAGTCTCTCCTCACTGGTAGGGTTCCCTACACAGCATGTTGCAGGGCTTGCCCTGTAGAGGAATCATGTGCATCTTGTCCTGTATAACAAATTCAGAATACTCTCATCAGCAATGTTTAGCAAGACACATACCGATATTACATTATCTACCAATGACAAAGGGTTGGAGGGTTTCAATGTGATTTTTCTTGAGAAATCCTACATTGAAAAACGTCCTTGTGAACTAAATGCTTTTTCATAGAGGTAAATTAATTGCTCTTGAATGCTATTCCAGTGAGGGATTATGATATCAGTATATGGTAGTATTGTAGAGCAGCTTATAGGACTATTTCTTGGATTCTAAAAAAGCATAATTGAGACTTTTGTCATGGACTTCATAGGGCTCTATGTTCAAGTGAGGCCATTGTTTTAAAATGATACAAACATGATCAATTATACATAATTATCATATTTGACCTGAACTTCACCAAGGAAAATGCCATATAGCGTAAATAAACTGGGGGAGTGGGTCTTCTAGAGATAAGTGAAAATATGCATGTCAAATATATCCATGATACTTATTACCTACTATATCTAAAAAACTACGATTCTGGTAGTATCTGCTTGGACTTCTGCCTGCACATAAGGACAGAGTGAACCAGACTTAGGCTTGGAGAGTGAGGGGCCACCAGAGTGAGAATCTCGTGGAGGAAAATATTAGAATCTGTTCTTCTTTTTTGTAGATCTATTGGCAGAAATATCTTTTCTCTTATGATTTATTTGGAGCCATGCCGAAATCAATGTCTAGTAGTGTAGTTTTCTTATCTACTTTTCTCGTGAGAAACCAATGAGATCTCAACTTTCGCTGGTCCCCCCACTTTGAAAACTCCGCTGATTCCCTCCACCCAGCATCAGCCTAAGTATTTGACCCTATTAGAGCATCTGACTTTGTGGAGTAGTGGGCAGAGTGTTTCCCTAGCAATGCGAGTGTTGGGTGTTCGAACCCAGCAATAGGCAGCCCATAATATCATTTTTCAATATTCTCCCCTTAACTCGGACTCGACGAAGTCGCTAAATATATCCATGATATTTATGAAAGATAGATAAAAGAAGCAAAAGGAACCAAACTGATTTGTTCCTGCTATATTTTGAGCGTACCAATCTCTGATCACTTTAAAGTTTGCCTATAATGGATGGATAGCAAACCATTCCTGTTGAGGAAGCATTGGTTTCACACCGTCTCCACAAGGTGGCAAGCCTGTACCATGACTTGACCAGTCTCTCCTCACTGGTAGGGTTCCCTACACAGCATGTTGCAGGGCTTGCCCTGTAGAGGAATCATGTGCATCTTGTCCTGTATAACAAATTCAGAATACTCTCATCAGCAATGTTTAGCAAGACACATACCGATATTACATTATCTATCAATGACAAAGGGTTGGAGGGTTTCAATGTGATTTTTCTTGAGAAATCCTACATTGAAAAACGTCCCTGTGAACTAAATGCTTTTTCATAGAGGTAAATTAATTGCTCTTGAATGCTATTCCAGTGAGGGATTATGATATCAGTATATGGTAGTATTGTGGAGCAGCTTATAGGACTATTTCTTCGATTCTAAAATGCATAATTGAGACTTTTGTCATGGACTTCATAGGGCTCTATGTTCAAGTGAGGCCATTGTTTTAAAATGATACAAACATGATCAATTATACATAATTATCATATTTGACCTGAACTTCACCAAGGAAAATGCCATAAATCGTAAATAAACTGGGGGAGAGGGTCTTCTAGAGATAAGTGAAAATATGCATGTCAAATATATCCATGATACTTATTACCTACTATATCTAAAAAACTATGATTCTGGTAGTATCTGCTTGGACTTCTGCCCGCACATAAGGACAGAGTGAACCAGACTTAGGCTTGGAGAGTGAGGGGCCACCAGAATGAGAATCTCGTGGAGGAAAATATTAGAATATGTTCTTCTTTTTTGTAGATCTATTGGCAGAAATATCTTTCTCTCATGATTTATTTCGAGCCATGCCGAAATCAATGTGTAGTAGTGTAGTTTTCTTATCTACTTTTCTCGTGAGAAACCAATGAGATCTCAACTTTCGCTGGTCCCCCCACTTTGAAAACTCCGCCTAAGTATTTGAACCTATTAGAGCATCTGACTTTGTGGAGTAGTGGGCAAAGTGTTTCCCTGGCAATGCGAGTGTTGGGTGTTCGAACCCAGCAATAGGCAGCCCATAATATCATTTTTCAATATTCTCCCCTTAACTCGGACTCGAAGAAGTCGCTAAATATATCCATGATATTTATGAAAGATAGATAAAAGAAGCAAAAGGAACCAAACTGATTTGTTCCTGCTATATTTTGAGCGTACCAATCTCTGATCACTTTAAAGTTTGCCTATAATGGATGGATAGCAAACCATTCCTGTTGAGGAAGCATTGGTTTCACACCGTCTCCACCAGGTGGCAAGCCTGTACCATGACTTGACCAGTCTCTCCTCACTGGTAGGGTTCCCTACACAGCATGTTGCAGGGCTTGCCCTGTAGAGGAATCATGTGCATCTTGTCCTGTATAACAAATTCAGAATACTCTCATCAGCAATGTTTAGCAAGACACATACCGATATTACATTATCTACCAATGACAAAGGGTTGCAGGGTTTCAATGTGATTTTTCTTGAGAAATCCTACATTGAAAAACGTCCCTGTGAACTAAATGCTTTTTCATAGAGGTTAATTAATTGCTCTTGAATGCTATTCCAGTGAGGGATTATGATATCAGTAAATGGTAGTATTGTGGAGCAGCTTATTGGACTATTTCTTGGATTCTAAAAAAGCATAATTGAGACTTTTGTCATGGACTTCATAGGGCTCTATGTTCAAGTGAGGCCATTGTTTTAAAATGATACAAACATGATCAATTATACATAATTATCATATTTGACCTGAACTTCACCAAGGAAAATGCCATATAGCGTAAATAAACTGGGGGAGTGGGTCTTCTAGAGATAAGTGAAAATATGCATGTCAAATATATCCATGATACTTATTACCTACTATATCTAAAAAACTACGATTCTGGTAGTATCTGCTTGGACTTCTGCCTGCACATAAGGACAGAGTGAACCAGACTTAGGCTTGGAGAGTGAGGGGCCACCAGAGTGAGAATCTCGTGGAGGAAAATATTAGAATCTGTTCTTCTTTTTTGTAGATCTATTGGCAGAAATATCTTTTCTCTTATGATTTATTTCGAGCCATGCCGAAATCAATGTCTAGTAGTGTAGTTTTCTTATCTACTTTTCTCGTGAGAAACCAATGAGATCTCAACTTTCGCTGGTCCCCCCACTTTGAAAACTCCGCTGATTCCCTCCACCCAGCATCAGCCTAAGTATTTGACCCTATTAGAGCATCTGACTTTGTGGAGTAGTGGGCAGAGTGTTTCCCTAGCAATGCGAGTGTTGGGTGTTCGAACCCAGCAATAGGCAGCCCATAATATCATTTTTCAATATTCTCCCCTTAACTCGGACTCGACGAAGTCGCTAAATATATCCATGATATTTATGAAAGATAGATAAAAGAAGCAAAAGGAACCAAACTGATTTGTTCCTGCTATATTTTGAGCGTACCAATCTCTGATCACTTTAAAGTTTGCCTATAATGGATGGATAGCAAACCATTCCTGTTGAGGAAGCATTGGTTTCACACCGTCTCCACAAGGTGGCAAGCCTGTACCATGACTTGACCAGTCTCTCCTCACTGGTAGGGTTCCCTACACAGCATGTTGCAGGGCTTGCCCTGTAGAGGAATCATGTGCATCTTGTCCTGTATAACAAATTCAGAATACTCTCATCAGCAATGTTTAGCAAGACACATACCGATATTACATTATCTATCAATGACAAAGGGTTGGAGGGTTTCAATGTGATTTTTCTTGAGAAATCCTACATTGAAAAACGTCCCTGTGAACTAAATGCTTTTTCATAGAGGTAAATTAATTGCTCTTGAATGCTATTCCAGTGAGGGATTATGATATCAGTATATGGTAGTATTGTGGAGCAGCTTATAGGACTATTTCTTCGATTCTAAAATGCATAATTGAGACTTTTGTCATGGACTTCATAGGGCTCTATGTTCAAGTGAGGCCATTGTTTTAAAATGATACAAACATGATCAATTATACATAATTATCATATTTGACCTGAACTTCACCAAGGAAAATGCCATAAATCGTAAATAAACTGGGGGAGAGGGTCTTCTAGAGATAAGTGAAAATATGCATGTCAAATATATCCATGATACTTATTACCTACTATATCTAAAAAACTATGATTCTGGTAGTATCTGCTTGGACTTCTGCCCGCACATAAGGACAGAGTGAACCAGACTTAGGCTTGGAGAGTGAGGGGCCACCAGAATGAGAATCTCGTGGAGGAAAATATTAGAATATGTTCTTCTTTTTTGTAGATCTATTGGCAGAAATATCTTTCTCTCATGATTTATTTCGAGCCATGCCGAAATCAATGTGTAGTAGTGTAGTTTTCTTATCTACTTTTCTCGTGAGAAACCAATGAGATCTCAACTTTCGCTGGTCCCCCCACTTTGAAAACTCCGCCTAAGTATTTGAACCTATTAGAGCATCTGACTTTGTGGAGTAGTGGGCAAAGTGTTTCCCTGGCAATGCGAGTGTTGGGTGTTCGAACCCAGCAATAGGCAGCCCATAATATCATTTTTCAATATTCTCCCCTTAACTCGGACTCGAAGAAGTCGCTAAATATATCCATGATATTTATGAAAGATAGATAAAAGAAGCAAAAGGAACCAAACTGATTTGTTCCTGCTATATTTTGAGCGTACCAATCTCTGATCACTTTAAAGTTTGCCTATAATGGATGGATAGCAAACCATTCCTGTTGAGGAAGCATTGGTTTCACACCGTCTCCACCAGGTGGCAAGCCTGTACCATGACTTGACCAGTCTCTCCTCACTGGTAGGGTTCCCTACACAGCATGTTGCAGGGCTTGCCCTGTAGAGGAATCATGTGCATCTTGTCCTGTATAACAAATTCAGAATACTCTCATCAGCAATGTTTAGCAAGACACATACCGATATTACATTATCTACCAATGACAAAGGGTTGCAGGGTTTCAATGTGATTTTTCTTGAGAAATCCTACATTGAAAAACGTCCCTGTGAACTAAATGCTTTTTCATAGAGGTTATTTAATTGCTCTTGAATGCTATTCCAGTGAGGGATTATGATATCAGTAAATGGTAGTATTGTGGAGCAGCTTATTGGACTATTTCTTGGATTCTAAAAAAGCATAATTGAGACTTTTGTCATGGACTTCATAGGGCTCTATGTTCAAGTGAGGCCATTGTTTTAAAATGATACAAACATGATCAATTATACATAATTATCATATTTTACCTGAACTTCACCAAGGAAAACGCCATAAATCGTAAATAAACTGGGGGAGAGGGTCTTCTAGAGATTAGTGAAAATATGCATGTCAAATATATCCATGATACTTATTACCTACTATATCTAAAAAACTACGATTCTGGTAGTATCTGCTTGGACTTCTGCCTGCACATAAGGACAGAGTGAACCAGACTTAGGCTTGGAGAGTGAGGGGCCACCAGAGTGAGAATCTCGTGGAGGAAAATATTAGAATCTGTTCTTCTTTTTTGTAGATCTATTGGCAGAAATATCTTTTCTCTTATGATTTATTTGGAGCCATGCCGAAATCAATGTCTAGTAGTGTAGTTTTCTTATCTACTTTTCTCGTGAGAAACCAATGAGATCTCAACTTTCGCTGGTCCCCCCACTTTGAAAACTCCGCTGATTCCCTCCACCCAGCATCAGCCTAAGTATTTGACCCTATTAGAGCATCTGACTTTGTGGAGTAGTGGGCAGAGTGTTTCCCTAGCAATGCGAGTGTTGGGTGTTCGAACCTAGCAATAGGCAGCCCATAATATCATTTTTCAATATTCTCCCCTTAACTCGGACTCGACGAAGTCGATAAATATATCCATGATATTTATGAAAGATAGATAAAAGAAGCAAAAGGAACCAAACTGATTTGTTCCTGCTATATTTTGAGCGTACCAATCTCTGATCACTTTAAAGTTTGCCTATAATGGATGGATAGCAAACCATTCCTGTTGAGGAAGCATTGGTTTCACACCGTCTCCACCAGGTGGCAAGCCTGTACCATGACTTGACCAGTCTCTCCTCACTGGTAGGGTTCCCTACACAGCATGTTGCAGGGCTTGCCCTGTAGAGGAATCATGTGCATCTTGTCCTGTATAACAAATTCAGAATACTCTCATCAGCAATGTTTAGCAAGACACATACCGATATTACATTATCTACCAATGACAAAGGGTTGCAGGGTTTCAATGTGATTTTTCTTGAGAAATCCTACATTGAAAAACGTCCCTGTGAACTAAATGCTTTTTCATAGAGGTAAATTAATTGCTCTTGAATGCTATTCCAGTGAGGGATTATGATATCAGTATATGGTAGTATTGTGGAGCAGCTTATAGGACTATTTCTTGGATTCTAAAAAAGCATAATTGAGACTTTTGTCATGGACTTCATAGGGCTCTATGTTCAAGTGAGGCCATTGTTTTAAAATGATACAAACATGATCAATTATACATAATTATCATATTTGACCTGAACTTCACCAAGGAAAATGCCATAAATCGTAAATAAACTGGGGGAGAGGGTCTTCTAGAGATAAGTGAAAATATGCATGTCAAATATATCCATGATACTTATTACCTACTATATCTAAAAAACTACGATTCTGGTAGTATCTGCTTGGACTTCTGCCCGCACATAAGGACAGAGTGAACCAGACTTAGGCTTGGAGAGTGAGGGGCCACGAGAGTGAGAATCTCGTGGAGGAAAACATTAGAATCTGGGGCCCGTTTCAATAGAATGGGTCACTAAACCACTTAGTGACATGTTTAGTGACGCCAATAGTGACTTGAATAACAGAAAAAGTTTGGTTGCGTTGCAATAGGCATGTCACTAAAGGGGAGGTGTGTCTTGTTACTATTGTGGATGTGTCCCTAGTTTGGGACAGCGTAGCGGAAAAACATGTTGGGTCCCCACATCACATACTCATGTCATACCGGGAACAAGTGGCATCAAAGTGAGG
Organism: Alentia gelatinosa; assembly: GCA_950022655.1. NCBI lineage: Eukaryota > Metazoa > Annelida > Polychaeta > Phyllodocida > Polynoidae > Alentia > Alentia gelatinosa. Next base: position 59,046,166 of record OX465583.1, on the reverse strand, counting down.
TCACTGCATAAATTAGCGGCAGCCATGACAAATTCTACACTGGCCACCAGAGCAGCATTTCCTATGACAGAATTCAAATGTGAATATCGATGGATTGCATGAGCCGATTTCCTTCATATTTGGCATGTTTATATGTTATATGTGTCCCTAACTGGGATTAAAGTTTCACAGCTTAATTCCTACGGGAAGAGAAGTTACACATTTGTGACAATAGAAGCGAGAGGGAAAACCCTCTCGCTATTATAGACACTAAAGTGACCCTTTTAGTGACTGGACAGCCACTTCTGAAATGGTACAAGCCACTATTAGCGCCTGTCTCTTACCCTATGTCCCACAAACGTTTGTCCCTTAAGTATGGAAACGCGAAGTACCGCTATTGTGTCACTAAACCCAATAACGGACGTCCTACAGACTATTGAAACGGGTCCCAGTTCTTCTGTTTTGTAGATCTATTGGCAGAAATATCTTTTCTCTTATGATTTATTTCGAGCCATGCCGAAATCAATGTTTAGTAGTGTAGTTTTCTTATCTACTTTTCTCGTGAGAAACCAATGAGATCTCAACTTTTGCTTGTCGCCCCACTTTGAAAACTCCGCTGATTCCCTCCACCCAGCAACAGCCTAAGTATTTGACCCTATTAGAGCATCTGACTTTGTGGAGTAGTGGGCAGGGTGTTTCTCTGGCAATGCGAGTGTCGGGTGTTCGAACCCAGCAATAGGCAGCCCATAATTTCATTTTTCAATATTCTCCCCTTAACTCGGACTCGACGAAGTCGCTAAATATATCCACAATATTTATGAAAGATAGATAAAAGAAGCAAAAGGAACCAAACTGATTTGTTCCTGCTATATTTTGAGAGTACCAATCTCTGATCACTTTAAAGTTTGCCTATAATGGATTGATAGCAAACCATTCCTGTTGAGGAAGTATTTGTTTCACACCGTCTCCACCAGGTGGCAAGCCTGTACCATTACTCGACCAGTCTCTCCTCACTGGTAGGGTTCCCTACACAGTGTTGCATGTTGCAGGGCTTGCCCTGTAGAGGAATCATGTGCATCTTGTCCTGTATAACAAATTCAGAATACTCTCATCAGCAATGTTTAGCAAGACACATACTGATATTACATTATCTTCCAATGACAAAGGGTTGGAGGGTTTCATTGTTATTTTTCTTGAGAAATCCTACATTAAAAAACGTCCCTGTGAACTAAATGCTTTTTCATAGAGGTTAATTAATTGCTCTTGAATGCTATTCCAGTGAGGGATTATGATATCAGTATATGGTAGTATTGTGGAGCAGCTTATAGGACTATTTCTTCGATTCTAAAAAAGCATAATTGAGACTTTTGTCATGGACTTCATAGGGCTCTATGTTCAAGTGAGGCCATTGTTTTAAAATGATACAAACATGATCAATTATACATAATTATCATATTTGACCTGAACTTCACCAAGGAAAATGCCATAAATCGTAAATAAACTGGGGGAGAGGGTCTTCTAGAGATAAGTGAAAATATGCATGTCAAATATATCCATGATACTTATTACCTACTATATCTAAAAAACTACGATTCTGGTAGTATCTGCTTGGACTTCTGCCCGCACATAAGGACAGAGTGAACCAGACTTAGGCTTGGAGAGTGAGGGGCCACCAGAGTGAGAATCTCGTGGAGGAAAACATTAGAATCTGTTCTTCTTTTTTGTAGATCTATTGGCAGAAATATCTTTTCTCTTATGATTTATTTCGAGCCATGCCGAAATCAATGTTTAGTAGTGTAGTTTTCTTATCTATTTTTCTCGTGAGAAACCAATGAGATCTCAACTTTCGCTGGTCCCCCCACTTTGAAAACTCCGCCTAAGTATTTGACCCTATTAGAGCATCTGACTTGTGGAGTAGTGGGCAAAGTGTTTCCCTGGCAATGGGAGTGTTGGGTGTTCGAACCCAGCAATAGGCAGCCCATAATATCATTTTTCAATATTCTCCCCTTAACTCGGACTCGACGAAGTCGCTAAATATATCCATGATATTTATGAAAGATAGATAAAAGAAGCAAAAGGAACCAAACTGATTTGTTCCTGCTATATTTTGAGCGTACCAATCTCTGATCACTTTAAAGTTTGCCTATAATGGATGGATAGCAAACCATTCCTGTTGAGGAAGCATTGGTTTCACACCGTCTCCACCAGGTGGCAAGCCTGTACCATGACTTGACCAGTCTCTCCTCACTGGTAGGGTTCCCTACACAGCATGTTGCAGGGCTTGCCCTGTAGAGGAATCATGTGCATCTTGTCCTGTATAACAAATTCAGAATACTCTCATCAGCAATGTTTAGCAAGACACATACCGATATTACATTATCTACCAATGACAAAGGGTTGCAGGGTTTCAATGTGATTTTTCTTGAGAAATCCTACATTGAAAAACGTCCCTGTGAACTAAATGCTTTTTCATAGAGGTAAATTAATTGCTCTTGAATGCTATTCCAGTGAGGGATTATGATATCAGTATATGGTAGTATTGTGGAGCAGCTTATTGGACTATTTCTTGGATTCTAATGAAGCATAATTGAGACTTTTGTCATGGACTTCATAGGGCTCTATGTTCAAGTGAGGCCATTGTTTTAAAATGATACAAACATGATCAATTATACATAATTATCATATTTGACCTGAACTTCACCAAGGAAAATGCCATATATCGTAAATAAACTGGGGGAGTGGGTCTTCTAGAGATAAGTGAAAATATGCATGTCAAATATATCCATGATACTTATTACCTACTATATCTAAAAAACTACGATTCTGGTAGTATCTGCTTGGACTTCTGCCTGCACATAAGGACAGAGTGAACCAGACTTAGGCTTGGAGAGTGAGGGGCCACCAGAGTGAGAATCTCGTGGAGGAAAATATTAGAATCTGTTCTTCTTTTTTGTAGATCTATTGGCAGAAATATCTTTTCTCTTATGATTTATTTCGAGCCATGCCGAAATCAATGTCTAGTAGTGTAGTTTTCTTATCTACTTTTCTCGTGAGATACCAATGAGATCTCAACTTTCGCTGGTCCCCCCACTTTGAAAACTCCGCTGATTCCCTCCACCCAGCATCAGCCTAAGTATTTGACCCTATTAGAGCATCTGACTTTGTGGAGTAGTGGGCAGGGTGTTTCCCTGGCAATTCGAGTGTTGGGTGTTCAAACCCAGCAATAGGCACCCCATAATTTCATTTTTCAATATTCTCCCCTTAACTCGGACTCGACGAAGTCGCTAAATATATCCATGATATTTATGAAAGATAGATAAAAGAAGCAAAAGGAACCAAACTGATTTGTTGCTGCTATATTTTGAGCGTACCAATCTCTGATCACTTGAAAGTTTGCCTATAATGCATGGATAGCAAACCATTCCTGTCAGAGGAGGTGTGAAGCGCAGCGCCCCCTATAGTGACTTGGGTCATCTATACGATCGCGGCTGCCTCACAGTGCCACTTTCAAACATGTCAGCAAGAGGGAAGGAGCTCTGAGAAGAGCCCACACCAAAACATGCCAAATGCAAATAGCTCTTGTGTCATGAATAATAGGCCGATTTTGATAAACAAAACATTGTTAGAAACCTATGACATGGGCCTATTTAGTGATACACATGTCATATACCTGTGCTATGGCTAAGGTTTCCTGTCGTAGGTTGAACATTGGAATTTGTGAAAAAAAAGGTTGTATTCCACGACAGAAAACAGGCACAAAACGTGGAGCTCTATTGAGCTCTATTGTGGTTTGGAGTACAATAGAATTCACTCTATCAATATCTGAAAATATTTTGGATAGAGCTCTAATAGTTTGTATGTAATAGCTATTACCAGTTAGCCTATTTTAGCATAGGAATCCGCATTCAGCTGTCATTTGAGACCATGCCAAAACGATAGGGGCGCTACGCTTCACACCTCCTCTGCATTCCTGTTGAGGAAGCATTTATTTCACACCGTCTCCACCAGGTGGCAAGCCTGTACCATGACTTGACCAGTCTCTCCTCACTGGTAGGGTTCCCTACACAGCATGTTGCAGGGCTTGCCCTGTAGAGGAATCATGTGCATCTTGTCCTGTATAACAAATTCAGAATACTCTCATCAGCAATGTTTAGCAAGACACATACCGATATTACATTATCTACCAGTGACAAAGGGTTGGAGGGTTTCAATGTGATTTTTCTTGAGAAATCCTACATTGAAAAACGTCCCTGTGAACTAAATGCTTTTTCATAGAGGTAAATTAATTGCTCTTGAATGCTATTCCAGTGAGGGATTATGATATCAGTATATGGTAGTATTGTGGAGCAGCTTATAGGACTATTTCTTGGATTCTAAAAAAGCATAATTGAGACTTTTGTCATGGACTTCATAGGGCTCTATGTTCAAGTGAGGCCATTGTTTTAAAATGATACAAACATGATCAATTATACATAATTATCATATTTGACCTGAACTTCACCAAGGAAAATGCCATAAATCGTAAATAAACTGGGGGAGAGGGTCTTCTAGAGATAAGTGAAAATATGCATGTCAAATATATCCATGATATTTATTACCTACTATATCTAAAAAACTACGATTCTGGTAGTATCTGCTTGGACTTCTGCCCGCACATAAGGACAGAGTGAACCAGACTTAGGCTTGGAGAGTAAGGGGCCACCAGAGTGAGAATCTCGTGGAGGAAAATATTAGAATCTGTTCTTCTTTTTTGTAGATCTATTGGCAGAAATATCTTTTCTCTTATGATTTATTTCGAGCCATGCCGAAATCAATGTCTAGTAGTGTAGTTTTCTTATCTACTTTTCTCGTGAGAAACCAATGAGATCTCAACTTTCGCTGGTCCCCCCACTTTGAAAACTCCGCTGATTCCCTCCACCCAGCATCAGCCTAAGTATTTGACCCTTTTAGAGCATCTGACTTTGTGGAGTAGTGGGCAGGGTGTTTCCCTGGCAATGCGAGTGGTGGGTGTTCGAACCCAGAAATAGGCAGCCCATAATATCATTTTTCAATATTCTCCCCTTAACTCGGACTCGACGAAGTCGCTAAATATATCCATGATATTTATGAAAGATAGATAAAAGAAGCAAAAGGAACCAAACTGATTTGTTCCTGCTATATTTTGAGCGTACCAATCTCTGATCACTTTAAAGTTTGCCTATAATGGATGGATAGCAAACCATTCCTGTTGAGGAAGCATTGGTTTCACACCGTCTCCACCAGGTGGCAAGCCTGTACCATGACTTGACCAGTCTCTCCTCACTGGTAGGGTTCCCTACACAGCATGTTGCAGGGCTTGCCCTGTAGAGGAATCATGTGCATCTTGTCCTGTATAACAAATTCAGAATACTCTCATCAGCAATGTTTAGCAAGACACATACCGATATTACATTATCTATCAATGACAAAGGGTTGGAGGGTTTCAATGTGATTTTTCTTGAGAAATCCTACATTGAAAAACGTCCCCGTGAACTAAATGCTTTTTCATAGAGGTAAATTAATTGCTCTTGAATGCTATTCCAGTGAGGGATTATGATATCAGTATATGGTAGTATTGTAGAGCAGCTTATAGGACTATTTCTTGGATTCTAAAAAAGCATAATTGAGACTTTTGTCATGGACTTCATAGGGCTCTATGTTCAAGTGAGGCCATTGTTTTAAAATGATACAAACATGATCAATTATACATAATTATCATATTTGACCTGAACTTCACCAAGGAAAATGCCATAAATCGTAAATAAACTGGGGGAGAGGGTCTTCTAGAGATAAGTGAAAATATGCATGTCAAATATATCCATGATACTTATTACCTACTATATCTAAAAAACTATGATTCTGGTAGTATCTGCTTGGACTTCTGCCCGCACATAAGGACAGAGTGAACCAGACTTAGGCTTGGAGAGTGAGGGGCCACCAGAATGAGAATCTCGTGGAGGAAAATATTAGAATATGTTCTTCTTTTTTGTAGATCTATTGGCAGAAATATCTTTCTCTCATGATTTATTTCGAGCCATGCCGAAATCAATGTGTAGTAGTGTAGTTTTCTTATCTACTTTTCTCGTGAGAAACCAATGAGATCTCAACTTTCGCTGGTCCCCCCACTTTGAAAACTCCGCTGATTCCCTCCACCCAGCATCAGCCTAAGTATTTGACCCTATTAGAGCATCTGACTTTGTGGAGTAGTGGGCAGAGTGTTTCCCTAGCAATGCGAGTGTTGGGTGTTCGAACCTAGCAATAGGCAGCCCATAATATCATTTTTCAATATTCTCCCCTTAACTCGGACTCGACGAAGTCGATAAATATATCCATGATATTTATGAAAGATAGATAAAAGAAGCAAAAGGAACCAAACTGATTTGTTCCTGCTATATTTTGAGCGTACCAATCTCTGATCACTTTAAAGTTTGCCTATAATGGATGGATAGCAAACCATTCCTGTTGAGGAAGCATTGGTTTCACACCGTCTCCACCAGGTGGCAAGCCTGTACCATGACTTGACCAGTCTCTCCTCACTGGTAGGGTTCCCTACACAGCATGTTGCAGGGCTTGCCCTGTAGAGGAATCATGTGCATCTTGTCCTGTATAACAAATTCAGAATACTCTCATCAGCAATGTTTAGCAAGACACATACCGATATTACATTATCTACCAATGACAAAGGGTTGCAGGGTTTCAATGTGATTTTTCTTGAGAAATCCTACATTGAAAAACGTCCCTGTGAACTAAATGCTTTTTCATAGAGGTAAATTAATTGCTCTTGAATGCTATTCCAGTGAGGGATTATGATATCAGTATATGGTAGTATTGTGGAGCAGCTTATAGGACTATTTCTTGGATTCTAAAAAAGCATAATTGAGACTTTTGTCATGGACTTCATAGGGCTCTATGTTCAAGTGAGGCCATTGTTTTAAAATGATACAAACATGATCAATTATACATAATTATCATATTTGACCTGAACTTCACCAAGGAAAATGCCATAAATCGTAAATAAACTGGGGGAGAGGGTCTTCTAGAGATAAGTGAAAATATGCATGTCAAATATATCCATGATACTTATTACCTACTATATCTAAAAAACTACGATTCTGGTAGTATCTGCTTGGACTTCTGCCCGCACATAAGGACAGAGTGAACCAGACTTAGGCTTGGAGAGTGAGGGGCCACGAGAGTGAGAATCTCGTGGAGGAAAACATTAGAATCTGGGGCCCGTTTCAATAGAGTGGGTCACTAAACCACTTAGTGACATGTTTAGTGACGCCAATAGTGACTTGAATAACAGAAAAAGTTTGGTTGCGTTGCAATAGGCATATCACTAAAGGGGAGGTGTGTCTTGTTACTATTGTGGATGTGTCCCTAGTTTGGGACAGCGTAGCGGAAAAACATGTTGGGTCCCCACATCACATACTCATGTCATACCGGGAACAAGTGGCATCAAAGTGAGGTCACTGCATAAATTAGCGGCAGCCATGACAAATTCTACACTGGCCACCAGAGCAGCATTTCCTATGACAGAATTCAAATGTGAATATCGATGGATTGCATGAGCCGATTTCCTTCATATTTGGCATGTTTATATGTTATATGTGTCCCTAACTGGGATTAAAGTTTCACAGCTTAATTCCTACGGGAAGAGAAGTTACACATTTGTGACAATAGAAGCGAGAGGGAAAACCCTCTCGCTATTATAGACACTAAAGTGACCCTTTTAGTGACTGGACAGCCACTTCTGAAATGGTACAAGCCACTATTAGCGCCTGTCTCTTACCCTATGTCCCACAAACGTTTGTCCCTTAAGTATGGAAACGCGAAGTACCGCTATTGTGTCACTAAACCCAATAACGGACGTCCTACAGACTATTGAAACGGGTCCCAGTTCTTCTGTTTTGTAGATCTATTGGCAGAAATATCTTTTCTCTTATGATTTATTTCGAGCCATGCCGAAATCAATGTTTAGTAGTGTAGTTTTCTTATCTACTTTTCTCGTGAGAAACCAATGAGATCTCAACTTTTGCTTGTCGCCCCACTTTGAAAACTCCGCTGATTCCCTCCACCCAGCATCAGCCTAAGTATTTGACCCTTTTAGAGCATCTGACTTTGTGGAGTAGTGGGCAGGGTGTTTCCCTGGCAATGCGAGTGGTGGGTGTTTGAACCCAGAAATAGGCAGCCCATAATATCATTTTTCAATATTCTCCCCTTAACTCGGACTCGACGAAGTCGCTAAATATATCCATGATATTTATGAAAGATAGATAAAAGAAGCAAAAGGAACCAAACTGATTTGTTCCTGCTATATTTTGAGCGTACCAATCTCTGATCACTTTAAAGTTTGCCTATAATGGATGGATAGCAAACCATTCCTGTTGAGGAAGCATTGGTTTCACACCGTCTCCACCAGGTGGCAAGCCTGTACCATGACTTGACCAGTCTCTCCTCACTGGTAGGGTTCCCTACACAGCATGTTGCAGGGCTTGCCCTGTAGAGGAATCATGTGCATCTTGTCCTGTATAACAAATTCAGAATACTCTCATCAGCAATGTTTAGCAAGACACATACCGATATTACATTATCTATCAATGACAAAGGGTTGGAGGGTTTCAATGTGATTTTTCTTGAGAAATCCTACATTGAAAAACGTCCCCGTGAACTAAATGCTTTTTCATAGAGGTAAATTAATTGCTCTTGAATGCTATTCCAGTGAGGGATTATGATATCAGTATATGGTAGTATTGTGGAGCAACTTATTGGACTATTTCTTGGATTCTAAAAAAGCATAATTGAGACTTTTGTCATGGACTTCATAGGGCTCTATGTTCAAGTGAGGCCATTGTTTTAAAATGATACAAACATGATCAATTATACATTATTATCATATTTGACCTGAACTTCACCAAGGAAAATGCCATATATCGTAAATAAACTGGGGGAGTGGGTCTTCTAGAGATAAGTGAAAATATGCATGTCAAATATATCCATGATACTTATTACCTACTATATCTAAAAAACTACGATTCTGGTAGTATCTGCTTGGACTTCTGCCTGCACATAAGGACAGAGTGAACCAGACTTAGGCTTGGAGAGTGAGGGGCCACCAGAGTGAGAATCTCGTGGAGGAAAATATTAGAATCTGTTCTTCTTTTTTGTAGATCTATTGGCAGAAATATCTTTTCTCTTATGATTTATTTGGAGCCATGCCGAAATCAATGTCTAGTAGTGTAGTTTTCTTATCTACTTTTCTCGTGAGAAACCAATGAGATCTCAACTTTCGCTGGTCCCCCCACTTTGAAAACTCCGCTGATTCCCTCCACCCAGCATCAGCCTAAGTATTTGACCCTATTAGAGCATCTGACTTTGTGGAGTAGTGGGCAGGGTGTTTCCCTGGCAATGCGAGTGGTGGGTGTTCGAACCCAGCAATAGGCAGCCCATAATATCATTTTTCAATATTCTCCCCTTAACTCGGACTCGACGAAGTCGCTAAATATATCCATGATATTTATGAAAGATAGATAAAAGAAGCAAAAGGAACCAAACTGATTTGTTCCTGCTATATTTTGAGCGTACCAATCTCTGATCACTTTAAAGTTTGCCTATAATGGATGGATAGCAAACCATTCCTGTTGAGGAAGCATTGGTTTCACACCGTCTCCACAAGGTGGCAAGCCTGTACCATGACTTGACCAGTCTCTCCTCACTGGTAGGGTTCCCTACACAGCATGTTGCAGGGCTTGCCCTGTAGAGGAATCATGTGCATCTTGTCCTGTATAACAAATTCAGAATACTCTCATCAGCAATGTTTAGCAAGACACATACCGATATTACATTATCTATCAATGACAAAGGGTTGGAGGGTTTCAATGTGATTTTTCTTGAGAAATCCTACATTGAAAAACGTCCCTGTGAACTAAATGCTTTTTCATAGAGGTAAATTAATTGCTCTTGAATGCTATTCCAGTGAGGGATTATGATATCAGTATATGGTAGTATTGTGGAGCAGCTTATAGGACTATTTCTTGGATTCTAAAAAAGCATAATTGAGACTTTTGTCATGGACTTCATAGGGCTCTATGTTCAAGTGAGGCCATTGTTTTAAAATGATACAAACATGATCAATTATACATAATTATCATATTTGACCTGAACTTCACCAAGGAAAATGCCATAAATCGTAAATAAACTGGGGGAGAGGGTCTTCTAGAGATAAGTGAAAATATGCATGTCAAATATATCCATGATACTTATTACCTACTATATCTAAAAAACTACGATTCTAGTAGTATCTGCTTGGACTTCTGCCCGCACATAAGGACAGAGTGAACCAGACTTAGGCTTGGAGAGTGAGGGGCCACGAGAGTGAGAATCTCGTGGAGGAAAACATTAGAATCTGGGGCCCGTTTCAATAGAATGGGTCACTAAACCACTTAGTGACATGTTTAGTGACGCCAATAGTGACTTGAATAACAGAAAAAGTTTGGTTGCGTTGCAATAGGCATGTCACTAAAGGGGAGGTGTGTCTTGTTACTATTGTGGATGTGTCCCTAGTTTGGGACAGCGTAGCGGAAAAACATGTTGGGTCCCCACATCACATACTCATGTCATACCGGGAACAAGTGGCATCAAAGTGAGGTCACTGCATAAATTAGCGGCAGCCATGACAAATTCTACACTGGCCACCAGAGCAGCATTTCCTATGACAGAATTCAAATGTGAATATCGATGGATTGCATGAGCCGATTTCCTTCATATTTGGCATGTTTATATGTTATATGTGTCCCTAACTGGGATTAAAGTTTCACAGCTTAATTCCTACGGGAAGAGAAGTTACACATTTGTGACAATAGAAGCGAGAGGGTAAACCCTCTCGCTATTATAGACACTAAAGTGACCCTTTTAGTGACTGGACAGCCACTTCTGAAATGGTACAAGCCACTATTAGCGCCTGTCTCTTACCCTATGTCCCACAAACGTTTGTCCCTTAAGTATGGAAACGTGAAGTACCGCTATTGTGTCACTAAACCCAATAACGGACGTCCTACAGACTATTGAAACGGGTCCCAGTTCTTCTGTTTTGTAGATCTATTGGCAGAAATATCTTTTCTCTTATGATTTATTTCGAGCCATGCCGAAATCAATGTTTAGTAGTGTAGTTTTCTTATCTACTTTTCTCGTGAGAAACCAATGAGATCTCAACTTTTGCTTGTCGCCCCACTTTGAAAACTCCGCTGATTCCCTCCACCCAGCAACAGCCTAAGTATTTGACCCTATTAGAGCATCTGACTTTGTGGAGTAGTGGGCAGGGTGTTTCTCTGGCAATGCGAGTGTCGGGTGTTCGAACCCAGCAATAGGCAGCCCATAATTTCATTTTTCAATATTCTCCCCTTAACTCGGACTCGACGAAGTCGCTAAATATATCCACAATATTTATGAAAGATAGATAAAAGAAGCAAAAGGAACCAAACTGATTTGTTCCTGCTATATTTTGAGAGTACCAATCTCTGATCACTTTAAAGTTTGCCTATAATGGATTGATAGCAAACCATTCCTGTTGAGGAAGTATTTGTTTCACACCGTCTCCACCAGGTGGCAAGCCTGTACCATTACTCGACCAGTCTCTCCTCACTGGTAGGGTTCCCTACACAGTGTTGCTTGTTGCAGGGCTTGCCCTGTAGAGGAATCATGTGCATCTTGTCCTGTATAACAAATTCAGAATACTCTCATCAGCAATGTTTAGCAAGACACATACTGATATTACATTATCTACCAATGACAAAGGGTTGGAGGGTTTCATTGTTATTTTTCTTGAGAAATCCTACATTAAAAAACGTCCCTGTGAACTAAATGCTTTTTCATAGAGGTTAATTAATTGCTCTTGAATGCTATTCCAGTGAGGGATTATGATATCAGTATATGGTAGTATTGTGGAGCAGCTTATAGGACTATTTCTTCGATTCTAAAAAAGCATAATTGAGACTTTTGTCATGGACTTCATAGGGCTCTATGTTCAAGTGAGGCCATTGTTTTAAAATGATACAAACATGATCAATTATACATAATTATCATATTTGACCTGAACTTCACCAAGGAAAATGCCATAAATCGTAAATAAACTGGGGGAGAGGGTCTTCTAGAGATAAGTGAAAATATGCATGTCAAATATATCCATGATACTTATTACCTACTATATCTAAAAAACTACGATTCTGGTAGTATCTGCTTGGACTTCTGCCTGCACATAAGGACAGAGTGAACCAGACTTAGGCTTGGAGAGTGAGGGGTCACCAGAGTGAGAATCTCGTGGAGGAAAATATTAGAATCTGTTCTTCTTTTTTGTAGATCTATTGGCAGAAATATCTTTTCTCTTATGATTTATTTCGAGCAATGCCGAAATCAATGTCTAGTAGTGTAGTTTTCTTATCTACTTTTCTCGTGAGAAACCAATGAGATCGCAACTTTCGCTGGTCCCCCCACTTTGAAAACTCCGCTGATTCCCTCCACCCAGCATCAGCCTAAGTATTTGACCCTATTAGAGCATCTGACTTTGGTGTAGTGGGCAGGGTGTTTCCCTGGCAATGCGAGTGGTGGGTGTTCGAACCCAGCAATAGGCAGCCCATAATTTCATTTTTCAATATTCTCCCCTTAACTCGGACTCGACGAAGTCGCTAAATATATCCATGATATTTATGAAAGATAGATAAAAGAAGCAAAAGGAACCAAACTGATTTGTTCCTGCTATATTTTGAGCGTACCAATCTCTGATCACTTGAAAGTTTGCCTATAATGCATGGATAGCAAACCATTCCTGTCAGAGGAGGTGTGAAGCGCAGCGCCCCCTATAGTGACTTGGGTCATACATACGATCGCGGCTGCCTCACAGTGCCACTTTCAAACATGTCAGCAAGAGGGAAGGAGCTCTGAGAAGAGCCCACACCAAAACATGCCAAATGCAAATAGCTCTTGTGACATGAATAATAGGCTGATTTTGATAAACAAAACATTGTTAGAAACCTATGACATTGGCCTATTTAGTGATACACATGTCATATACCTGTGATATGGCTAAGGTTTCCTGTCGTAGGTTGAACATTGGAATTTGTGAGAGAAAAAAAGGTTGTATTCCACGACACAAAAGAGGCACAAAACGTGGAGCTCTATTGAGCTCTATTGTGGTTTGGAGTACAATAGAATTCACTCTATCAATATCTGAAAATATTTTGGATAGAGCTCTAATAGTTTGTATGTAATAGCTATTACCAGTTAGCCTATTTTAGCATAGGAATCCGCATTCAGCTGTCATTTGAGACCATGCCAAAACGATAGGGGCGCTACGCTTCACACCTCCTCTGCATTCCTGTTGAGGAAGCATTTATTTCACACCGTCTCCACCAGGTGGCAAGCCTGTACCATGACTTGACCAGTCTCTCCTCACTGGTAGGGTTCCCTACACAGCATGTTGCAGGGCTTGCCCTGTAGAGGAATCATGTGCATCTTGTCCTGTATAACAAATTCAGAATACTCTCATCAGCAATGTTTAGCAAGACACATACCGATATTACATTATCTACCAATGACAAAGGGTTGGAGGGTTTCAATGTGATTTTTCTTGAGAAATCCTACATTGAAAAACGTCCCTGTGAACTAAATGCTTTTTCATAGAGGTAAATTAATTGCTCTTGAATGCTATTCCAGTGAGGGATTATGATATCAGTATATGGTAGTATTGTGGAGCAACTTATAGGACTATTTCTTGGATTCTAAAAAAGCATAATTGAGACTTTTGTCATGGACTTCATAGGGCTCTATGTTCAAGTGAGGCCATTGTTTTAAAATGATACAAACATGATCAATTATACATTATTATCATATTTGACCTGAACTTCACCAAGGAAAATGCCATATATCGTAAATAAACTGGGGGAGTGGGTCTTCTAGAGATATGTGAAAATATGCATGTCAAATATATCCATGATACTTATTACCTACTATATCTAAAAAACTACGATTCTGGTAGTATCTGCTTGGACTTCTGCCTGCACATAAGGACAGAGTGAACCAGACTTAGGCTTGGAGAGTGAGGGGCCACCAGAGTGAGAATCTCGTGGAGGAAAATATTAGAATCTGTTCTTCTTTTTTGTAGATCTATTGGCAGAAATATCTTTTCTCTTATGATTTATTTGGAGCCATGCCGAAATCAATGTCTAGTAGTGTAGTTTTCTTATCTACTTTTCTCGTGAGAAACCAATGAGATCTCAACTTTCGCTGGTCCCCCCACTTTGAAAACTCCGCTGATTCCCTCCACCCAGCATCAGCCTAAGTATTTGACCCTATTAGAGCATCTGACTTTGTGGAGTAGTGGGCAGGGTGTTTCCCTGGCAATGCGAGTGGTGGGTGTTCGAACCCAGCAATAGGCAGCCCATAATATCATTTTTCAATATTCTCCCCTTAACTCGGACTCGACGAAGTCGCTAAATATATCCATGATATTTATGAAAGATAGATAAAAGAAGCAAAAGGAACCAAACTGATTTGTTCCTGCTATATTTTGAGCGTACCAATCTCTGATCACTTTAAAGTTTGCCTATAATGGATGGATAGCAAACCATTCCTGTTGAGGAAGCATTGGTTTCACACCGTCTCCACAAGGTGGCAAGCCTGTACCATGACTTGACCAGTCTCTCCTCACTGGTAGGGTTCCCTACACAGCATGTTGCAGGGCTTGCCCTGTAGAGGAATCATGTGCATCTTGTCCTGTATAACAAATTCAGAATACTCTCATCAGCAATGTTTAGCAAGACACATACCGATATTACATTATCTATCAATGACAAAGGGTTGGAGGGTTTCAATGTGATTTTTCTTGAGAAATCCTACATTGAAAAACGTCCCTGTGAACTAAATGCTTTTTCATAGAGGTAAATTAATTGCTCTTGAATGCTATTCCAGTGAGGGATTATGATATCAGTATATGGTAGTATTGTGGAGCAGCTTATAGGACTATTTCTTGGATTCTAAAAAAGCATAATTGAGACTTTTGTCATGGACTTCATAGGGCTCTATGTTCAAGTGAGGCCATTGTTTTAAAATGATACAAACATGATCAATTATACATAATTATCATATTTGACCTGAACTTCACCAAGGAAAATGCCATAAATCGTAAATAAACTGGGGGAGAGGGTCTTCTAGAGATAAGTGAAAATATGCATGTCAAATATATCCATGATACTTATTACCTACTATATCTAAAAAACTACGATTCTAGTAGTATCTGCTTGGACTTCTGCCCGCACATAAGGACAGAGTGAACCAGACTTAGGCTTGGAGAGTGAGGGGCCACGAGAGTGAGAATCTCGTGGAGGAAAACATTAGAATCTGGGGCCCGTTTCAATAGAATGGGTCACTAAACCACTTAGTGACATGTTTAGTGACGCCAATAGTGACTTGAATAACAGAAAAAGTTTGGTTGCGTTGCAATAGGCATGTCACTAAAGGGGAGGTGTGTCTTGTTACTATTGTGGATGTGTCCCTAGTTTGGGACAGCGTAGCGGAAAAACATGTTGGGTCCCCACATCACATACTCATGTCATACCGGGAACAAGTGGCATCAAAGTGAGGTCACTGCATAAATTAGCGGCAGCCATGACAAATTCTACACTGGCCACCAGAGCAGCATTTCCTATGACAGAATTCAAATGTGAATATCGATGGATTGCATGAGCCGATTTCCTTCATATTTGGCATGTTTATATGTTATATGTGTCCCTAACTGGGATTAAAGTTTCACAGCTTAATTCCTACGGGAAGAGAAGTTACACATTTGTGACAATAGAAGCGAGAGGGAAAACCCTCTCGCTATTATAGACACTAAAGTGACCCTTTTAGTGACTGGACAGCCACTTCTGAAATGGTACAAGCCACTATTAGCGCCTGTCTCTTACCCTATGTCCCACAAACGTTTGTCCCTTAAGTATGGAAACGCGAAGTACCGCTATTGTGTCACTAAACCCAATAACGGACGTCCTACAGACTATTGAAACGGGTCCCAGTTCTTCTGTTTTGTAGATCTATTGGCAGAAATATCTTTTCTCTTATGATTTATTTCGAGCCATGCCGAAATCAATGTTTAGTAGTGTAGTTTTCTTATCTACTTTTCTCGTGAGAAACCAATGAGATCTCAACTTTTGCTTGTCGCCCCACTTTGAAAACTCCGCTGATTCCCTCCACCCAGCAACAGCCTAAGTATTTGACCCTATTAGAGCATCTGACTTTGTGGAGTAGTGGGCAGGGTGTTTCTCTGGCAATGCGAGTGTCGGGTGTTCGAACCCAGCAATAGGCAGCCCATAATTTCATTTTTCAATATTCTCCCCTTAACTCGGACTCGACGAAGTCGCTAAATATATCCACAATATTTATGAAAGATAGATAAAAGAAGCAAAAGGAACCAAACTGATTTGTTCCTGCTATATTTTGAGAGTACCAATCTCTGATCACTTTAAAGTTTGCCTATAATGGATTGATAGCAAACCATTCCTGTTGAGGAAGTATTTGTTTCACACCGTCTCCACCAGGTGGCAAGCCTGTACCATTACTCGACCAGTCTCTCCTCACTGGTAGGGTTCCCTACACAGTGTTGCATGTTGCAGGGCTTGCCCTGTAGAGGAATCATGTGCATCTTGTCCTGTATAACAAATTCAGAATACTCTCATCAGCAATGTTTAGCAAGACACATACTGATATTACATTATCTTCCAATGACAAAGGGTTGGAGGGTTTCATTGTTATTTTTCTTGAGAAATCCTACATTAAAAAACGTCCCTGTGAACTAAATGCTTTTTCATAGAGGTTAATTAATTGCTCTTGAATGCTATTCCAGTGAGGGATTATGATATCAGTATATGGTAGTATTGTGGAGCAGCTTATAGGACTATTTCTTCGATTCTAAAAAAGCATAATTGAGACTTTTGTCATGGACTTCATAGGGCTCTATGTTCAAGTGAGGCCATTGTTTTAAAATGATACAAACATGATCAATTATACATAATTATCATATTTGACCTGAACTTCACCAAGGAAAATGCCATAAATCGTAAATAAACTGGGGGAGAGGGTCTTCTAGAGATAAGTGAAAATATGCATGTCAAATATATCCATGATACTTATTACCTACTATATCTAAAAAACTACGATTCTGGTAGTATCTGCTTGGACTTCTGCCCGCACATAAGGACAGAGTGAACCAGACTTAGGCTTGGAGAGTGAGGGGCCACCAGAGTGAGAATCTCGTGGAGGAAAACATTAGAATCTGTTCTTCTTTTTTGTAGATCTATTGGCAGAAATATCTTTTCTCTTATGATTTATTTCGAGCCATGCCGAAATCAATGTTTAGTAGTGTAGTTTTCTTATCTATTTTTCTCGTGAGAAACCAATGAGATCTCAACTTTCGCTGGTCCCCCCACTTTGAAAACTCCGCCTAAGTATTTGACCCTATTAGAGCATCTGACTTGTGGAGTAGTGGGCAAAGTGTTTCCCTGGCAATGGGAGTGTTGGGTGTTCGAACCCAGCAATAGGCAGCCCATAATATCATTTTTCAATATTCTCCCCTTAACTCGGACTCGACGAAGTCGCTAAATATATCCATGATATTTATGAAAGATAGATAAAAGAAGCAAAAGGAACCAAACTGATTTGTTCCTGCTATATTTTGAGCGTACCAATCTCTGATCACTTTAAAGTTTGCCTATAATGGATGGATAGCAAACCATTCCTGTTGAGGAAGCATTGGTTTCACACCGTCTCCACCAGGTGGCAAGCCTGTACCATGACTTGACCAGTCTCTCCTCACTGGTAGGGTTCCCTACACAGCATGTTGCAGGGCTTGCCCTGTAGAGGAATCATGTGCATCTTGTCCTGTATAACAAATTCAGAATACTCTCATCAGCAATGTTTAGCAAGACACATACCGATATTACATTATCTACCAATGACAAAGGGTTGCAGGGTTTCAATGTGATTTTTCTTGAGAAATCCTACATTGAAAAACGTCCCTGTGAACTAAATGCTTTTTCATAGAGGTAAATTAATTGCTCTTGAATGCTATTCCAGTGAGGGATTATGATATCAGTATATGGTAGTATTGTGGAGCAGCTTATTGGACTATTTCTTGGATTCTAATGAAGCATAATTGAGACTTTTGTCATGGACTTTATAGGGCTCTATGTTCAAGTGAGGCCATTGTTTTAAAATGATACAAACATGATCAATTATACATAATTATCATATTTGACCTGAACTTCACCAAGGAAAATGCCATATATCGTAAATAAACTGGGGGAGTGGGTCTTCTAGAGATAAGTGAAAATATGCATGTCAAATATATCCATGATACTTATTACCTACTATATCTAAAAAACTACGATTCTGGTAGTATCTGCTTGGACTTCTGCCTGCACATAAGGACAGAGTGAACCAGACTTAGGCTTGGAGAGTGAGGGGCCACCAGAGTGAGAATCTCGTGGAGGAAAATATTAGAATCTGTTCTTCTTTTTTGTAGATCTATTGGCAGAAATATCTTTTCTCTTATGATTTATTTCGAGCCATGCCGAAATCAATGTCTAGTAGTGTAGTTTTCTTATCTACTTTTCTCGTGAGATACCAATGAGATCTCAACTTTCGCTGGTCCCCCCACTTTGAAAACTCCGCTGATTCCCTCCACCCAGCATCAGCCTAAGTATTTGACCCTATTAGAGCATCTGACTTTGTGGAGTAGTGGGCAGGGTGTTTCCCTGGCAATTCGAGTGTTGGGTGTTCAAACCCAGCAATAGGCACCCCATAATTTCATTTTTCAATATTCTCCCCTTAACTCGGACTCGACGAAGTCGCTAAATATATCCATGATATTTATGAAAGATAGATAAAAGAAGCAAAAGGAACCAAACTGATTTGTTGCTGCTATATTTTGAGCGTACCAATCTCTGATCACTTGAAAGTTTGCCTATAATGCATGGATAGCAAACCATTCCTGTCAGAGGAGGTGTGAAGCGCAGCGCCCCCTATAGTGACTTGGGTCATCTATACGATCGCGGCTGCCTCACAGTGCCACTTTCAAACATGTCAGCAAGAGGGAAGGAGCTCTGAGAAGAGCCCACACCAAAACATGCCAAATGCAAATAGCTCTTGTGTCATGAATAATAGGCCGATTTTGATAAACAAAACATTGTTAGAAACCTATGACATGGGCCTATTTAGTGATACACATGTCATATACCTGTGCTATGGCTAAGGTTTCCTGTCGTAGGTTGAACATTGGAATTTGTGAAAAAAAAGGTTGTATTCCACGACAGAAAACAGGCACAAAACGTGGAGCTCTATTGAGCTCTATTGTGGTTTGGAGTACAATAGAATTCACTCTATCAATATCTGAAAATATTTTGGATAGAGCTCTAATAGTTTGTATGTAATAGCTATTACCAGTTAGCCTATTTTAGCATAGGAATCCGCATTCAGCTGTCATTTGAGACCATGCCAAAACGATAGGGGCGCTACGCTTCACACCTCCTCTGCATTCCTGTTGAGGAAGCATTTATTTCACACCGTCTCCACCAGGTGGCAAGCCTGTACCATGACTTGACCAGTCTCTCCTCACTGGTAGGGTTCCCTACACAGCATGTTGCAGGGCTTGCCCTGTAGAGGAATCATGTGCATCTTGTCCTGTATAACAAATTCAGAATACTCTCATCAGCAATGTTTAGCAAGACACATACCGATATTACATTATCTACCAGTGACAAAGGGTTGGAGGGTTTCAATGTGATTTTTCTTGAGAAATCCTACATTGAAAAACGTCCCTGTGAACTAAATGCTTTTTCATAGAGGTAAATTAATTGCTCTTGAATGCTATTCCAGTGAGGGATTATGATATCAGTATATGGTAGTATTGTGGAGCAGCTTATAGGACTATTTCTTGGATTCTAAAAAAGCATAATTGAGACTTTTGTCATGGACTTCATAGGGCTCTATGTTCAAGTGAGGCCATTGTTTTAAAATGATACAAACATGATCAATTATACATAATTATCATATTTGACCTGAACTTCACCAAGGAAAATGCCATAAATCGTAAATAAACTGGGGGAGAGGGTCTTCTAGAGATAAGTGAAAATATGCATGTCAAATATATCCATGATATTTATTACCTACTATATCTAAAAAACTACGATTCTGGTAGTATCTGCTTGGACTTCTGCCCGCACATAAGGACAGAGTGAACCAGACTTAGGCTTGGAGAGTAAGGGGCCACCAGAGTGAGAATCTCGTGGAGGAAAATATTAGAATCTGTTCTTCTTTTTTGTAGATCTATTGGCAGAAATATCTTTTCTCTTATGATTTATTTCGAGCCATGCCGAAATCAATGTCTAGTAGTGTAGTTTTCTTATCTACTTTTCTCGTGAGAAACCAATGAGATCTCAACTTTCGCTGGTCCCCCCACTTTGAAAACTCCGCTGATTCCCTCCACCCAGCATCAGCCTAAGTATTTGACCCTTTTAGAGCATCTGACTTTGTGGAGTAGTGGGCAGGGTGTTTCCCTGGCAATGCGAGTGGTGGGTGTTCGAACCCAGAAATAGGCAGCCCATAATATCATTTTTCAATATTCTCCCCTTAACTCGGACTCGACGAAGTCGCTAAATATATCCATGATATTTATGAAAGATAGATAAAAGAAGCAAAAGGAACCAAACTGATTTGTTCCTGCTATATTTTGAGCGTACCAATCTCTGATCACTTTAAAGTTTGCCTATAATGGAAGGATAGCAAACCATTCCTGTTGAGGAAGCATTGGTTTCACACCGTCTCCACCAGGTGGCAAGCCTGTACCATGACTTGACCAGTCTCTCCTCACTGGTAGGGTTCCCTACACAGCATGTTGCAGGGCTTGCCCTGTAGAGGAATCATGTGCATCTTGTCCTGTATAACAAATTCAGAATACTCTCATCAGCAATGTTTAGCAAGACACATACCGATATTACATTATCTATCAATGACAAAGGGTTGCAGGGTTTCAATGTGATTTTTCTTGAGAAATCCTACATTGAAAAACGTCCCCGTGAACTAAATGCTTTTTCATAGAGGTAAATTAATTGCTCTTGAATGCTATTCCAGTGAGGGATTATGATATCAGTATATGGTAGTATTGTAGAGCAGCTTATAGGACTATTTCTTGGATTCTAAAAAAGCATAATTGAGACTTTTGTCATGGACTTCATAGGGCTCTATGTTCAAGTGAGGCCATTGTTTTAAAATGATACAAACATGATCAATTATACATAATTATCATATTTGACCTGAACTTCACCAAGGAAAATGCCATAAATCGTAAATAAACTGGGGGAGAGGGTCTTCTAGAGATAAGTGAAAATATGCATGTCAAATATATCCATGATACTTATTACCTACTATATCTAAAAAACTATGATTCTGGTAGTATCTGCTTGGACTTCTGCCCGCACATAAGGACAGAGTGAACCAGACTTAGGCTTGGAGAGTGAGGGGCCACCAGAATGAGAATCTCGTGGAGGAAAATATTAGAATATGTTCTTCTTTTTTGTAGATCTATTGGCAGAAATATCTTTCTCTCATGATTTATTTCGAGCCATGCCGAAATCAATGTGTAGTAGTGTAGTTTTCTTATCTACTTTTCTCGTGAGAAACCAATGAGATCTCAACTTTCGCTGGTCCCCCCACTTTGAAAACTCCGCTGATTCCCTCCACCCAGCATCAGCCTAAGTATTTGACCCTATTAGAGCATCTGACTTTGTGGAGTAGTGGGCAGAGTGTTTCCCTAGCAATGCGAGTGTTGGGTGTTCGAACCTAGCAATAGGCAGCCCATAATATCATTTTTCAATATTCTCCCCTTAACTCGGACTCGACGAAGTCGATAAATATATCCATGATATTTATGAAAGATAGATAAAAGAAGCAAAAGGAACCAAACTGATTTGTTCCTGCTATATTTTGAGCGTACCAATCTCTGATCACTTTAAAGTTTGCCTATAATGGATGGATAGCAAACCATTCCTGTTGAGGAAGCATTGGTTTCACACCGTCTCCACCAGGTGGCAAGCCTGTACCATGACTTGACCAGTCTCTCCTCACTGGTAGGGTTCCCTACACAGCATGTTGCAGGGCTTGCCCTGTAGAGGAATCATGTGCATCTTGTCCTGTATAACAAATTCAGAATACTCTCATCAGCAATGTTTAGCAAGACACATACCGATATTACATTATCTACCAATGACAAAGGGTTGCAGGGTTTCAATGTGATTTTTCTTGAGAAATCCTACATTGAAAAACGTCCCTGTGAACTAAATGCTTTTTCATAGAGGTAAATTAATTGCTCTTGAATGCTATTCCAGTGAGGGATTATGATATCAGTATATGGTAGTATTGTGGAGCAGCTTATAGGACTATTTCTTGGATTCTAAAAAAGCATAATTGAGACTTTTGTCATGGACTTCATAGGGCTCTATGTTCAAGTGAGGCCATTGTTTTAAAATGATACAAACATGATCAATTATACATAATTATCATATTTGACCTGAACTTCACCAAGGAAAATGCCATAAATCGTAAATAAACTGGGGGAGAGGGTCTTCTAGAGATAAGTGAAAATATGCATGTCAAATATATCCATGATACTTATTACCTACTATATCTAAAAAACTACGATTCTGGTAGTATCTGCTTGGACTTCTGCCCGCACATAAGGACAGAGTGAACCAGACTTAGGCTTGGAGAGTGAGGGGCCACGAGAGTGAGAATCTCGTGGAGGAAAACATTAGAATCTGGGGCCCGTTTCAATAGAATGGGTCACTAAACCACTTAGTGACATGTTTAGTGACGCCAATAGTGACTTGAATAACAGAAAAAGTTTGGTTGCGTTGCAATAGGCATATCACTAAAGGGGAGGTGTGTCTTGTTACTATTGTGGATGTGTCCCTAGTTTGGGACAGCGTAGCGGAAAAACATGTTGGGTCCCCACATCACATACTCATGTCATACCGGGAACAAGTGGCATCAAAGTGAGGTCACTGCATAAATTAGCGGCAGCCATGACAAATTCTACACTGGCCACCAGAGCAGCATTTCCTATGACAGAATTCAAATGTGAATATCGATGGATTGCATGAGCCGATTTCCTTCATATTTGGCATGTTTATATGTTATATGTGTCCCTAACTGGGATTAAAGTTTCACAGCTTAATTCCTACGGGAAGAGAAGTTACACATTTGTGACAATAGAAGCGAGAGGGAAAACCCTCTCGCTATTATAGACACTAAAGTGACCCTTTTAGTGACTGGACAGCCACTTCTGAAATGGTACAAGCCACTATTAGCGCCTGTCTCTTACCCTATGTCCCACAAACGTTTGTCCCTTAAGTATGGAAACGCGAAGTACCGCTATTGTGTCACTAAACCCAATAACGGACGTCCTACAGACTATTGAAACGGGTCCCAGTTCTTCTGTTTTGTAGATCTATTGGCAGAAATATCTTTTCTCTTATGATTTATTTCGAGCCATGCCGAAATCAATGTTTAGTAGTGTAGTTTTCTTATCTACTTTTCTCGTGAGAAACCAATGAGATCTCAACTTTTGCTTGTCGCCCCACTTTGAAAACTCCGCTGATTCCCTCCACCCAGCATCAGCCTAAGTATTTGACCCTTTTAGAGCATCTGACTTTGTGGAGTAGTGGGCAGGGTGTTTCCCTGGCAATGCGAGTGGTGGGTGTTTGAACCCAGAAATAGGCAGCCCATAATATCATTTTTCAATATTCTCCCCTTAACTCGGACTCGACGAAGTCGCTAAATATATCCATGATATTTATGAAAGATAGATAAAAGAAGCAAAAGGAACCAAACTGATTTGTTCCTGCTATATTTTGAGCGTACCAATCTCTGATCACTTTAAAGTTTGCCTATAATGGATGGATAGCAAACCATTCCTGTTGAGGAAGCATTGGTTTCACACCGTCTCCACCAGGTGGCAAGCCTGTACCATGACTTGACCAGTCTCTCCTCACTGGTAGGGTTCCCTACACAGTGTTGCTTGTTGCAGGGCTTGCCCTGTAGAGGAATCATGTGCATCTTGTCCTGTATAACAAATTCAGAATACTCTCATCAGCAATGTTTAGCAAGACACATACTGATATTACATTATCTACCAATGACAAAGGGTTGGAGGGTTTCATTGTTATTTTTCTTGAGAAATCCTACATTAAAAAACGTCCCTGTGAACTAAATGCTTTTTCATAGAGGTTAATTAATTGCTCTTGAATGCTATTCCAGTGAGGGATTATGATATCAGTATATGGTAGTATTGTGGAGCAGCTTATAGGACTATTTCTTCGATTCTAAAAAAGCATAATTGAGACTTTTGTCATGGACTTCATAGGGCTCTATGTTCAAGTGAGGCCATTGTTTTAAAATGATACAAACATGATCAATTATACATAATTATCATATTTGACCTGAACTTCACCAAGGAAAATGCCATAAATCGTAAATAAACTGGGGGAGAGGGTCTTCTAGAGATAAGTGAAAATATGCATGTCAAATATATCCATGATACTTATTACCTACTATATCTAAAAAACTACGATTCTGGTAGTATCTGCTTGGACTTCTGCCTGCACATAAGGACAGAGTGAACCAGACTTAGGCTTGGAGAGTGAGGGGTCACCAGAGTGAGAATCTCGTGGAGGAAAATATTAGAATCTGTTCTTCTTTTTTGTAGATCTATTGGCAGAAATATCTTTTCTCTTATGATTTATTTCGAGCAATGCCGAAATCAATGTCTAGTAGTGTAGTTTTCTTATCTACTTTTCTCGTGAGAAACCAATGAGATCGCAACTTTCGCTGGTCCCCCCACTTTGAAAACTCCGCTGATTCCCTCCACCCAGCATCAGCCTAAGTATTTGACCCTATTAGAGCATCTGACTTTGGTGTAGTGGGCAGGGTGTTTCCCTGGCAATGCGAGTGGTGGGTGTTCGAACCCAGCAATAGGCAGCCCATAATTTCATTTTTCAATATTCTCCCCTTAACTCGGACTCGACGAAGTCGCTAAATATATCCATGATATTTATGAAAGATAGATAAAAGAAGCAAAAGGAACCAAACTGATTTGTTCCTGCTATATTTTGAGCGTACCAATCTCTGATCACTTGAAAGTTTGCCTATAATGCATGGATAGCAAACCATTCCTGTCAGAGGAGGTGTGAAGCGCAGCGCCCCCTATAGTGACTTGGGTCATACATACGATCGCGGCTGCCTCACAGTGCCACTTTCAAACATGTCAGCAAGAGGGAAGGAGCTCTGAGAAGAGCCCACACCAAAACATGCCAAATGCAAATAGCTCTTGTGACATGAATAATAGGCTGATTTTGATAAACAAAACATTGTTAGAAACCTATGACATTGGCCTATTTAGTGATACACATGTCATATACCTGTGATATGGCTAAGGTTTCCTGTCGTAGGTTGAACATTGGAATTTGTGAGAGAAAAAAAGGTTGTATTCCACGACACAAAAGAGGCACAAAACGTGGAGCTCTATTGAGCTCTATTGTGGTTTGGAGTACAATAGAATTCACTCTATCAATATCTGAAAATATTTTGGATAGAGCTCTAATAGTTTGTATGTAATAGCTATTACCAGTTAGCCTATTTTAGCATAGGAATCCGCATTCAGCTGTCATTTGAGACCATGCCAAAACGATAGGGGCGCTACGCTTCACACCTCCTCTGCATTCCTGTTGAGGAAGCATTTATTTCACACCGTCTCCACCAGGTGGCAAGCCTGTACCATGACTTGACCAGTCTCTCCTCACTGGTAGGGTTCCCTACACAGCATGTTGCAGGGCTTGCCCTGTAGAGGAATCATGTGCATCTTGTCCTGTATAACAAATTCAGAATACTCTCATCAGCAATGTTTAGCAAGACACATACCGATATTACATTATCTACCAATGACAAAGGGTTGGAGGGTTTCAATGTGATTTTTCTTGAGAAATCCTACATTGAAAAACGTCCCTGTGAACTAAATGCTTTTTCATAGAGGTAAATTAATTGCTCTTGAATGCTATTCCAGTGAGGGATTATGATATCAGTATATGGTAGTATTGTGGAGCAACTTATAGGACTATTTCTTGGATTCTAAAAAAGCATAATTGAGACTTTTGTCATGGACTTCATAGGGCTCTATGTTCAAGTGAGGCCATTGTTTTAAAATGATACAAACATGATCAATTATACATTATTATCATATTTGACCTGAACTTCACCAAGGAAAATGCCATATATCGTAAATAAACTGGGGGAGTGGGTCTTCTAGAGATATGTGAAAATATGCATGTCAAATATATCCATGATACTTATTACCTACTATATCTAAAAAACTACGATTCTGGTAGTATCTGCTTGGACTTCTGCCTGCACATAAGGACAGAGTGAACCAGACTTAGGCTTGGAGAGTGAGGGGCCACCAGAGTGAGAATCTCGTGGAGGAAAATATTAGAATCTGTTCTTCTTTTTTGTAGATCTATTGGCAGAAATATCTTTTCTCTTATGATTTATTTGGAGCCATGCCGAAATCAATGTCTAGTAGTGTAGTTTTCTTATCTACTTTTCTCGTGAGAAACCAATGAGATCTCAACTTTCGCTGGTCCCCCCACTTTGAAAACTCCGCTGATTCCCTCCACCCAGCATCAGCCTAAGTATTTGACCCTATTAGAGCATCTGACTTTGTGGAGTAGTGGGCAGGGTGTTTCCCTGGCAATGCGAGTGGTGGGTGTTCGAACCCAGCAATAGGCAGCCCATAATATCATTTTTCAATATTCTCCCCTTAACTCGGACTCGACGAAGTCGCTAAATATATCCATGATATTTATGAAAGATAGATAAAAGAAGCAAAAGGAACCAAACTGATTTGTTCCTGCTATATTTTGAGCGTACCAATCTCTGATCACTTTAAAGTTTGCCTATAATGGATGGATAGCAAACCATTCCTGTTGAGGAAGCATTGGTTTCACACCGTCTCCACAAGGTGGCAAGCCTGTACCATGACTTGACCAGTCTCTCCTCACTGGTAGGGTTCCCTACACAGCATGTTGCAGGGCTTGCCCTGTAGAGGAATCATGTGCATCTTGTCCTGTATAACAAATTCAGAATACTCTCATCAGCAATGTTTAGCAAGACACATACCGATATTACATTATCTATCAATGACAAAGGGTTGGAGGGTTTCAATGTGATTTTTCTTGAGAAATCCTACATTGAAAAACGTCCCTGTGAACTAAATGCTTTTTCATAGAGGTAAATTAATTGCTCTTGAATGCTATTCCAGTGAGGGATTATGATATCAGTATATGGTAGTATTGTGGAGCAGCTTATAGGACTATTTCTTGGATTCTAAAAAAGCATAATTGAGACTTTTGTCATGGACTTCATAGGGCTCTATGTTCAAGTGAGGCCATTGTTTTAAAATGATACAAACATGATCAATTATACATAATTATCATATTTGACCTGAACTTCACCAAGGAAAATGCCATAAATCGTAAATAAACTGGGGGAGAGGGTCTTCTAGAGATAAGTGAAAATATGCATGTCAAATATATCCATGATACTTATTACCTACTATATCTAAAAAACTACGATTCTAGTAGTATCTGCTTGGACTTCTGCCCGCACATAAGGACAGAGTGAACCAGACTTAGGCTTGGAGAGTGAGGGGCCACGAGAGTGAGAATCTCGTGGAGGAAAACATTAGAATCTGGGGCCCGTTTCAATAGAATGGGTCACTAAACCACTTAGTGACATGTTTAGTGACGCCAATAGTGACTTGAATAACAGAAAAAGTTTGGTTGCGTTGCAATAGGCATGTCACTAAAGGGGAGGTGTGTCTTGTTACTATTGTGGATGTGTCCCTAGTTTGGGACAGCGTAGCGGAAAAACATGTTGGGTCCCCACATCACATACTCATGTCATACCGGGAACAAGTGGCATCAAAGTGAGGTCACTGCATAAATTAGCGGCAGCCATGACAAATTCTACACTGGCCACCAGAGCAGCATTTCCTATGACAGAATTCAAATGTGAATATCGATGGATTGCATGAGCCGATTTCCTTCATATTTGGCATGTTTATATGTTATATGTGTCCCTAACTGGGATTAAAGTTTCACAGCTTAATTCCTACGGGAAGAGAAGTTACACATTTGTGACAATAGAAGCGAGAGGGAAAACCCTCTCGCTATTATAGACACTAAAGTGACCCTTTTAGTGACTGGACAGCCACTTCTGAAATGGTACAAGCCACTATTAGCGCCTGTCTCTTACCCTATGTCCCACAAACGTTTGTCCCTTAAGTATGGAAACGCGAAGTACCGCTATTGTGTCACTAAACCCAATAACGGACGTCCTACAGACTATTGAAACGGGTCCCAGTTCTTCTGTTTTGTAGATCTATTGGCAGAAATATCTTTTCTCTTATGATTTATTTCGAGCCATGCCGAAATCAATGTTTAGTAGTGTAGTTTTCTTATCTACTTTTCTCGTGAGAAACCAATGAGATCTCAACTTTTGCTTGTCGCCCCACTTTGAAAACTCCGCTGATTCCCTCCACCCAGCAACAGCCTAAGTATTTGACCCTATTAGAGCATCTGACTTTGTGGAGTAGTGGGCAGGGTGTTTCTCTGGCAATGCGAGTGTCGGGTGTTCGAACCCAGCAATAGGCAGCCCATAATTTCATTTTTCAATATTCTCCCCTTAACTCGGACTCGACGAAGTCGCTAAATATATCCACAATATTTATGAAAGATAGATAAAAGAAGCAAAAGGAACCAAACTGATTTGTTCCTGCTATATTTTGAGAGTACCAATCTCTGATCACTTTAAAGTTTGCCTATAATGGATTGATAGCAAACCATTCCTGTTGAGGAAGTATTTGTTTCACACCGTCTCCACCAGGTGGCAAGCCTGTACCATTACTCGACCAGTCTCTCCTCACTGGTAGGGTTCCCTACACAGTGTTGCATGTTGCAGGGCTTGCCCTGTAGAGGAATCATGTGCATCTTGTCCTGTATAACAAATTCAGAATACTCTCATCAGCAATGTTTAGCAAGACACATACTGATATTACATTATCTTCCAATGACAAAGGGTTGGAGGGTTTCATTGTTATTTTTCTTGAGAAATCCTACATTAAAAAACGTCCCTGTGAACTAAATGCTTTTTCATAGAGGTTAATTAATTGCTCTTGAATGCTATTCCAGTGAGGGATTATGATATCAGTATATGGTAGTATTGTGGAGCAGCTTATAGGACTATTTCTTCGATTCTAAAAAAGCATAATTGAGACTTTTGTCATGGACTTCATAGGGCTCTATGTTCAAGTGAGGCCATTGTTTTAAAATGATACAAACATGATCAATTATACATAATTATCATATTTGACCTGAACTTCACCAAGGAAAATGCCATAAATCGTAAATAAACTGGGGGAGAGGGTCTTCTAGAGATAAGTGAAAATATGCATGTCAAATATATCCATGATACTTATTACCTACTATATCTAAAAAACTACGATTCTGGTAGTATCTGCTTGGACTTCTGCCCGCACATAAGGACAGAGTGAACCAGACTTAGGCTTGGAGAGTGAGGGGCCACCAGAGTGAGAATCTCGTGGAGGAAAACATTAGAATCTGTTCTTCTTTTTTGTAGATCTATTGGCAGAAATATCTTTTCTCTTATGATTTATTTCGAGCCATGCCGAAATCAATGTTTAGTAGTGTAGTTTTCTTATCTATTTTTCTCGTGAGAAACCAATGAGATCTCAACTTTCGCTGGTCCCCCCACTTTGAAAACTCCGCCTAAGTATTTGACCCTATTAGAGCATCTGACTTGTGGAGTAGTGGGCAAAGTGTTTCCCTGGCAATGGGAGTGTTGGGTGTTCGAACCCAGCAATAGGCAGCCCATAATATCATTTTTCAATATTCTCCCCTTAACTCGGACTCGACGAAGTCGCTAAATATATCCATGATATTTATGAAAGATAGATAAAAGAAGCAAAAGGAACCAAACTGATTTGTTCCTGCTATATTTTGAGCGTACCAATCTCTGATCACTTTAAAGTTTGCCTATAATGGATGGATAGCAAACCATTCCTGTTGAGGAAGCATTGGTTTCACACCGTCTCCACCAGGTGGCAAGCCTGTACCATGACTTGACCAGTCTCTCCTCACTGGTAGGGTTCCCTACACAGCATGTTGCAGGGCTTGCCCTGTAGAGGAATCATGTGCATCTTGTCCTGTATAACAAATTCAGAATACTCTCATCAGCAATGTTTAGCAAGACACATACCGATATTACATTATCTACCAATGACAAAGGGTTGCAGGGTTTCAATGTGATTTTTCTTGAGAAATCCTACATTGAAAAACGTCCCTGTGAACTAAATGCTTTTTCATAGAGGTAAATTAATTGCTCTTGAATGCTATTCCAGTGAGGGATTATGATATCAGTATATGGTAGTATTGTGGAGCAGCTTATTGGACTATTTCTTGGATTCTAATGAAGCATAATTGAGACTTTTGTCATGGACTTCATAGGGCTCTATGTTCAAGTGAGGCCATTGTTTTAAAATGATACAAACATGATCAATTATACATAATTATCATATTTGACCTGAACTTCACCAAGGAAAATGCCATATATCGTAAATAAACTGGGGGAGTGGGTCTTCTAGAGATAAGTGAAAATATGCATGTCAAATATATCCATGATACTTATTACCTACTATATCTAAAAAACTACGATTCTGGTAGTATCTGCTTGGACTTCTGCCTGCACATAAGGACAGAGTGAACCAGACTTAGGCTTGGAGAGTGAGGGGCCACCAGAGTGAGAATCTCGTGGAGGAAAATATTAGAATCTGTTCTTCTTTTTTGTAGATCTATTGGCAGAAATATCTTTTCTCTTATGATTTATTTCGAGCCATGCCGAAATCAATGTCTAGTAGTGTAGTTTTCTTATCTACTTTTCTCGTGAGATACCAATGAGATCTCAACTTTCGCTGGTCCCCCCACTTTGAAAACTCCGCTGATTCCCTCCACCCAGCATCAGCCTAAGTATTTGACCCTATTAGAGCATCTGACTTTGTGGAGTAGTGGGCAGGGTGTTTCCCTGGCAATTCGAGTGTTGGGTGTTCAAACCCAGCAATAGGCACCCCATAATTTCATTTTTCAATATTCTCCCCTTAACTCGGACTCGACGAAGTCGCTAAATATATCCATGATATTTATGAAAGATAGATAAAAGAAGCAAAAGGAACCAAACTGATTTGTTGCTGCTATATTTTGAGCGTACCAATCTCTGATCACTTGAAAGTTTGCCTATAATGCATGGATAGCAAACCATTCCTGTCAGAGGAGGTGTGAAGCGCAGCGCCCCCTATAGTGACTTGGGTCATCTATACGATCGCGGCTGCCTCACAGTGCCACTTTCAAACATGTCAGCAAGAGGGAAGGAGCTCTGAGAAGAGCCCACACCAAAACATGCCAAATGCAAATAGCTCTTGTGTCATGAATAATAGGCCGATTTTGATAAACAAAACATTGTTAGAAACCTATGACATGGGCCTATTTAGTGATACACATGTCATATACCTGTGCTATGGCTAAGGTTTCCTGTCGTAGGTTGAACATTGGAATTTGTGAAAAAAAAGGTTGTATTCCACGACAGAAAACAGGCACAAAACGTGGAGCTCTATTGAGCTCTATTGTGGTTTGGAGTACAATAGAATTCACTCTATCAATATCTGAAAATATTTTGGATAGAGCTCTAATAGTTTGTATGTAATAGCTATTACCAGTTAGCCTATTTTAGCATAGGAATCCGCATTCAGCTGTCATTTGAGACCATGCCAAAACGATAGGGGCGCTACGCTTCACACCTCCTCTGCATTCCTGTTGAGGAAGCATTTATTTCACACCGTCTCCACCAGGTGGCAAGCCTGTACCATGACTTGACCAGTCTCTCCTCACTGGTAGGGTTCCCTACACAGCATGTTGCAGGGCTTGCCCTGTAGAGGAATCATGTGCATCTTGTCCTGTATAACAAATTCAGAATACTCTCATCAGCAATGTTTAGCAAGACACATACCGATATTACATTATCTACCAGTGACAAAGGGTTGGAGGGTTTCAATGTGATTTTTCTTGAGAAATCCTACATTGAAAAACGTCCCTGTGAACTAAATGCTTTTTCATAGAGGTAAATTAATTGCTCTTGAATGCTATTCCAGTGAGGGATTATGATATCAGTATATGGTAGTATTGTGGAGCAGCTTATAGGACTATTTCTTGGATTCTAAAAAAGCATAATTGAGACTTTTGTCATGGACTTCATAGGGCTCTATGTTCAAGTGAGGCCATTGTTTTAAAATGATACAAACATGATCAATTATACATAATTATCATATTTGACCTGAACTTCACCAAGGAAAATGCCATAAATCGTAAATAAACTGGGGGAGAGGGTCTTCTAGAGATAAGTGAAAATATGCATGTCAAATATATCCATGATATTTATTACCTACTATATCTAAAAAACTACGATTCTGGTAGTATCTGCTTGGACTTCTGCCCGCACATAAGGACAGAGTGAACCAGACTTAGGCTTGGAGAGTAAGGGGCCACCAGAGTGAGAATCTCGTGGAGGAAAATATTAGAATCTGTTCTTCTTTTTTGTAGATCTATTGGCAGAAATATCTTTTCTCTTATGATTTATTTCGAGCCATGCCGAAATCAATGTCTAGTAGTGTAGTTTTCTTATCTACTTTTCTCGTGAGAAACCAATGAGATCTCAACTTTCGCTGGTCCCCCCACTTTGAAAACTCCGCTGATTCCCTCCACCCAGCATCAGCCTAAGTATTTGACCCTTTTAGAGCATCTGACTTTGTGGAGTAGTGGGCAGGGTGTTTCCCTGGCAATGCGAGTGGTGGGTGTTCGAACCCAGAAATAGGCAGCCCATAATATCATTTTTCAATATTCTCCCCTTAACTCGGACTCGACGAAGTCGCTAAATATATCCATGATATTTATGAAAGATAGATAAAAGAAGCAAAAGGAACCAAACTGATTTGTTCCTGCTATATTTTGAGCGTACCAATCTCTGATCACTTTAAAGTTTGCCTATAATGGATGGATAGCAAACCATTCCTGTTGAGGAAGCATTGGTTTCACACCGTCTCCACCAGGTGGCAAGCCTGTACCATGACTTGACCAGTCTCTCCTCACTGGTAGGGTTCCCTACACAGCATGTTGCAGGGCTTGCCCTGTAGAGGAATCATGTGCATCTTGTCCTGTATAACAAATTCAGAATACTCTCATCAGCAATGTTTAGCAAGACACATACCGATATTACATTATCTATCAATGACAAAGGGTTGGAGGGTTTCAATGTGATTTTTCTTGAGAAATCCTACATTGAAAAACGTCCCCGTGAACTAAATGCTTTTTCATAGAGGTAAATTAATTGCTCTTGAATGCTATTCCAGTGAGGGATTATGATATCAGTATATGGTAGTATTGTAGAGCAGCTTATAGGACTATTTCTTGGATTCTAAAAAAGCATAATTGAGACTTTTGTCATGGACTTCATAGGGCTCTATGTTCAAGTGAGGCCATTGTTTTAAAATGATACAAACATGATCAATTATACATAATTATCATATTTGACCTGAACTTCACCAAGGAAAATGCCATAAATCGTAAATAAACTGGGGGAGAGGGTCTTCTAGAGATAAGTGAAAATATGCATGTCAAATATATCCATGATACTTATTACCTACTATATCTAAAAAACTATGATTCTGGTAGTATCTGCTTGGACTTCTGCCCGCACATAAGGACAGAGTGAACCAGACTTAGGCTTGGAGAGTGAGGGGCCACCAGAATGAGAATCTCGTGGAGGAAAATATTAGAATATGTTCTTCTTTTTTGTAGATCTATTGGCAGAAATATCTTTCTCTCATGATTTATTTCGAGCCATGCCGAAATCAATGTGTAGTAGTGTAGTTTTCTTATCTACTTTTCTCGTGAGAAACCAATGAGATCTCAACTTTCGCTGGTCCCCCCACTTTGAAAACTCCGCTGATTCCCTCCACCCAGCATCAGCCTAAGTATTTGACCCTATTAGAGCATCTGACTTTGTGGAGTAGTGGGCAGAGTGTTTCCCTAGCAATGCGAGTGTTGGGTGTTCGAACCTAGCAATAGGCAGCCCATAATATCATTTTTCAATATTCTCCCCTTAACTCGGACTCGACGAAGTCGATAAATATATCCATGATATTTATGAAAGATAGATAAAAGAAGCAAAAGGAACCAAACTGATTTGTTCCTGCTATATTTTGAGCGTACCAATCTCTGATCACTTTAAAGTTTGCCTATAATGGATGGATAGCAAACCATTCCTGTTGAGGAAGCATTGGTTTCACACCGTCTCCACCAGGTGGCAAGCCTGTACCATGACTTGACCAGTCTCTCCTCACTGGTAGGGTTCCCTACACAGCATGTTGCAGGGCTTGCCCTGTAGAGGAATCATGTGCATCTTGTCCTGTATAACAAATTCAGAATACTCTCATCAGCAATGTTTAGCAAGACACATACCGATATTACATTATCTACCAATGACAAAGGGTTGCAGGGTTTCAATGTGATTTTTCTTGAGAAATCCTACATTGAAAAACGTCCCTGTGAACTAAATGCTTTTTCATAGAGGTAAATTAATTGCTCTTGAATGCTATTCCAGTGAGGGATTATGATATCAGTATATGGTAGTATTGTGGAGCAGCTTATAGGACTATTTCTTGGATTCTAAAAAAGCATAATTGAGACTTTTGTCATGGACTTCATAGGGCTCTATGTTCAAGTGAGGCCATTGTTTTAAAATGATACAAACATGATCAATTATACATAATTATCATATTTGACCTGAACTTCACCAAGGAAAATGCCATAAATCGTAAATAAACTGGGGGAGAGGGTCTTCTAGAGATAAGTGAAAATATGCATGTCAAATATATCCATGATACTTATTACCTACTATATCTAAAAAACTACGATTCTGGTAGTATCTGCTTGGACTTCTGCCCGCACATAAGGACAGAGTGAACCAGACTTAGGCTTGGAGAGTGAGGGGCCACGAGAGTGAGAATCTCGTGGAGGAAAACATTAGAATCTGGGGCCCGTTTCAATAGAATGGGTCACTAAACCACTTAGTGACATGTTTAGTGACGCCAATAGTGACTTGAATAACAGAAAAAGTTTGGTTGCGTTGCAATAGGCATATCACTAAAGGGGAGGTGTGTCTTGTTACTATTGTGGATGTGTCCCTAGTTTGGGACAGCGTAGCGGAAAAACATGTTGGGTCCCCACATCACATACTCATGTCATACCGGGAACAAGTGGCATCAAAGTGAGGTCACTGCATAAATTAGCGGCAGCCATGACAAATTCTACACTGGCCACCAGAGCAGCATTTCCTATGACAGAATTCAAATGTGAATATCGATGGATTGCATGAGCCGATTTCCTTCATATTTGGCATGTTTATATGTTATATGTGTCCCTAACTGGGATTAAAGTTTCACAGCTTAATTCCTACGGGAAGAGAAGTTACACATTTGTGACAATAGAAGCGAGAGGGAAAACCCTCTCGCTATTATAGACACTAAAGTGACCCTTTTAGTGACTGGACAGCCACTTCTGAAATGGTACAAGCCACTATTAGCGCCTGTCTCTTACCCTATGTCCCACAAACGTTTGTCCCTTAAGTATGGAAACGCGAAGTACCGCTATTGTGTCACTAAACCCAATAACGGACGTCCTACAGACTATTGAAACGGGTCCCAGTTCTTCTGTTTTGTAGATCTATTGGCAGAAATATCTTTTCTCTTATGATTTATTTCGAGCCATGCCGAAATCAATGTTTAGTAGTGTAGTTTTCTTATCTACTTTTCTCGTGAGAAACCAATGAGATCTCAACTTTTGCTTGTCGCCCCACTTTGAAAACTCCGCTGATTCCCTCCACCCAGCATCAGCCTAAGTATTTGACCCTTTTAGAGCATCTGACTTTGTGGAGTAGTGGGCAGGGTGTTTCCCTGGCAATGCGAGTGGTGGGTGTTTGAACCCAGAAATAGGCAGCCCATAATATCATTTTTCAATATTCTCCCCTTAACTCGGACTCGACGAAGTCGCTAAATATATCCATGATATTTATGAAAGATAGATAAAAGAAGCAAAAGGAACCAAACTGATTTGTTCCTGCTATATTTTGAGCGTACCAATCTCTGATCACTTTAAAGTTTGCCTATAATGGATGGATAGCAAACCATTCCTGTTGAGGAAGCATTGGTTTCACACCGTCTCCACCAGGTGGCAAGCCTGTACCATGACTTGACCAGTCTCTCCTCACTGGTAGGGTTCCCTACACAGCATGTTGCAGGGCTTGCCCTGTAGAGGAATCATGTGCATCTTGTCCTGTATAACAAATTCAGAATACTCTCATCAGCAATGTTTAGCAAGACACATACCGATATTACATTATCTATCAATGACAAAGGGTTGGAGGGTTTCAATGTGATTTTTCTTGAGAAATCCTACATTGAAAAACGTCCCCGTGAACTAAATGCTTTTTCATAGAGGTAAATTAATTGCTCTTGAATGCTATTCCAGTGAGGGATTATGATATCAGTATATGGTAGTATTGTAGAGCAGCTTATAGGACTATTTCTTGGATTCTAAAAAAGCATAATTGAGACTTTTGTCATGGACTTCATAGGGCTCTATGTTCAAGTGAGGCCATTGTTTTAAAATGATACAAACATGATCAATTATACATTATTATCATATTTGACCTGAACTTCACCAAGGAAAATGCCATAAATCGTAAATAAACTGGGGGAGAGGGTCTTCTAGAGATAAGTGAAAATATGCATGTCAAATATATCCATGATACTTATTACCTACTATATCTAAAAAACTACGATTCTGGTAGTATCTGCTTGGACTTCTGCCCGCACATAAGGACAGAGTGAACCAGACTTAGGCTTGGAGAGTGAGGGGCCACCAGAATGAGAATCTCGTGGAGGAAAATATTAGAATCTGTTCTTCTTTTTTGTAGATCTATTGGCAGAAATATCTTTTCTCTTATGATTTATTTCGAGCCATGCCGAAATCAATGTCTAGTAGTGTAGTTTTCTCATCTACTTTTCTCGTGAGAAACCAATGAGATCTCAACTTTCGCTGGTCCCCCCACTTTGAAAACTCCGCTGATTCCCTCCACCCAGCATCAGCCTAAGTATTTGACCCTATTAGAGCATCTGACTTTGTGGAGTAGTGGGCAGGGTGTTTCCCTGGCAATGCGAGTGTTGGGTGTTCAAACCCAGCAATAGGCAGCCCATAATTTCATTTTTCAATATTCTCCCCTTAACTCGGACTCGACGAAGTCGCTAAATATATCCATGATATTTATGAAAGATAGATAAAAGAAGCAAAAGGAACCAAACTGATTTGTTCCTGCTATATTTTGAGCGTACCAATCTCTGATCACTTGAAAGTTTGCCTATAATGGATGGATAGCAAACCATTCCTGTTGAGGAAGCATTGGTTTCACACCGTCTCCACCAGGTGGCAAGCCTGTACCATGACTTGACCAGTCTCTCCTCACTGGTAGGGTTCCCTACACAGCATGTTGCAGGGCTTGCCCTGTAGAGGAATCATGTGCATCTTGTCCTGTATAACAAATTCAGAATACTCTCATCAGCAATGTTTAGCAAGACACATACTGATATTACATTATCTACCAATGACAAAGGGTTGGAGGGTTTCAATGTGATTTTTCTTGAGAAATCCTACATTGAAAAACGTCCCTGTGAACTAAATGCTTTTTCATAGAGGTAAATTAATTGCTCTTGAATGCTATTCCAGTGAGGGATTATGATATCAGTATATGGTAGTAATGTGGAGCAGCTTATTGGACTATTTCTTGGATTCTAAAAAAGCATAATTGAGACTTTTGTCATGGACTTCATAGGGTTCTATGTTCAAGTGAGGCCATTGTTTTATAATGATACAAACATGATCAATTATACATAATTATCATATTTTACCTGAACTTCACCAAGGAAAAGCCATAAATCGTAGATAAACTGGGGGAGAGGGTCTTCTAGAGATAAGTGAAAATATGCATGTCAAATATATCCATGATACTTATTACCTACTATATCTAAAAAACTACGATTCTGGTAGTATCTGCTTGGACTTCTGCCTGCACATAAGGACAGAGTGAACCAGACTTAGGCTTGGAGAGTGAGGGGCCACCAGAGTGAGAATCTCGTGGAGGAAAATATTAGAATCTGTTCTTCTTTTTTGTAGATCTATTGGCAGAAATATCTTTTCTCTTATGATTTATTTCGAGCAATGCCGAAATCAATGTCTAGTAGTGTAGTTTTCTTATCTACTTTTCTCGTGAGAAACCAATGAGATCGCAACTTTCGCTGGTCCCCCCACTTTGAAAACTCCGCTGATTCCCTCCACCCAGCATCAGCCTAAGTATTTGACCCTATTAGAGCATCTGACTTTGGTGTAGTGGGCAGGGTGTTTTCCTGGCAATGCGAGTGTTGGGTGTTCGAACCCAGCAATAGGCAGCCCATAATTTCATTTTTCAATATTCTCCCCTTAACTCGGACTCGACGAAGTCGCTAAATATATCCATGATATTTATGAAAGATAGATAAAAGAAGCAAAAGGAACCAAACTGATTTGTTCCTGCTATATTTTGAGCGTACCAATCTCTGATCACTTGAAAGTTTGCCTATAATGGATGGATAGCAAACCATTCCTGTCAGAGGAGGTGTGAAGCGCAGCGCCCCCTATAGTGACTTGGGTCATACATACGATCGCGGCTGCCTCACAGTGCCACTTTCAAACATGTCAGCAAGAGGGAAGGAGCTCTGAGAAGAGCCCACACCAAAACATGCCAAATGCAAATAGCTCTTGTGACATGAATAATAGGCTGATTTTGATAAACAAAACATTGTTAGAAACCTATGACATTGGCCTATTTAGTGATACACATGTCATATACCTGTGATATGGCTAAGGTTTCCTGTCGTAGGTTGAACATTGGAATTTGTGAGAGAAAAAAAGGTTGTATTCCACGACACAAAAGAGGCACAAAACGTGGAGCTCTATTGAGCTCTATTGTGGTTTGGAGTACAATAGAATTCACTCTATCAATATCTGAAAATATTTTGGATAGAGCTCTAATAGTTTGTATGTAATAGCTATTACCAGTTAGCCTATTTTAGCATAGGAATCCGCATTCAGCTGTCATTTGAGACCATGCCAAAACGATAGGGGCGCTACGCTTCACACCTCCTCTGCATTCCTGTTGAGGAAGCATTTATTTCACACCGTCTCCACCAGGTGGCAAGCCTGTACCATGACTTGACCAGTCTCTCCTCACTGGTAGGGTTCCCTACACAGCATGTTGCAGGGCTTGCCCTGTAGAGGAATCATGTGCATCTTGTCCTGTATAACAAATTCAGAATACTCTCATCAGCAATGTTTAGCAAGACACATACCGATATTACATTATCTACCAATGACAAAGGGTTGGAGGGTTTCAATGTGATTTTTCTTGAGAAATCCTACATTGAAAAACGTCCCTGTGAACTAAATGCTTTTTCATAGAGGTAAATTAATTGCTCTTGAATGCTATTCCAGTGAGGGATTATGATATCAGTATATGGTAGTATTGTGGAGCAACTTATTGGACTATTTCTTGGATTCTAAAAAAGCATAATTGAGACTTTTGTCATGGACTTCATAGGGCTCTATGTTCAAGTGAGGCCATTGTTTTAAAATGATACAAACATGATCAATTATACATTATTATCATATTTGACCTGAACTTCACCAAGGAAAATGCCATATATCGTAAATAAACTGGGGGAGTGGGTCTTCTAGAGATATGTGAAAATATGCATGTCAAATATATCCATGATACTTATTACCTACTATATCTAAAAAACTACGATTCTGGTAGTATCTGCTTGGACTTCTGCCTGCACATAAGGACAGAGTGAACCAGACTTAGGCTTGGAGAGTGAGGGGCCACCAGAGTGAGAATCTCGTGGAGGAAAATATTAGAATCTGTTCTTCTTTTTTGTAGATCTATTGGCAGAAATATCTTTTCTCTTATGATTTATTTGGAGCCATGCCGAAATCAATGTCTAGTAGTGTAGTTTTCTTATCTACTTTTCTCGTGAGAAACCAATGAGATCTCAACTTTCGCTGGTCCCCCCACTTTGAAAACTCCGCTGATTCCCTCCACCCAGCATCAGCCTAAGTATTTGACCCTATTAGAGCATCTGACTTTGTGGAGTAGTGGGCAGGGTGTTTCCCTGGCAATGCGAGTGGTGGGTGTTCGAACCCAGCAATAGGCAGCCCATAATATCATTTTTCAATATTCTCCCCTTAACTCGGACTCGACGAAGTCGCTAAATATATCCATGATATTTATGAAAGATAGATAAAAGAAGCAAAAGGAACCAAACTGATTTGTTCCTGCTATATTTTGAGCGTACCAATCTCTGATCACTTTAAAGTTTGCCTATAATGGATGGATAGCAAACCATTCCTGTTGAGGAAGCATTGGTTTCACACCGTCTCCACAAGGTGGCAAGCCTGTACCATGACTTGACCAGTCTCTCCTCACTGGTAGGGTTCCCTACACAGCATGTTGCAGGGCTTGCCCTGTAGAGGAATCATGTGCATCTTGTCCTGTATAACAAATTCAGAATACTCTCATCAGCAATGTTTAGCAAGACACATACCGATATTACATTATCTATCAATGACAAAGGGTTGGAGGGTTTCAATGTGATTTTTCTTGAGAAATCCTACATTGAAAAACGTCCCTGTGAACTAAATGCTTTTTCATAGAGGTAAATTAATTGCTCTTGAATGCTATTCCAGTGAGGGATTATGATATCAGTATATGGTAGTATTGTGGAGCAGCTTATAGGACTATTTCTTGGATTCTAAAAAAGCATAATTGAGACTTTTGTCATGGACTTCATAGGGCTCTATGTTCAAGTGAGGCCATTGTTTTAAAATGATACAAACATGATCAATTATACATAATTATCATATTTGACCTGAACTTCACCAAGGAAAATGCCATAAATCGTAAATAAACTGGGGGAGAGGGTCTTCTAGAGATAAGTGAAAATATGCATGTCAAATATATCCATGATACTTATTACCTACTATATCTAAAAAACTACGATTCTAGTAGTATCTGCTTGGACTTCTGCCCGCACATAAGGACAGAGTGAACCAGACTTAGGCTTGGAGAGTGAGGGGCCACGAGAGTGAGAATCTCGTGGAGGAAAACATTAGAATCTGGGGCCCGTTTCAATAGAATGGGTCACTAAACCACTTAGTGACATGTTTAGTGACGCCAATAGTGACTTGAATAACAGAAAAAGTTTGGTTGCGTTGCAATAGGCATGTCACTAAAGGGGAGGTGTGTCTTGTTACTATTGTGGATGTGTCCCTAGTTTGGGACAGCGTAGCGGAAAAACATGTTGGGTCCCCACATCACATACTCATGTCATACCGGGAACAAGTGGCATCAAAGTGAGGTCACTGCATAAATTAGCGGCAGCCATGACAAATTCTACACTGGCCACCAGAGCAGCATTTCCTATGACAGAATTCAAATGTGAATATCGATGGATTGCATGAGCCGATTTCCTTCATATTTGGCATGTTTATATGTTATATGTGTCCCTAACTGGGATTAAAGTTTCACAGCTTAATTCCTACGGGAAGAGAAGTTACACATTTGTGACAATAGAAGCGAGAGGGTAAACCCTCTCGCTATTATAGACACTAAAGTGACCCTTTTAGTGACTGGACAGCCACTTCTGAAATGGTACAAGCCACTATTAGCGCCTGTCTCTTACCCTATGTCCCACAAACGTTTGTCCCTTAAGTATGGAAACGTGAAGTACCGCTATTGTGTCACTAAACCCAATAACGGACGTCCTACAGACTATTGAAACGGGTCCCAGTTCTTCTGTTTTGTAGATCTATTGGCAGAAATATCTTTTCTCTTATGATTTATTTCGAGCCATGCCGAAATCAATGTTTAGTAGTGTAGTTTTCTTATCTACTTTTCTCGTGAGAAACCAATGAGATCTCAACTTTTGCTTGTCGCCCCACTTTGAAAACTCCGCTGATTCCCTCCACCCAGCAACAGCCTAAGTATTTGACCCTATTAGAGCATCTGACTTTGTGGAGTAGTGGGCAGGGTGTTTCTCTGGCAATGCGAGTGTCGGGTGTTCGAACCCAGCAATAGGCAGCCCATAA
Organism: Alentia gelatinosa; assembly: GCA_950022655.1. Classification (NCBI taxonomy): domain Eukaryota; kingdom Metazoa; phylum Annelida; class Polychaeta; order Phyllodocida; family Polynoidae; genus Alentia; species Alentia gelatinosa. The sequence goes on along the minus strand of OX465583.1, from coordinate 59,003,657 downwards.
TTTCATTTTTCAATATTCTCCCCTTAACTCGGACTCGACGAAGTCGCTAAATATATCCACAATATTTATGAAAGATAGATAAAAGAAGCAAAAGGAACCAAACTGATTTGTTCCTGCTATATTTTGAGAGTACCAATCTCTGATCACTTTAAAGTTTGCCTATAATGGATTGATAGCAAACCATTCCTGTTGAGGAAGTATTTGTTTCACACCGTCTCCACCAGGTGGCAAGCCTGTACCATTACTCGACCAGTCTCTCCTCACTGGTAGGGTTCCCTACACAGTGTTGCTTGTTGCAGGGCTTGCCCTGTAGAGGAATCATGTGCATCTTGTCCTGTATAACAAATTCAGAATACTCTCATCAGCAATGTTTAGCAAGACACATACTGATATTACATTATCTACCAATGACAAAGGGTTGGAGGGTTTCATTGTTATTTTTCTTGAGAAATCCTACATTAAAAAACGTCCCTGTGAACTAAATGCTTTTTCATAGAGGTTAATTAATTGCTCTTGAATGCTATTCCAGTGAGGGATTATGATATCAGTATATGGTAGTATTGTGGAGCAGCTTATAGGACTATTTCTTCGATTCTAAAAAAGCATAATTGAGACTTTTGTCATGGACTTCATAGGGCTCTATGTTCAAGTGAGGCCATTGTTTTAAAATGATACAAACATGATCAATTATACATAATTATCATATTTGACCTGAACTTCACCAAGGAAAATGCCATAAATCGTAAATAAACTGGGGGAGAGGGTCTTCTAGAGATAAGTGAAAATATGCATGTCAAATATATCCATGATACTTATTACCTACTATATCTAAAAAACTACGATTCTGGTAGTATCTGCTTGGACTTCTGCCTGCACATAAGGACAGAGTGAACCAGACTTAGGCTTGGAGAGTGAGGGGTCACCAGAGTGAGAATCTCGTGGAGGAAAATATTAGAATCTGTTCTTCTTTTTTGTAGATCTATTGGCAGAAATATCTTTTCTCTTATGATTTATTTCGAGCAATGCCGAAATCAATGTCTAGTAGTGTAGTTTTCTTATCTACTTTTCTCGTGAGAAACCAATGAGATCGCAACTTTCGCTGGTCCCCCCACTTTGAAAACTCCGCTGATTCCCTCCACCCAGCATCAGCCTAAGTATTTGACCCTATTAGAGCATCTGACTTTGGTGTAGTGGGCAGGGTGTTTCCCTGGCAATGCGAGTGGTGGGTGTTCGAACCCAGCAATAGGCAGCCCATAATTTCATTTTTCAATATTCTCCCCTTAACTCGGACTCGACGAAGTCGCTAAATATATCCATGATATTTATGAAAGATAGATAAAAGAAGCAAAAGGAACCAAACTGATTTGTTCCTGCTATATTTTGAGCGTACCAATCTCTGATCACTTGAAAGTTTGCCTATAATGCATGGATAGCAAACCATTCCTGTCAGAGGAGGTGTGAAGCGCAGCGCCCCCTATAGTGACTTGGGTCATACATACGATCGCGGCTGCCTCACAGTGCCACTTTCAAACATGTCAGCAAGAGGGAAGGAGCTCTGAGAAGAGCCCACACCAAAACATGCCAAATGCAAATAGCTCTTGTGACATGAATAATAGGCTGATTTTGATAAACAAAACATTGTTAGAAACCTATGACATTGGCCTATTTAGTGATACACATGTCATATACCTGTGATATGGCTAAGGTTTCCTGTCGTAGGTTGAACATTGGAATTTGTGAGAGAAAAAAAGGTTGTATTCCACGACACAAAAGAGGCACAAAACGTGGAGCTCTATTGAGCTCTATTGTGGTTTGGAGTACAATAGAATTCACTCTATCAATATCTGAAAATATTTTGGATAGAGCTCTAATAGTTTGTATGTAATAGCTATTACCAGTTAGCCTATTTTAGCATAGGAATCCGCATTCAGCTGTCATTTGAGACCATGCCAAAACGATAGGGGCGCTACGCTTCACACCTCCTCTGCATTCCTGTTGAGGAAGCATTTATTTCACACCGTCTCCACCAGGTGGCAAGCCTGTACCATGACTTGACCAGTCTCTCCTCACTGGTAGGGTTCCCTACACAGCATGTTGCAGGGCTTGCCCTGTAGAGGAATCATGTGCATCTTGTCCTGTATAACAAATTCAGAATACTCTCATCAGCAATGTTTAGCAAGACACATACCGATATTACATTATCTACCAATGACAAAGGGTTGGAGGGTTTCAATGTGATTTTTCTTGAGAAATCCTACATTGAAAAACGTCCCTGTGAACTAAATGCTTTTTCATAGAGGTAAATTAATTGCTCTTGAATGCTATTCCAGTGAGGGATTATGATATCAGTATATGGTAGTATTGTGGAGCAACTTATAGGACTATTTCTTGGATTCTAAAAAAGCATAATTGAGACTTTTGTCATGGACTTCATAGGGCTCTATGTTCAAGTGAGGCCATTGTTTTAAAATGATACAAACATGATCAATTATACATTATTATCATATTTGACCTGAACTTCACCAAGGAAAATGCCATATATCGTAAATAAACTGGGGGAGTGGGTCTTCTAGAGATATGTGAAAATATGCATGTCAAATATATCCATGATACTTATTACCTACTATATCTAAAAAACTACGATTCTGGTAGTATCTGCTTGGACTTCTGCCTGCACATAAGGACAGAGTGAACCAGACTTAGGCTTGGAGAGTGAGGGGCCACCAGAGTGAGAATCTCGTGGAGGAAAATATTAGAATCTGTTCTTCTTTTTTGTAGATCTATTGGCAGAAATATCTTTTCTCTTATGATTTATTTGGAGCCATGCCGAAATCAATGTCTAGTAGTGTAGTTTTCTTATCTACTTTTCTCGTGAGAAACCAATGAGATCTCAACTTTCGCTGGTCCCCCCACTTTGAAAACTCCGCTGATTCCCTCCACCCAGCATCAGCCTAAGTATTTGACCCTATTAGAGCATCTGACTTTGTGGAGTAGTGGGCAGGGTGTTTCCCTGGCAATGCGAGTGGTGGGTGTTCGAACCCAGCAATAGGCAGCCCATAATATCATTTTTCAATATTCTCCCCTTAACTCGGACTCGACGAAGTCGCTAAATATATCCATGATATTTATGAAAGATAGATAAAAGAAGCAAAAGGAACCAAACTGATTTGTTCCTGCTATATTTTGAGCGTACCAATCTCTGATCACTTTAAAGTTTGCCTATAATGGATGGATAGCAAACCATTCCTGTTGAGGAAGCATTGGTTTCACACCGTCTCCACAAGGTGGCAAGCCTGTACCATGACTTGACCAGTCTCTCCTCACTGGTAGGGTTCCCTACACAGCATGTTGCAGGGCTTGCCCTGTAGAGGAATCATGTGCATCTTGTCCTGTATAACAAATTCAGAATACTCTCATCAGCAATGTTTAGCAAGACACATACCGATATTACATTATCTATCAATGACAAAGGGTTGGAGGGTTTCAATGTGATTTTTCTTGAGAAATCCTACATTGAAAAACGTCCCTGTGAACTAAATGCTTTTTCATAGAGGTAAATTAATTGCTCTTGAATGCTATTCCAGTGAGGGATTATGATATCAGTATATGGTAGTATTGTGGAGCAGCTTATAGGACTATTTCTTGGATTCTAAAAAAGCATAATTGAGACTTTTGTCATGGACTTCATAGGGCTCTATGTTCAAGTGAGGCCATTGTTTTAAAATGATACAAACATGATCAATTATACATAATTATCATATTTGACCTGAACTTCACCAAGGAAAATGCCATAAATCGTAAATAAACTGGGGGAGAGGGTCTTCTAGAGATAAGTGAAAATATGCATGTCAAATATATCCATGATACTTATTACCTACTATATCTAAAAAACTACGATTCTAGTAGTATCTGCTTGGACTTCTGCCCGCACATAAGGACAGAGTGAACCAGACTTAGGCTTGGAGAGTGAGGGGCCACGAGAGTGAGAATCTCGTGGAGGAAAACATTAGAATCTGGGGCCCGTTTCAATAGAATGGGTCACTAAACCACTTAGTGACATGTTTAGTGACGCCAATAGTGACTTGAATAACAGAAAAAGTTTGGTTGCGTTGCAATAGGCATGTCACTAAAGGGGAGGTGTGTCTTGTTACTATTGTGGATGTGTCCCTAGTTTGGGACAGCGTAGCGGAAAAACATGTTGGGTCCCCACATCACATACTCATGTCATACCGGGAACAAGTGGCATCAAAGTGAGGTCACTGCATAAATTAGCGGCAGCCATGACAAATTCTACACTGGCCACCAGAGCAGCATTTCCTATGACAGAATTCAAATGTGAATATCGATGGATTGCATGAGCCGATTTCCTTCATATTTGGCATGTTTATATGTTATATGTGTCCCTAACTGGGATTAAAGTTTCACAGCTTAATTCCTACGGGAAGAGAAGTTACACATTTGTGACAATAGAAGCGAGAGGGTAAACCCTCTCGCTATTATAGACACTAAAGTGACCCTTTTAGTGACTGGACAGCCACTTCTGAAATGGTACAAGCCACTATTAGCGCCTGTCTCTTACCCTATGTCCCACAAACGTTTGTCCCTTAAGTATGGAAACGCGAAGTACCGCTATTGTGTCACTAAACCCAATAACGGACGTCCTACAGACTATTGAAACGGGTCCCAGTTCTTCTGTTTTGTAGATCTATTGGCAGAAATATCTTTTCTCTTATGATTTATTTCGAGCCATGCCGAAATCAATGTTTAGTAGTGTAGTTTTCTTATCTACTTTTCTCGTGAGAAACCAATGAGATCTCAACTTTTGCTTGTCGCCCCACTTTGAAAACTCCGCTGATTCCCTCCACCCAGCAACAGCCTAAGTATTTGACCCTATTAGAGCATCTGACTTTGTGGAGTAGTGGGCAGGGTGTTTCTCTGGCAATGCGAGTGTCGGGTGTTCGAACCCAGCAATAGGCAGCCCATAATTTCATTTTTCAATATTCTCCCCTTAACTCGGACTCGACGAAGTCGCTAAATATATCCACAATATTTATGAAAGATAGATAAAAGAAGCAAAAGGAACCAAACTGATTTGTTCCTGCTATATTTTGAGAGTACCAATCTCTGATCACTTTAAAGTTTGCCTATAATGGATTGATAGCAAACCATTCCTGTTGAGGAAGTATTTGTTTCACACCGTCTCCACCAGGTGGCAAGCCTGTACCATTACTCGACCAGTCTCTCCTCACTGGTAGGGTTCCCTACACAGTGTTGCTTGTTGCAGGGCTTGCCCTGTAGAGGAATCATGTGCATCTTGTCCTGTATAACAAATTCAGAATACTCTCATCAGCAATGTTTAGCAAGACACATACTGATATTACATTATCTACCAATGACAAAGGGTTGGAGGGTTTCATTGTTATTTTTCTTGAGAAATCCTACATTAAAAAACGTCCCTGTGAACTAAATGCTTTTTCATAGAGGTTAATTAATTGCTCTTGAATGCTATTCCAGTGAGGGATTATGATATCAGTATATGGTAGTATTGTGGAGCAGCTTATAGGACTATTTCTTCGATTCTAAAAAAGCATAATTGAGACTTTTGTCATGGACTTCATAGGGCTCTATGTTCAAGTGAGGCCATTGTTTTAAAATGATACAAACATGATCAATTATACATAATTATCATATTTGACCTGAACTTCACCAAGGAAAATGCCATAAATCGTAAATAAACTGGGGGAGAGGGTCTTCTAGAGATAAGTGAAAATATGCATGTCAAATATATCCATGATACTTATTACCTACTATATCTAAAAAACTACGATTCTGGTAGTATCTGCTTGGACTTCTGCCCGCACATAAGGACAGAGTGAACCAGACTTAGGCTTGGAGAGTGAGGGGCCACCAGAGTGAGAATCTCGTGGAGGAAAACATTAGAATCTGTTCTTCTTTTTTGTAGATCTATTGGCAGAAATATCTTTTCTCTTATGATTTATTTCGAGCAATGCCGAAATCAATGTCTAGTAGTGTAGTTTTCTTATCTACTTTTCTCGTGAGAAACCAATGAGATCGCAACTTTCGCTGGTCCCCCCACTTTGAAAACTCCGCTGATTCCCTCCACCCAGCATCAGCCTAAGTATTTGACCCTATTAGAGGATCTGACTTTGTGGAGTAGTGGGCAGGATGTTTCCCTGGCAATGCTACTGTCGGGTGTTCGAACCCAGCAATAGGCAGCCCATAATTTCATTTTTCAATATTCTCCCCTGAACTCGGCCTCGATGAAGTCGCTAAATATATCCATGATATTTATGAAAGATAGATAAAAGAAGCAAAAGGAACCAAACTGATTTGTTCCTGCTATATTTTGAGAGTACCAATCTCTGATCCCTTTAAAGTTTGCCTATAATGGATGGATAGCAAACCATTCCTGTTGAGGAAGCATTTGTGTCACACCGTCTCCACCAGGTGGCAAGCCTGTACCATGACTTGACCAGTCTCTCCTCACTGGTAGGGTTCCCTACACAGCATGTTGCAGGGCTTGCCCTGTAGAGGAATCATGTGCATCTTGTATATTATCATCTTAAGATTTTGCTGAATCCAAAAAAAAATCCTGGTGGGTAAAACTGGAACTACAGTATCCTACTACGCCCCCTATCGTTTTTGCGCGGAATCGGCGATGTACCCGCGGAATCGGTCAAGCGTAGCCGAGACGATCATATCGTAGAACAAACACGGCGCTCACGTTGCCTATCCATGTATATAGGACCGTGCTAAAGATAGGTCCGGATCTGTGTTAAGCAGAGCGTGACTATGTCACGGAAAGGCAGGTATCTCGGTTACATCCGTTTACCCGACACTGACCGTGCTGAGACACTGAACATAGAAAGCTACACCTTCGTCGGAGAATATCCTCACGGAACAAGGATTCTAGTCGTAAATATTTATTGATTGATTTACACTACATCGGTTACAGGGATCTAGAACGTAGACAAGGCAGAGACAATACAAGCAACAACTGGGAAATCTATATTAAGGAACATGAGATTTCGACAACAAGAGAAACAGATATGGTGGTGTCGGGGCATACAGGGTGTGTTGTTGTTGGTGGTGGTTCAGCTTCTAAGTTCGTCCCACCTCTGTATGGGGCAGCCAGACGTCGCCACTGCATGTGACCCGACCACCTGCCAGCCACCAGCGTGCTTGTGCGCTAGTTCCCGCGTTCCGGGCGGACTGAACGCTGGTGACGTACCGCAGACGATTCTCTTCACGTTCGACGACGCCCTTGACGACAACGTCTACGCGCCACTCCGGGAACTCTTCGCCAGTCGCCGGAGAAACCCGAACGACTGCCCGATCGCCATGACGCTATTCGTGTCCCACATCTACACCAATCACTGTCGTGTGGCCGAGCTTTACCGCGAGGGCAACGAGATCGCCACCCACACCATCACCCACAAAGACCCGCCGCAGTACTGGGCATCGGCGCCTTATGAGGAATACGATCTGGAGATAAGCGGGCAGCGGGATCTGCTCGCGACGCTGGCCGGTATGGATAAGAGCGCCATTACCGGGTTCAGGTCTCCTTTTCTCCAGCCAGGAGGCGACACCCAGTTCCGGGTGCTATACGATAATAAATTCCTGTATGATTCTTCCCTGGTCACCTACTCGCCCTCATCCGACCCTCCCTTCTGGCCCTTCACGTTGAACTCCCCCTTGGAGGTGCCCTGTCTGGTGACCCCGTGCCCCGTACGGACCTACCCGGGCCTGTGGGAACTGCCGATTCAGTCCATACCGGACAGCACCGGGGCCACCTGCCGCTTCCTGGACGAGTGCATGGAGTCTATGACGGAGGATCAGATGTACGACTACCTGAAGGCGAACCTCGAGAGGCACTACACCACGAACAGGGCACCTCTCATCCTCAACACGCGCGTTTCCTGGTTAAATGACAACAGCAAGGCGGTCTCAGCATTCAGTCGCTTCATCGACGATTTAGTCGCTATGAGTGATGTTTATATCATAACGTCAACACAACTGGTGGAGTGGTTGATGCGCCCTACTCCACTGAGTGCTACGGACAGCTTTGCGCCGTGGCAGTGTGGGGTAAGGACTACAACGAGGTGCATGGAAACTGCTCTCAAACCAGGGACGAACAGGGAGAAGAAGCCCGGTTTTGAAGAGTTTACGTCTGAACTTAAATCTCTGATGCCCAAGGGGGTGGAAGATGGAGGGATGAGTATTCTAACAGGAACATGCTTACTTTTTATCACCTGCTTCATTTACTTGCTTTACAAAGAAGCATCGTGAGCATTTTTTTTCCACATCGTTGATATTTTCACCACATATTATGTTTGACTATTACAGACCTATCTCAGCAGTCATTCTGAAACACTGTACAGTAAAACCCCGCGTAAGCGGACACCCTCCGTTCCGGGCCAAAGTGGCCGCTTACGCGGGGTGTCCGATTACGCGGGGTTTTCAAGTTTCCTCCAGTCCAATATATATGTGTTATATTTATATCGATATGTAGGGCAGACAGAGGCGATAATAGATCTGAAATAAATTTTCTGATATCTTAATTGGGTCCGAAGTTATTAAACCTTGAATTACACAATCTATTTTCTATGAATATACTAATAAACACTGAAAAAAAGACAGATTAATCTATTTTGGGTAGGGTGTCCGTTGGAAGTGTCCGCTTACACGGGGTTTTAGGCCTTTTCGTACCGAAATAACTGGCCGCTTACGCGGGGTGTCCGCTAACACGGGGTTAAAATAAACATCTAATAGAGGGAAAATTTCTGTTCCGAGCAAAAGTGTCCGCTACCGCGGGGTGTCCGCTTACGCGGGGTGTCCGTTAGGCGGGGTTCTACTGTATTTTGTTATAACATTGGGAAAAGGATGATAACAGATCAGCATCCCAGGGCTTATTTAGTTCACAAGACTGAAAGGCAGGCATAGAAGTTTTCCGCTTTTTCATGGAAATCCTTGTTTTTATTTCCAGTTCATAGAATTATTGTTCTTGTATAAAACAAATGTGGTATAGATTGAGCCTCATTTGCTCCAATAAAACCTCCCCATACACACTGCAGCCCTACTCTATTGCCAAAATTGATGTGTTTTCTTAGTCTTTCTGAGGCAGTAAAATCTGCACTCCACTTTTTTGTAGGATCCCAATTGACATACCTGGTTCAAAAAGAAATTATTATAATAGTAAACCTATAAAATACTCTGTGTACACATATACATGTGCCTATATATGTGATGTATCTTTTTGTTAATATAGCGATGAATATAAAACGCATATATATATATATATATATATGTGTGTGTGTGTGTGTGTACTGACAACAGAACAGCAATAATATATTAGAATAATGTTGGCGTTTATGGCAGATAACCATTAAGAGTGCGGGCATCCTTTGTGGTTATCTTCCAACCCAGCTCAGATAGGAGACATTAAACATACGAGGACTGGTTCCTAAAATAAACATGACTAAGTGACATGTTAGATGTGAATCTACAATATTTACTACGGACTTGGGAATTAAGCAATCCAGACAGACATGTGCATAGAGATATTTAAGGGTCAGCAAAGATAACTGTCCCCAAGGGTTTCACGAATCTGAATCCAAAGAATCGACCCCAGATTACTGATATTCTACATCAGAGTCAATTTTGACTCCACTATGTTGCTATCATAGTGGAGCATATCCAGTGTATTTCTGGTGCAGATATTACAATTATCTGAAGAAAGGTATGAAAGTATGGGTGATTTTTGTGTGTATATCTAAATGAAAATGCATACCTATTATTTAGGAAAGTAATCAATAATATTATTATATACCTATGGCCGTATGACCCACACATACTGCCCGCTGCTACCCATAACGTATGTATAGCCGTACGTCACACTGTGACGTACGACGTGACTAGCTACAATTTCGCGATTTTTAGGTATATAATAATACGAAAAAGGGCTGACTGTCTTAGTACGTCAAAATACTTGAGCATCGGGAGGTACTGATCAATAATTTTACCGCGTATTTTTGACGTACGAAGACAGTAAGCCAGTTTCCGTATGATACTGGATTTCCTATTGCACATATTACTTTAGATATATTCCCGCACAAGGGTCTCTATTCTAACAAATGAGAAGACAGGCGTGCGGATGTAGGATTCCTTTATTTTTTCTATTCAATCAACTTAGAAAACAGCTTTTTATAAGACATGGTTAATATTAAACAACAAATAAAACGTAAATAAAACCAGGTTATAAATTTGTAAAAATCTTGGGTATAATTGCCGAGCTCTTTGCATCTCGTAAAAGTGAAATTGGTGAGAAACTATTCACTGAATGTAAATACACGTGTCTATTATCCCTGTATTTTTTATGCATGGATAAGTCCCCATTGAAAATGTATGGGGCCGCAGTAAACCACTACGTATTATTTATTAGTGGCCGTAAACCAGATCCATGGTTTACGGCTTCCAAACCTCACATTTCTCTGTTAACCAGTAGAGTTGTGTTTCAGTCGAGATACGTCTGGAATCTAGCAACTATCCTTTCCTTGTCATGAGAAACCTTCAACACATTCATTTAGTTTGTTTTTCATTTGTTTAATTCAACGACCGATTCATGGCAATGTAAACACATGCATATTATCCAAGATAATTAGATATTCATGGCAATTTTATATAGAATCTGTCGTAAGCACCAAAGTACAAATACCTGATATCTATCGACACCCTGAAGCTTTTTTGAATATAACGTTTAGTTTTTCTAAGGTATTTTTTTAAATATCTAGTACGACCTAGGTCACTGTATTCTTTCCTGAAGTTAATTTTTGTTTATCTAATGTGCACTAATTAAATCTTCATATTTCCTGAGATTAATAAATTATGCGCGTGAGGTAGCATTTTTGTCCGTTTTCGTTAGATAACTTTTGTATCTAGTGAAGCAGGATAACTTTTTAGTTTTCATGAGATTATTTTTATCATTTAGTATAAAATGCGTATTTTTTTCTTTTTACTTTAATGAGAACCTATAAAGTCCTATAACCTTGGGGTTACAAGTCTTGTGCCTTAACCACTGAGCTAACGCCCCGTCCCCTTCGGAAGTGCTTCCCGCACAGCAGCAACTATTGTCTCCACCTGAGCCATGCCTCCCGACCCTGTAACAGAAACACAGATTGGTCACAAGCAGATAAAAAAGAATCAGAGACTACAGACGTGGAAACTGGGATGAATACAATAACAGGTTTAAAAAGACGCTCAATCGAGCCAGAAAGAATGACTTACACACCCCTAAAGTGAGATATAGATGATTTATAACCCGCATCCCGCTCATGAAAAGAATTTTACCAAACATGAATACATTATTAGCCTTTGGTGGGGGTAAATGTATATTCAGTGCTAAGTGTGGAATCACTAAGTTTTGCACTTTTTCAACTTATACATCTACAGCTACAACTGGAAATGTTACTCAACGCAAAAATGTTTTTATTTCCGGAAGCAGACTGTTCTTCACCATACATATCAAATCAAAATGTCAAAAATTCTGACCCAATATCAATGATATTTAAATTCACCTCAGGCATAGTATCTATACCACCTTCTCTGCCACTAGGATTGCTCTAAACCTATATAAAACAGGGATCTCCCAAGATGCATCATAATTAATTTTTATTCCATCCCATAATAAAATACAAGCATGTATATACGGCATATAGCCTATGATCCATGGGCGCCGCCATGACGCCCCCCGAGTAGGTGTTCTTCACTAAAGGAGGTGAAAAAGTAGCTGTTCTTCACGAATGGTGGTGCAAAAGAAGTGAGTGATATTTGGGAAATTTCACTTTTCTTGCCTTGCTCACATATGTAAATAAAGTGTTCTATGTAAAAATCATCATGTCCTGGGTTTTAGCATTATATCTTCCTGCTCTGGGATCGATGTAGAGAGTCAAAGGAACCTTGGTAAAACATTGAAAGGCAGCTGAATTTCGTAAGAACAAAGAGCCAGAATACAGTAGAACCCAGTGTAAGCGGTCACCCTCCGTTCCGGACAAAAGTGTCCGCTTACGCGGGGTGTCTGCTTACGTGAGGTTAAAACAAACATCTAATAGAGGGAACCGTTCCGAGCAAAGGTGTCTGTTAATGCAGGGTGTCCGCTTACGCGGGGTGTCCGTTAGGTGGGGTTCTACTGTACAGGTTTTGTCCCCCGACCACCTAGTGACTGCTTCATGAACTAGCAATGGCTCTGTCCCCTATAAGGGGTAGAGTCTCCTCCATCAAGACCGTTCACTGTTTACCCTGATGAAGGCAACTCGTAGTAGCCGAAAGTAGCAGGTATCATACATCTCCTCACCCTAAGGTAACTGAAGGTAACGAAAGGTTTAACAATAAAAAGTTCTGTCAAACTACAACATATGCTGGACGTTCGGTCGGTTTGTAGCACTCTCTCCAACATCTACAGTATAGGTGCGACAGGGCAAGTCTATTGAGGGTCAATAGCCCACCGTCTGGGTAAATCTATGTATATTTTCAGGTGATATGAGCGTTTATTAAATACATGAATTTAGGTTGATTTATCACGATCTGCCTTAATTATATAAATTGTCTCCATCTATCAAAAACTAACTATGAGGACATGGCTTTACCCTAGGTAAAATATTGAAAATTCACAGTAAAGTGAAGCCTGTAAACCCTGGATAAAAGCAGAAATATTTTACTAAATGAGCTCCTACCAATAATCATTTGACGAAGCAGAGAAGCAGTGGTTAAAGGTTACGGCACTCACCCGTATCGCCGCACATGAGGAGTTTCTCTATTGTTGGAATGTAACGATAGCCCAGAGCCTGGAGCTTGGTCAGGTGTTCTTCTGTCAGTGGATGGTTCCACATGAAGGTGTTCATGGCGGGCGCGAACAGCAGCGGGCGCTCCAGGTCCCACGCCCTCACAACACACGTCTGTCAACGAAAACATGCTACTTAGCTGTGCATTCGACATCTTAAAATTCCACAAATCAGGGATGTCAGTTGGGGTCAGAAAAAAACAAGGAAATATTTCCCTGGCAATACAGGGTTAGACATCAGATCTATATATACACCCAAAAGACCTAAAATATAGTAGATACAAATAACATTATCACTACGGAACATGGGTCTGGAGGCAGGTTAATTGGAGAATTTATGAGTCATGGTTGATTTGAGTATTTTTTAATTTTATGTTCATTCTACAAAAAAAAAAGATATCTTATTCCAAAAATGAAAACACGGAATTCCGCGGAAACAAGGAAAACTGACATCCCTGGACAAATACTGTTAATAGAATTAAATAAATTCGATTTAATTTTCTTAATAGTTAAAGTTCCAGAATCTTAGCTATGATGCTATAGGAATTTAGTGTCTCACACCTTTAGCTATTAAGCTACAATAGCCTGCTCTTCAAAATGAAAGTGAACAAAACGGAGGTAGACGATATTTAAGGCTTACCAGTAGATTATCGCAAAGGCCGTGGGCCAATTTGGCCATGGTGTTGGCATCTAAAGGAGCGATAAGCATGATGTCTGCCCAACGCCTCAACTCTATGTGCATCACAGGGTCTCCTCTCTTAGTCCATGTCTACAAAAAATACATCAACATAGAAACCTCAAAGTTACACTAGGACAAGCATGTCAGTTGATGAGTAACAGGAGGGAACTTTGTTTGATCGATATTTTTAACTAAAATAAAAATTTATAACTAAAAAAAAAAAGAAAGATATTTATAACTAATACAACAATCATCAACATGGAATACTACTACAAACAAAAATGGGTGGCCTTCAACAACCTGAATGTTATAACTGAAGTCTATTGAAAAATGAGATGGCATCTGAACACTAACAAAATTCTGGTTCTTGAACAGCAAAATAAAATGCCCAGCAATCCTACGAATCGACTCGCTTCGAAGAATTTAGATGTGAAATGGATCACAAGGGAAAGATTGAAGATCGAGGTCATGTACTACCGAATCTATAACGGATAAATTAAAAAAAAACAAAAACACCTGAATGTCTACTACTGTTCCTCACCCATTCATCCTCATCTGTGTAGACGTTGCAGGGAATGTCAGATTTATTGAAGAAGTGTTGGGAATGTCCTGTCGCCACTACCTGGACATCAACCTATAGGATAATATAAATATTCTTACCATGACACGAAATGCAACCTATAGTTTTAGTACTACCAGTATCTAAAGGCTTCAAAACGCGCAATGTGTGGTCACATCTAAAAGGCATGCTCCACTGAACTGCGACTCTGCCGGGAGTGCGCCGGTAGAGGACTCCCTTTATTCAAGTTATTCAATAAAAGACATGGACAAGGCATCTACCACAAAAGCCCACGTCAGAGCCCACAATTGCGTTGCAATATCAAAACAATAGTTTATGTAGATGTTGTTCATATTGTACAATCCTGACCTGAATTAACATCGAATATTATTGTTGTGTAGCGATGAATTAAAAAAGCTCACTTTAGGCTCGCCTTGTTGGAGGTTCTGGACGATGTCTTGTAGCTTGATGGTGGCCACGCTTCCAGTCACACCAATCAAAACCCGCGGAAGACGTGAAGACGTCTCGGGTGACGATAACGACGCCGAGGCCTCCATCACTCACGACACCTTGATACAGAACATCAAGTTACAATATTTATATAGAACAACCTATCCTGTACATAATACAAAACGCGATGGGGAATCGATGTGGTTTCAACGTGTTGAGTATTTACAGTTTATCCTACCCCTAATAAAAAAACTCCATAGGCTTAACATTGGGTCACTGTATTCGGTATGGAGTTGAAAAAAAGAAAAATATCGCTCTAGTGGGATACACCTGACAAATGACGTCCTCTGTTAATGTAGAAGTAATTTAGACGGGTGGGGTAGGATGAATTCTAAACCAAACTAGAGTTGTCGTGTTATTGTTCATCGCCCCCCAGAAAGATTGCGTATTACTGCTCTTGGCTTCGCCTCGCGCAGTAATACGCGATCTTGCCGTCGTGCGATAAACAACAACACAACTAACTCTTGCTTGGTTTCTCCAGAGTACTGCACCCACTGTATCTATAATGCATAGGGAGCAGCAATACGCCATGGGAAGTCCTATTACCGATTACTGTCCTAGCCTTTTTTTAAAGTGATCAAGCTTTTTTTTCTCCATTATTCATTATTTATTCATACTGTAAGTGTAACGGGACAAATCGGGAGTAGGCCTTGGGAGACTGCTCTAACAAGCACAACACAACTCAGTTCCAGTTAATAAATATATAATCAATCAACAAATCTACAGTTACAGAGGCAATAAATAGTTCACATACATGTGATGTCAATTCATACAAGTATCGCAGTGGTGGTGTCCCTTATCTAGTACAGGTGTTGTGACCTCTGGGGCTTCCAGAAGGCTGCTCCTTGACGCAGGTGTTGAGACAGTTAGGGCTTCTGGAAGGCGCCCCTAATGCCCTTAGCCCCTCGGCTCCTGCAGGCCAGTAGAGACCCGCCAGATAAATCATACGGCCTCCTCGCCTGGTGTACACAGAAGGAGCTGTGTCAGGTCGAGGTGGTAAAGCCAACCCCGACCTACATCCCTGTCAGGTTCAATGAGAGGGAAGCACGGCAGCAATGTTCCCCTGATGTTCGAGGCCATTCCCTCTGGCCCTTGCTGCTGTCACCACTGGGGACATGGCCATGGGGTGGACTAACCTCACTACTGCTTAAGTGGTGATTCCACCAACACACAAGATCTAGCGAGATAAGTCCCGATTTGGGTGTCTTGCTAAGTCGGGCTAGGTTTGAATAACCATGTCATGGCATGTGCCTATTTGTCAGGATGTGTCTTGAGGTGTCGCGGTGGTGGAGCACCAAAATATACACCCGACACCGCAGGCCTACGTTTTGCGACAACAGAAGTACAGCACATCGCGACACTGTAAGATACTATAGAGGAAACCCATGAAAGTTTAGGGTCTGAGCTCATATCCCATCGAGTTTGAATCACGTAGTAATTCACAAGGCGAAGCCGCGTGAATTGCTATGTGATTCAAATGAGATGGGATCGAGCTCTTACCCTAAATTTGAATGGGTTTCTGAATTTATCTGACCCTTAATATTGACTAATGGGCTAACATTTATTACATTATCCCCCATTGGATATTTTTCCTAAATATCTAATGGGTGTTAGATACGAGTTTCCAATGTTAAGTCTATGGAGAAAAAATATCTGGGGTGAGATAATACAAGATATACCAAGATATATCACGACAGATCCATCCTGTTGGTGGAATCAGCCCTTTAAAGTGCTGATTCCACCAACACGATGGATTTGCCGTGGTATATCTTGTAATGTCTTACAGAGTCGCGATGTGTCTTACCTCCGTTGTCGCAAAACGTAGGGGTGCCTCGACATAGAAAAGCTGTTCACCCCTGAATGAATATCAGGGTTGAATTCTTTACCTAGTACTAGTAGGCCAGTTGTCTTGGGCCAGTTGAGATTTAGGCCAGTTGTCCCAACCCCACTGCGAGTTTTAATAACTAAGTTCTCTTAAAATGTAACGCAAGGGAAGATGGTTTGATTAAATATGAAGTCAGTTCAGTGTGGGTTCCAATATTACTGAGACGAACTGAGGCGGGCTACATTTGAGAGGTCGAGTTTTTTTCAAGTTCCTTGAGCATGCTTTCAGCGGGTTCCTATCAGTATCAGCTGTTAACTCGACTCGTCGGTCCTCAAACTTGGGCCAAAGGGTTCAGGTTCAGACGAAAATAATATACAAACAAATTGACAAACAATATCTACAGTGAGATCAAATAAAAGGTAACATATGACCATATTCAAAGTAAATGTTTCAATCTGTGACATTCTATACTACAAGCAATATACAACCATACATACATGTGAAATCTAGCGAAGCAAGTAACGGAAACTGCTCGAGTGAAGATCCTCTCCAAAACAGTAAAAAGGTATGGCTACTGTAAACCTATAGCTTGAATATATATTTTAATATAATAAAAGTAAGGGCACCCAAACGTGAAACAAGAATATACAAACATATATAAATGTATTAGAAATAATTCTTTGGAATATCTTAGCATGTGTAGATATGTAATATTGGCGTTTTACTGGTAAGTATAAAATATGTTATTGTGCTACCTAAAGACCACCGTGGTACATCCTGTCTCAGCCACTCAGTACGCAGGGTACCAGCAAAGTTCAGCATGGCGGACGTGTCTGCTTCAGACGACCTGGAAGAAAACATTTTGTACGATCTTACAATCGCAGCAGAATGGCCATTGGAACCAGAAACAGTAGTGAGTTGAATGTTTCTAAGGAATACTTTTACTGACATTCAACGCACATGTATTGTCAGGGTCTTTGATAAACAGCACCACAACTGCGTTGTGTCGGGCTTTACACAACTTGAAGTTCAACTGTCACATACTGACATAGAGGTTCAACAGTCAACATTGGATTGTCATTTACTGTCGACGTGGACATTTATAATCATCATTAAAGTTAAAGTCACACCTCTAAATGAGAGCAAAATGATATCGGGCATTCTTGTTGGATAGATGTTTTCAACTGAATGACAGGCTACTCTATTCCAGTGTCTGTGGTATTATGGGGACAGTGTGTAAGTCCAGATAGAATCTGGGAGTGTGAATGAACCGTGTGTGTTGTGGATTTAAATGTACTAGTATGGTGAAGCTATTGACGATGTACGATATTTGCTGATATCCATAATGTAATTTAAAGATCCCATATTGAACATTTTATCAATGTGTCATACCTAGGCCATGATTTGACTTGTTTAAATTCCCAGAGATGCCAGTTTTCCACTTTTCTCAATCCCCTACCATAACTGAAAGTGTACCCGGTATGTTTTTTTTATGATTTCCCGGTCCCATGGAGGGAGCTTATTTTCCTCTAATAATTAGTCCACTTTATTTTCTGACCCCAACTGACATCCCTGAAATTTTTAAACCAAGCTACAAGCCGGATATATGAAGGCTACTGTACTCATAGGGGCCGTCCATAAATGATATCATGCATGGGGAGTGGGTTCCAGTCTCCATTACCAACAGTGATAAGGGTATATGACAAAATCATGAAAGGGTGGGGGGGGGGGGGGGGGGGAGATGTCAAAAATGGTCAAATATAGCATGACATCATTTATGTGCTAGCCCCATACTATTTTCTTTTCACAGTAATGTAACAGTAAGAAATCAATATTATAGGACGAGGCAGAAACATCTCCACCGCGGCCGACGCTACCTTGAAATTGACCAGATTTCGTTCTGATACCAGCCTGTTGCCATGTTATAAACATAGCAACCATTGTTAAAAGAATTCCCCAATAATGTTGGGAAAGCCCTGGAAACTGGTTGTACCTGAATCCACATCCTCCAAACAGATGTTTCCTTTGGTGGGAGAGTGTAGGAACTGTACCATGTCTAGTTTATAGGTATGGGGTGTAGAAAAGGTGTTTTCTAGGGGCTTAATCTAAAGATTTTGTCCGAATCGGACTCAGCAGGCATCTTGGAGGCTAACATGGTGCTGGACAGTGTCTAGTTTTGAAGAACATCCATGGTATTTTTTTTTTAATTAGCTTGTCAGTGCAAGTTTTGTGTTGTTTTTCCTGAGAGTCAAATATGATTTTGTGGATATACTACCTGGTTTTGGTTAATCAATGGCTAGCCATGTGTATTGATTTTAACATCTAAATATTTGTTATTTGCATGGTAGATAAAGTTAAACCTGCATGAGGTGAGTTCACCATCATGGCTCATGTAGTGGTAAAAGTTTAAGAATAGTGAGGAGAGGGACCTATAACTTGAAAATTTTTGAACAAGGCAGAAGGGTGCCCCCTTTGTCAGGCTATATGGTTTACTTATGTTCAGCCCTGATTTAATAGATGGGTGCATCTATCAGGTTGAGACTGAATGGTATCTGGGTCTGTAGTTTATAGATCCAGTTTTTTTAATCCGGTTCCACAACTGTTGTGCAGGGTTGGAGTCTGGTGGGGCATGTATGAAATCTACTATTGTGATTTCCACATCATCCAACCCATGGTGTTCACTTTGATTAAAGTGGTTACCAATGTCTGTCTGCCTTCCTATACTGGATACAGTAGACGTGGCCTTGAAAGCGATCAATGAGTTGTCACTTTATCTGGTCTACATATTGAATACCGCATGTTTTACATGTGATAGAGTAAATAGACCTCTTGTGCACGGTTCTTCGTGATTGATTTTCGCATTATATCATCTCATTAGCCCATTATTCATTATATATAATACATCCTTGTTTGTATATAACAACTTGAAGAGGATTGTTAGTTGTACTCGACATATTTGTCAGTATAACGAATAGCGAGCCAGAATAACTGATAATGCAGAGGCCGCTCTTGTACCCTTCTACAGTACTTTAATATTAAAAAAACGAAAAAAAAACGAAAAAAGTTGGGACTCTGGCATGTGATCTCAAATATTGCTGAGAAGTACCGGCCTGTTGAGGAAGACTTTTTGCGGCCAGTTTATTTAATCTAGGGCAGCATCTATACATGAGATTTGTGCATTCCCTTAGTGTCTTGCAGCGAATAGCGGCATGAGATTTGGGCTCAGAGCCCGGATGTTACATTACTTTGGCTTGTACCAGTTTGCCTCGGAGGTTTGGAGGCTTTTTTAGTCCCATTATGTATCCGGTATTTTTCAAATTGCTGGTCTGTGCCAGGAGGTGCCAGTTTGAATCTATTACCTTCTTAATACTGTTAAAGGTCGGGTGATAAGTGGTTACCAGAATGGGCTTTGGTGCTGGGTCGGAGCCCTGACTCTCTTAAGTGGTGATTCCACCGACACACAAGACATAGCGAGATTGGTCACAATTTGGGTGTCGTGCTATGTTGGGCTAGGTTTGAATGATCGCGTGCCCTTTTGTCGCGATGTGTCGCGGTGGTGGAGCACCAAAATACACACCCGACACCTCACGGCTACGTTTTGTGACAACAGAGGCACTACACATCGCGACACTGTGAAACACTACGAGACATGCCAAGATATACCACGGCAAATCCATCATGTTGGTGGAATCGGCCCTTTAAATGAGAGAATTCTTCGGGTCGGTACATGGGGAGTGTAGTGCTGAGACGGTCGCCTCAGCTAGCAGATTGATCGGGTATCCCCTTTGGACAAAATGCGGTCCATTCTGAAGGCTGTTTCCCAGGGAAAAAAGCAGTGAGAAATCAAAGTTCATAACAAATTTTGTAATAAGTACATGTATTGTTATTCCCAAATACTAAAGGCATAATGTAATCATGCATTCTGTGACATTTCTTGAGCTTTAATCAATCGAGATATCGTCTTGTGTCATGCAGTGTTGAGCAGTTGGACAAAAGGGTCTATGGAGAATCCAAGACACTACGCATCATAGCCAGCATGCTTGGGACATTAAGCTTCTTTTTCACATGATAATACGATGGTCGCCTTAGACACGTCACTTCGTTTTTATCCCGAGTTTATGTCCTCTTGACAATCAAACTGGCATATAAATACCTGATGTAGTAATCTTCACCTTGTTTGCTACAAGACACCTGTTATTTGGAGTTTCTGTGTCAATTCTAGACAAAATTGAAGGGTTGGTGCTACAAAGCGTAATGTCCTTCAGTCACCCCGAAAACCGAAGCATGCTGGCAGAAAAGCAGTGTCTTGATACCTCTATGTAAACACTTTAAACGTTTAAGCCTCGTTTTGTGAAATTGATAATAATGAAAATGAAAAGTCTATGTATAACTTGTTAACAGATAATGATTAAAATATCAATCCACGTAATAAATTTCACTTGTAACATGTAACCTGAATGATATTTCAGAATCGTAATGTAAAGGAAAAGTCACAGTTTTCTCTAAAGGGACGGCTTACCTCAGTTGCATACAGTAAGTATATGTTTAGCTATGACGCTATAGTTCCAAGGCTCCGTTAGAGTTGATTAGTATCTAGATATTAGATAGATTCACTAACTTCTTTTAGTTCCAGACACTTCAAACATATACATGTTCAATAAGGCTATATTATGAGAGAAAAAAGAAATAATGAGAGAAAAAAGAAAATGTTGACACTAGAAACTTACTTGCTTTTGACTTAGATCAAAAGGATTCTTGTAGTTTTCCACTGAATGTAGCAAGTATGACAATGAAATCATTTGTATACCGTAATACAATGCAAGCCATTTAATTGCAAAATGACCATTTCAGGAACACTATGGACATTCTTAAGGAGTATTGGCATATCAATGAGGTATGTATTTCCTATCGAGTTATATTTCTATTTGTAGAGATACTTCAGCGAAAAGTCTTTATGTTATCAGGGATGGCAGTTTTCCTCTTTTCCAAATGAATCCTTTTTTTCAGTTTCATATTAGAAAAACGAGGCGAAAGCACTTCTGGACTCAACCGAAAAAAAATAAATTTCAGTTTCAGTTTATAAAATTCTTTTTTCTTCGTTAAAGAAATAGAAAATAAATTAGGCCTTAGTCACACCTATAAACAGTGGCTCAAACATCCCCACATATCCCAACCCCATTACATTGCCAATAACGATGTGATTTCCATGTTTTCTCATTCTCTCTGATGCAGTAAATTCCACATACGAAGTATTTCCCATTTTCTTCATGACCTCAACTAACATTCCTGTGGTATAGAAAATAAATATTACTTTTGGAACATCAATTATTAGTTGGTTATTAATGAATATATTCTCGTTAAATTACGAGTATGTGAACAATGATGATCCATTTCTTATGATCACGTTCTTTATCCTACCCCTAATAAAAAACGCCATAGGCTTAACATGGGATTTGTTTATTTCACAGGTGTGACATAAAGTGTTGCTTATGCCACTACTTTCTGATACTGAAAAAATATGGAAACGGGGTAGGATAAAATCTAGACGCCACTCGTTTGAGTTTGAGCTTATTTATGCCACTCATTTCGTGGCTCCGTAAAGTCACTCGTCTTCGACTCGTGAAATTACGGAGCCAACAAAATGCGTGGCATAAATAAACTCAGACTCAAACTCGTGACGTCTCTTGATATTATCACAGAGCTTACCTGGCTGCTGCGATGCGGACCGCGACTGTCCAGATCCGTCTCTTTTGTTGATAAATGCAACCGAAATTCTTTACATCTAACAAAAGGATATAACTCTCCGCTTTTATATTTCTAGGACGGCAAGTCCATGCAACCTGCCCATCGAACTCGTCCGCCTTGTCAACAGCCATATTCATTGGCACTTGGCAGTATCACGGTTAGTAGAAATAATAAATGTTTTTATGTCTCACATTCGGATATAGCCAAGTCTATAAGTTAAAACGTTTCCTCATTCAATAATATATCTCAGATACACACACATAATATTGCCTTAAATAGGACTTTACTTTTTTTTTTTTCTTCACAGTCTGCCACCTTGTGATAGCTACACACCTCCAATCTCTTGTTTATTAACACTAATAAACAATGAAATCTGGACTCACGCGGAGTCCATACATCGTAAACGGCCCGTCACCGTGCTGCTACATAGCAACCGGACTGACTGTTTACTAAAGCCATTTTTTACCATTAATTGGCTACCGCACCCGAAACGATCGTCTTTACAGTCGTTTCCAGTAGAATGCAGCCTGATGATTCCCATAGATGAAACCGCTAACCTATTTGGGGCCTACACTGGTCTCAAAAACACACAGGGACCCAAATTGTATCTGTTGACACGGTTGTCAATGATACCAGAGCCCTAACAAAAGAACAAAAACAAATGTTGTCCGCAAACGACATCTGCAATCTGATTGGCCGAGAGAGGTCACATGGTACAAAACTATAAACAGGGATGACAGCTCCAACTGTCACCATTCCACGGTTGCTGCACCTGCTGTGTAGATGTTAGATCTAGCCACGTACAAATTAAATAGGACTTTACAATGAACGTTTACCAATTTCCACTCCACCTTTTTTTTCAGGTAAAAAGCTATATGTAGGACCGAAAAAAACTCAATGAACTTCTCTCCCCTAAAACTTAGAAATACAAAAGGCTATATTTACTTTACTTGATAATAATGTAATTACAATTTATATTGCAGCATTCACTTCCGTTAAGTATACTTTCCCTAAAGGGTATCTCATAAAAACTCCCATGTATTTGCTTTTTTCAGGGATGGCAGACACTTGGCTGTCTTGCAAGATCAGCTGCTTGAGATAAGGTAGATATGTAGCTTCTGAATTCTGAACAGATTCATAAAGAAGAAACCAACAAGTTTAGGTCAAAGTCGTTCTCCACGAGTTTGATGCGGTGTGATATGAATGAGGCGACAGCCGAGTGAATATCATGTAGCATTCAAACGAGTTGCAGGATGACTTCTTTGACCAAAACGAATTGCTTTCTGTATTTATCTCACCCCTATACATACTAAAAGAATGGATGACACACAGGATATAGACCATGGAGAACGGACTGCAATACTCGTAGGGGCGTGGAAAACGAGTTCCCAATGTTAAGCCTAGGGGCATTTATTCCAGGGGTGAGATAATACCTACAACGACAACCTTTTATCTCACATATCCAATGCATACACACAATAGATTCAATTTACATAACTCATGTAAGTTTTAACACAAAATCTCCTTTTTTTTAATTTTTAAATCTTTTATTTATACTGACCATAGCTCTGCGTCTTATGAAGCTGGTTTTCATGCATGACCAGTTGTCATGAAGTGCGACTACAAAGTTTTCCATTTGTAATATAACAGTTTTTATGAAATAAAATAACAACAAGGCAAGTAAGTAGGTAACAGCTTAGTAAATAAGATCAAGATTCATTATATAAATCCACGTGTAATAAACAACCACCAAGATCACAGTTTTAGATTTTGAGTGAGACAACAGTTGGAAGAAGATATTTTCTAAAAATATGAAATGCCTTGTGATACTGGGAAGCGAACATATTCTGAATTTCAGAACCCAAACTTCATGTTATTGTGATTGCATTTTACACGGATATTGTATGGCTGAAAGAACTTTAAAAGAATAGTATGACATAAATGCCTATTATATAACAACCAACGATCGTCATGATTTAGGTATTTTTGGATTGTGTAAATATTGTATCCAAATACATTTCTTTAGCTTGTAAAACAGTTAAAGTAAAGTGGGCATGAGTTACATAGAAGTCAGTTTCTTTTGTATCTCTAACGATTGGTTATGCTATGCGCAGGTCCTCTAAAGATGAATTTGCCGCTGTGGGTCGATGTCCAGTGACCATTGATCCGTATCCTCAGTGGCGGACCGTCGCCTGGAGTCACGCCGGAGACATGATCGCCTGCTCCGGTAGTGCAGGCGATGTCAATGTCTTCGACATCGCGGGAACAAGCATAGTCTACATACCCAGTGTGAGTGTTTGGTTTATCATATACCTGCGCGGTACATTTAATGATTACCTATACGCCCTCCAGAGGTTACTAAGGCCACTAAAAAAAACCAACTAGTTTCTCATCACCGCGCGCATCTGCAAAAACGATTTGATTTTTTTGTGTTTTTTTGTTAAAATAAGATGAACCTCGATAGAAATTATGAAAAGTATGTGTATTTGGTATCAAATTAAAGCTCCTCATGCCAGGGATGCTTTCAATGTATAAGCAGTATAAATCTGAAAACCCAGCGTACGCAGACACCCTGCATAAGCGGACATTTTGGCCTGGAACGGAGGATGACCGCTTACGCAGGGTTTTACTGTATGTCTAAAGCCCATTTTATGACACTTTCAAGCCATCTTTGATCCAGCAAAAAAAAAAAAAGCGCCCTCATCACATTTTTCATGGCTTGGTGATGAGAAACAAGGGTTTTTTTTTGAGTGGCCTAAACGCCCTGTTATCGCCCAGGGTAAATACAAGTTCCGCTTGCGAATGGCTGGGCACACCACGACCACATGAATCATAGTTTTCCCATTTTTATTTGGAGAACTTGAATATAATTTCGGATTTATATGTAGAAATAGCTGAAATTCCATTTCTGACATTGGATTTCCAATTTGAATATTTATAAAAACCGTTAAACTGTAAAAATTTTGGCTTACGGTTGGAGTCTACCACCATACAATGTCGGCAACCAGCGAACGCCGGAATTTGTAAATAGACTGAATTATGGGATACCTCAATAGGGCCTATTGCACTTCCCCATACATTATGAATTATGTACTGCATCCTGTGCAGTACACTGTTACACTGAACACGTTGAGACATCAGCAGTCATGGCAAGATTTTTTTGAATGATTAAATTCGGGTATATGATAAATATATAAACTAAATATATAACGACCCACCATTCTTGTACAGACTACAAAACTCGATGGGAATGATGTTATTCACCCATCTCGTTTTATAGCATGTACAGCACGGTCGGGTTGTTCTATATGATTATTCCATGTGTGTATGTTCAGTACATACACGGTGTAAGTATGTATCCTGTACTAGTATTTAGAAAAAGGCAAGGAATAGTATGACCAGTTGAGACAGAGACCACTGCGATAGTGACAGTTAGATGGTCAGATCCAAAGATCATTAACTCTCGTTGTCATAGTGTAGTGTCATATGGAACATCGATCGGTGTTGATTGTTGATATGGGGTTGCTTACACAATAACCATGGTGTTTTCGAGTAAGGGGCCATCCATAAAGTATGTACGCAGAATTTCTGAAATTTTGGACCCCCGCACCCCCTCTCCCAATCTTGTACGCAATAGAACAAAGAGGGAGCATACGCAGATTTTCCAAAATTCTGACCCCCCCCTACTCCCCCTCGGTGCGTACATACTTTATGGATGGCCCCTAACAAATTAGTGCCCTATAGCTAAGCATAGTATACATCCTAAGCATTTCGACATTGTGTCTTCTCAAGACCCTATGTGAAAACCAGCAGTGACAGTGTTGACAGACACTATAAAAAAACAACTACGGTTATGACATGTCTTTCAAACATCATTGTGACTTGTGAATGTTATAAGGGTGACTAATAAAAGCCACCAAAATGGCAATTGCTATCAATGAAAATGGAAGGCCAAATCAATTAATCTACCCGAAGCCTTGTAAGTTGTAAAAGAAAGTATCTTTTTGAATAATTCGCTTTATGTTGTTAGTGTTGTAAAGCATGAAGCCATTCTTCATAAATGTCTCATAAATTTACATTGCAATAACATATATTCCCCCTTAAGACGTTCTCTCTAAAAATATATATATAAAAAAAAGACCCCTTTTCCTGAGATTACATGATAATATTCATTGCTACATAATACCTAATGTATTCTCACTTAGATTCAAACGTTTAGAGTAAACGTGGCTTGTAGTTGTTTCGGTCGCAGCTACCGCTTGAATGAGCTGTCAGGTGACAGGGCGATGATGTCATCGTGCGCTCACTGTCGAACATTTCCCTTGCCTATCCTTGCGTTTCTAGGCGAGTCGCTTAGCGGATCGTTTTGAGTCTGCCCTAGTCATGATGTCACGAAATGGGGGCATGGTTTGTTGTCATAGATATGACTATATACAACAATAATTTAAAAAAAAATTTCAAACGTTCGGTTTGTTTTGCAGACTGTGGTCCCCAACCCGAACAGCCCGGTGGACCTGAGTCACGCTGTGGTGGAGCTCGTCTTTAAGGAGTACAACAGCAAGGAGGACATTTGGTAAGTCTCCTGGAAATACATTTTTGTCATCTTCAACATAAACATTTTCTGTTCCTCATGTCAAACAAAGATAATAACTGTATATATCACACAGAGTTATCAAGAAAACAAAGGAAAGATATATCCACCCTTAGAATGTATCATCTATATTTTTTGCCCTTAGAAATGTATGCATTCTCGAAATAATATAATCATTTGAATTTAAGCACCTGACTAAGATGAATAAACTGTTGTGAATCAGTATTGGACTGTGACGCATATGTAAACTAGTAGTGGATGGTCACATGGACGACAACGTTCGATGTACACATGTAATCTCCATATCTAAGATAGCGGTAAAAAAGAGCCTTGCTGATACTGAAAAATGAATTCAGGCCAATAAAAGAGTGCATTTAACCTCCACACAGATCCTCAATGCCATGGCTGACACCGAGGTGTTTTCCAAGGTTTCTTGGTTTCTTTAAAGGTGCAAATTCGATATGGAAAATATTTATATTTTGTATGACCCCAACTGTCATCCCTGAATACTAAAGCACCATCTAGTATTGTATTAATGTAGTTTATGATACCGAATTCTCATCCGAACTAAATGGC
Organism: Alentia gelatinosa; assembly: GCA_950022655.1. Lineage (NCBI taxonomy): Eukaryota > Metazoa > Annelida > Polychaeta > Phyllodocida > Polynoidae > Alentia > Alentia gelatinosa. The sequence continues at coordinate 58,976,316 of OX465583.1, read as the reverse complement.
ATAACTTGACACCCCTTGATTATAGGTTATGTAGGTATTGTTAGTTCCTTTATATATGCTATCAGAAGGTTCACTGGTAGTTTAATTTCCAAGCAGATCATTAGTGCGGGAGTGGGGGGGGGGGGGGGGGGGGGGTCTGTGACCAGGGCCTGTTGAGATCCATTGTAAATTGCACCCACCACCTTTTGTTCAATTTGGCATCGGGAGCAAAATGCCAGCACCCAGATGACAATGCCTCTCTGCCCTATAGCTTCCTAATCCTAACTGTCATGAGGTTCATTTTATGTACAGGCAGGAAGAGTTGCTCGTTATCAACTACCAAGGTGCACTACACAGTTACCTCATCAGGTGAGCTTTTTTCATTTATTTTTATTGCTCATAATGTGGTCTTCCATTACGGCTATCCGTACATATCTAGATTTATGATCTATAATTCTCCGAAAATCCCATATCCTTCCCTCTCTGTACACACCTACTAATTGTCCAGACAATTTTGAAACCTACTTATGACAATTTGCCAGCCATAAAAAATGTTACAAATTGTAATACCCCAAATGGCTGGAGACGCGTTGAGACCAGCTCTTTTTGCGTTGAGCGTATTTCAAAGTAAATAAAAAGCTTCAAAAAGAAAAAAAGATGGTTACATAGTAAATTCAACAGTTTAATATGTAGGTGACAGAAGGGCTATTACTTCTTCTCCCCAGTATCATATCACTGATAGAGAATGTCTTGGTTTGTAGCATGCAGGGCACGTTCTGCCTGAACCACAAGTACTCGTTCAGCGTGCACTACCCGCGCGGCCTGAGCTGCTCCGTCTTCCTGCCCAGTCACGACCTGCTGGTGCTCGGGGGCCCGGCGGCGCAGTGCGACTCGCCGGACGCCGGGCCGCTCGCCCCGTCAGACTGCGGCCTCAGTCTGTGGCGCTGCCTCTCCGACTACCCGCACTACAAGATGGTGACGGACTACGAGCAGGACGTGCGCGCGGTGAGCTACTCAGATTCTCCTATCATCCTTTATCTAACAGGATATCATATTGGCACATAGTAAAAATATTGTTAGATTTTTTGTCTGTCACTATCTTCCGTGTTTTTTTTGTTTTTTTTGTTCTTCTTTTCAACATGTTATTAGCAGGTGGACGGTTGGTCTTTAGGTTATGGCTATAGCCTACTGTAGTACACATGCTTGTAAAGTCATTAGGTGACCTGACCATATTTTTGCTTTTCATAGCTCACTAAGTACATATAGGAACATGATTTCTGTTTTGTTCTGTATGCTTCTCTGATTTAAAAAAAAAAAATTTATTATCGACTTTTTCTTTCTGATCGTCCTTTATCTAACAGGATATCATATTGGCACATAGTAAACATATTGTTAGATTTTTTGTCTGTCACTATCTTCCGGTTTTTTTTCTCCTTTTCAACATGTTATTTCTATAAGTATATTTTTTATTCAATTGTTACACTCATACAACATCGGTAAATATTCACCATCATCATATTATGTACGAGAAAACTGAAAACTAATCACCTCGCTGACGATCACCAGCAAAATGTAAGACCACCTGCATTGGTGAATTTTGTTGAACCAAATGAAAAAAATATTAAAAAATGAGTGCTCATTCTTTCTGGATTGTTGATTAAACACATCTTGATAAAAAAAAGAAAAAGAGAAAAAATAAATTTAAAAAATGCACTATATTATAAAGAATTTTTTTTCTTCTTTTTGTAGAATAGATGGGCAGGGTAAGACTGAGAGGCTTTTTTAACGGATTTTAAAGGTCAACTAACAGTACAATGTTTCTCCAAGCTCGGTATTGCCGATCTTCCGCTTGGTTCATCAGGTGTATCTGTATCTCAACAAGTATACAGAAAAGAGGAAGGGGGGAGGGCATACCTCAACAATGATGATCATATGTCCGGAATTGTGCATATGTGAAAAAAGAATTGAACAAAATTGTACAAAAAAGATGATGCGTATATGTAAATACAACTTGATAAGATATCCCTTTTTTACAGACTCAAGCAACATTTGTGAACCGGCTAAGAAACTTGACGTTCCCTAACTTGAGTTGGCGAAGAAATGGCCAGGTAAGTCATTCAGTATTCTTTTACCTACAAAGTAAACGATATCCATATAAAATCCAAAAGACCTCAGATGTTATAGAAGATGTTGCTATTATCAAGAAACGTCACGAAATTTCCTATATTTGTTTACATGGCGTGAATTGTCTTCGCAGAATGATTTCATGAAGCAGAGCTAAGTAATATCCTACGGCATCACCCGTTTCTTAACTCCATGTGCCACCCGTGGCATATAGATATTTTATGACATAACCGTGGCATACAGTCACACCATGTTAAGTCTATATTTAGATTTATATGGGGGTAGGATACAGCCCTGTATGCTGTTAGATTTTGTTAAGGGCTGGTTCCACTAACACAATGGATTTGCCGTTGTATGTCTTGGTCTATCTTGTTACATCCTACAGTGTCGGGATATGTCATATCTCTGTTGTTGCAAATCATAGCTGTGCGGTGTTGGGTCTATATTTTGGTGCTCCACCACCGCGACACCTCAAGACACATCGCGATAAATAGGCACGCGATTATTCAAACCTAGCCCGACCTAGCAAGACACCCAAATCGTGGCTAATCTCACTAGATCTTGTGTGTTGGTGGAATCACCACTTTATCTGGTCATATGTCCCTTTGTTGTCTTCGCCAGTTGGTATCTTGATGCCGTTGTGTTACCTCACATCAATGAAAATTATATCGAAGTTAGATATGATTTCTAATAAAGATTCATCTAATTAGGATACCAGTATTCGTTTAGCCATTCCTCTGCTGTCCTGGTTCCAGATGATAAAATGAAAGATGAATTGATATGATTACAGGATGGGATTTTCCACATGAGCTGTTCCCCGGACGGTAAAATGGTAGCGGCCATACACTACTCAGGTACCATCTCTGTGTGGCATGTGCCTTCCTTCAGACTCGCTACCACCTGGCCGCTGGAGGAGCAGGTAAGGGCATTCCAAGGTCAAACTAAAAAACCATATCTGAATTACAAGAAAAAAAATACTATCGTTGAACTGGATGAGTTTTAATCGTGGCCACCGTATGCCATGACTGGAGTTTGGCATAGTGACTTCATGAGGCAAAGCCGAGTGAAGTCCAGCGCCAAAACTCCAGGAGTGGCATGCAGTGGCCAAGATTAAAACGAATCAGGTTTTGATTTTATCCGACCCCATCTCCTCGATTTTGGAATATTACGTGATTACAATTCTGTATGCCACTAGTGGCATATAAAACTCCATATGCCAGTCAGCGTGGCATACGGAAACTCAATGTTAAGCCTATGGGATTTTATATTAGAATTTTTTTTTATATATATTTTTTTTTATTTTATATTAGAGGTAGGATAAACTGTAAGAGTCAATGTTGTACGATTAAGTATACACAGTGAAGTATATCGCAATGTCACTCTCTAAGCCCATAATCTGGAATGGCAGTACGGGGCTAGGCCGATCCGGTCCACTGCTGACGCTTTACAAAAAAAAATGTAAGCCCATAATCTGTGCAGTTGTTGAGTCACGGACATCCATAACTAGAGGCGGTGAAAGATAGGTGAGGAATCGCTCTAATTGATATCTGCAGTATGATGAAATAAAAGAAGTACATGTTTGCTTTTGCAGCCTGGGTATGATGAGATGAACCCGGAGGTCTTAGACAACCCGCGCCTCAAGAAGCAGATGAAGGATTCCCTCAAAGCCTTCCACCTCATGGACGCCAACTGGTGGTCAGACGAGGTACTGTGTGCAAAGAGCATGGATTTTCATAGACATAGACATTGGTTTCCAAAAAATACAAATTAGCCACTAACAAAAAAAAAACTTGTTTCTCATCACCAAGCCATGAAAAATGTGACGAGGGCGCTTTTTTTTTTTTTTTTGCTATATCAAAGATGGCAGACATAGAGTAAAACCCCGCACAAGCGGACACCCTCCGATCCGGGCCAAAGTGTCTGCTTACGTGGGGTGTCTGCTTATGTGAGGATTCCAGATTTTTACTTGCTATACATTTAATGCATCCCTGACATCAGGAGCTTTAATTTGATACTAAATACACATACCTTTCATAATTTCTATCAAGGTTCATCTATTTAAAAAAAAAAAAAATCTTCTAAAATCGTTTTTTTCTGATGCGCGCGGTGATGAGAAACAAGTTTTTTTTTTTTTTACTGGCCTTAATAACACAGATATTAATTTCACAAAAGGCCAATAACACAGAAACCTATAACTACGCCCCAACGTCAGAGGCTGAGGGCCGTAGTTATGGGACAACAGGCTGAGAACGGAATTGCTATGGGTTCATTTAAGTAGTACGTATCCTTATTATCATATACCTAAAAAAAAAAACGGGAAAAAAACGCCAATATATTCAGTTATTAAGTTATCAATTTATAGCTCATTCAGTGTGTCTCAGTGAGCCCAATTATTGTTTATACTGCACTCCTGGCAGCGGGTAATATAGAGAGACAGGCTTACTGTTTCCGTACGAATAAAATACGCAGTAAAATCGGCGATCAGATGAACTGATGCCGGAGGCAGAGGTTCATCTGATCGCCGATTTTACCAAGTATTTTATCCGTACGGAGACAGTCAGCCTGTTTCTCTATTATTATATACCTTAGAATATCCGATTTTTAACTTTGCTTCTGGGGGAGTTTTTGGATTTCGCCGCCGTACATGCCCCATACGCCACATACATACCCCGTACGTCACCTAGGTGTCGTACGGATATAAATATGACATGGGTAGGAGCGGGCCGTATGTGTAGGATATACTACCACAGGTATATAATAATATATCATAGACGTTCGCCATAAATATATAATTCTTTTTCTGTATTCTTTATTCATCATGCGAGAGTGTCATTGGGTAACCAGTTTGACTTACCCCCACGGCAATAATAAACATTTTGCGTGAATAGGTAAAACATACAGTATTTACATAAAGTGTATCCCTCTTTTTTCTGGCTAGGGTTAACTGATGTCAAAGCTTAACGTCAAGTCTCAGTTTGGCTTAGTCTTTGGTACTAACAAAGATTGTCATTGATGCATGTATCAACCAGATAATTAGGTGGAGTTTCAATCCACATATAAATCCTACAGATCGTCTTTTTGGTGATGTTGTCACCTTTTAACAGTCCTTTAGTATTGAGTTTTTATATTACAAATGATGTTACTGTATAGAATTACCGTCGTGGGGGGGGGGGGGGGGGGGGGGGAGTTAGCTCAGTGGTTAGAGCACCGGACTTGTAACCCCAAGGTTGTAAGACTTTGTGGGTTCGAGTCTCACCCCCAGCAGTGGTAGATTTACTGCTATAACAAAGGCCATCCTTCTCATACCATGTCTATGTGGTGTGGGAAGTAAAAGAACTCTCACCTCGGTAAATGTGTAGGGGTGAGATTTCTACCTGAATTCATCACATAGATTCAATCACCACCCTAGTGGTGTAAAAGAACCTTGAGAAAGTCTGGAAAGGACCTATAATGGTTGACTGGACGTAAAATCAAACCAAACAAATAAATACCGCCGTTGGCGAATGACACTAATAAGGTGAATATGGCTGTTTAGGCGATCATCACTGTGAGAGGGACTGGCGCGTTGGCCGTGTCCTCCGTGAAGACCCTGCGCAACCTGCTCGGCACCTCTCCGGAGTGGTTTGCTCCTGCACCCGCTGTCTCCCCGGCCATCGACGGAGGTTTCATGGCCCTCGAGGTAGGATATACATCACCAGTATTTCTCGAGAAAAAACAACCCATTTAACAGGAGTAGTGAAAGACTGGAACAACCTCTCCGTGGAGGAAAGATCAATAGTAACCTATGATAGTTTCAAAATACATATAAAAGGAAACCTTGCTGCCCTGAGAGTTATGTTTTTACATCATGTTGCCCAAATATTTCTTTCCACAGGGATGCAGGTTTTCCGACAAATGACGGAATTCCGATATTTCATATGCACTGGCAACACTAGAATTTATATATCGATTCATAGCCATATCCTTCCAAAATAATGTTATAAATGGTTCTTTTTTATAAGTTATGAATTGCCGATTTTTTTCCTCGGTCGCGACTTTCATCCTTATTTCCACAAGTCCTCTATTCTATCAGGCGTACCTTGAAATTGTGTTAGGGAGAGCAGTAAATACTGAGTCCTTAACTTTGATGTGAGAAACACTTTTGATATATCATATATGTTCGGGTTCGGCGTCTTTCATTCTCCCAGTGTGAAGTCAAGCTGAGTAACGCCAAGCGCCGTCTGGTGAGTGAAACGGACACTGACGACTACGAGGACAGTGACGACGAACTGGACGCTACCATGGTAACCAAGACGACCAAATACGTCAAATGGATGCTGCACTACGTCACCGACATAGAACGGTTCCAGCCGCCAAGAAAACGTCCCAAGTAAGAAACTATTATATGCATATTACTTTTAAAAGCATATCCTACAATTCACAAAGGCACCAGCCGTTTCTCTAGATATTGGTGTTTATCAGTCTAAACTGTTTTGATTTATTAGCAGGTGGACGGTTGGTCTTTAGGTTATGGCTTTAGCCTACTGTAGTACACATGCTTGTAGAGTCACTAGGCGACCTGACCACATTTTTCCTTTTTATAGCTCACTAAGTACAGATAGGAATATGATTTTTGTTTTGGACAGAAGGTTTTATGGTCATACCATATCTGACAGTTTTAATTTTTAGTATATTGACATGGATTTTTAGAAAAAAAGAGATTTCAGTTTGGAGGAGGACTTTTGAGTCACAGGTTCATTTTTCAGAACTCTTTTATGGACATATTTCTACCTGTAAAACTGGTTCAATCATGATATAATAGGCCTTTGTTGGACCACATGGGCAAGCAGCATGCAGACAGGTCTGTGTGCACTCATCCATGAGGCAAACACGTTTTATATGTAGGCATTGCTGATTGCCAATTGCATCCCCTACAGGTAGCTAAATATATGTGTGCACTGATCCATGAACTACTGTGTTCACAGAGGAATAGGCCTTTAAATAGCCAATCAATGCAGGTCCTTCCCTATTCATGGATTCCCTCCCTCCCTCCCTCCCTCCCTCCCTCCCTCCCTCCCTCCCTCCCTCCCTCCCTCCCTCCCTCCCTCCCTCCCTCCCTCCCTCCCTCCCTCCCTCCCTCCCTCCCTCCCTCCATTAGAATTAAGATATCACAATATTTTCAGTCAACAATTTTAAACATGTGTTAAGCTACTTGTAGTGAGTTCTAAATGCGTCCACCTGCTTACTTGGCCAATGATTCTATTTAAAATTGCACACTTAGCTCTTGTTTTAATGCCAATTGAATAAAATATAACATTGTGTCTAGTTTGACCTAGCCCAATAGATGAATTAGGCCAATTGGCATTTGACTGATTTATTTAGGAATGTATTGAAAAATATGGTTTTCCTCAATTCCTTCAAAAACGGGATGGTGACCTATAGTTTTTATATTTTTATAGTTATAATCACTATAATCTATGAAGTTTTGAGAAAATGACCTGGGTTTTATCCCTAGGTGAAAAACAACTTTTTAATATTTCTATATATTCTATTAGAATACTAGCATGATATTCATATCTAAATGAGAAAGAACTAGAACGGTGGCCCCCATTTTTGAAATCAGCTATATGTTCTACAATACTTCGAGATTATCATATTGAATTTCCAGGAGATTCAGTGTATTCCACCAGCCCGTCCATTTTCATTGACCGCAGATTGGAATTCTCATCTATTTTGAATCCTACCACTTACCCATCAGTCCATGTAAAGCCATATTCTTATGTGTTGCGGTTTCTGGTTTCCCGTTGAAGTTTATATAACTATCTTTTTCCAGGGTCATGAACAAAACGTATCGCCTGATCAACCTAAAGTCTACAACACCGGAAGAGCTGTACCACAGAAAGGTCAGTATAGATCAGCTCTTACCTATTCACAGGTTAACTTTTTTTACGTAGGAGCTTCGCTCTTTTTTATTGTTCATTTATACAGCTCTCTTTCTAAATTGAATTTCCAATTTTTCAGGGGCAGAGATCGTCATTAGTCTCTATCCATGCCCTTTTTTTCTTTTTTTTTCTTTCTAGATTGACATGTGTAGTTTCCCCCGATGAACAGTAGGCTATCCAATCTCAACATGTGGTAATCCATCGGTGTACATGAAATGTAACAATTCAGAGAACATACCTTTTGTGGCTGTTTAGAGTTTGCATAAGCTCGGTTGTACTGACTGTGAGAAAGGTTTATAAATTAGCTACGGTTGAAAAACATAATGTCCCTTTTCGGTTTTAGATTAAAAATATTGGAAAAATTCCCTACTTGTTCCTGTAGCAATTATTTCGCGAATTAACTATATTCCATGAATATCAAGTTGTGTTGCATTTCTAAATTTAATGGGAGACTTTTTTTAGAGGCTTATTTTTTAAACCAGTAATTCGCCTATAGCTGTAACAGTAATTATTTTCTGAAAACTGAGGATATTGTTAGCATTCTGGAACCCAAAGATGATGTTTTGAATGACATGAATATTTGAAAGAATAGACCAAGTTATTGATTTAGTCACAACCTTATTCTGTGTAAATACATGTATGTGACATTCCATGGTTTGACAAAATAATTCTGTTGTGCACTAAACGTAACGTGATAACACGAATGCATGTCATCAACAAAGTATGTTTTAATAAAACCAAGATATGAAAGCTTGATTTATAAATTCCAATCCATGTTTATGGTATGGGAAATATCTTAAGTTGTTATGCCATTTTACACATTAAAGATGTTTTTATAGCCAGAAGGAGTGACAACAATATAAAGATGAAACAATGAATTCATTTTTGATACTTTGTTGAAATATATGTTTATAATATGGTCTGTAACTGATCTCAGGAGGATGTGTTAGCCACAAATTGCTGAAATATAGAGGGGCAATATGAATAGACTGAAAAATATACGACCAAGACAATTATCAGCTCTGAAGTTTAGACTGCCTAGACTCGTTGATACAATGCCCCGGTCCGATCCAGCAGTGTAATCTTTCAACTAGGAGCCAAAAGTATGTTCATCACAGATGAATGAGCGTGCAATTATAAATAAATAACAATTAAAAGGTTTGAGTTAGATTTAACCTATGGATAGTTTTCTGTAACCCACCTGCACCCAGTCAACTTGTCATTTCTCTAACTGCCTGAGTCTAGGATCAAAACATCAAGCAACAGTGGGTCAATGAGGTATTTCGGTCTTGAGAGATTGGTGATGGTCAGCTGGGCACACCTCTAAGAACCTGAGACACTGGCTCCCTGCTCTGTTCTCACTATCACAGTGAACAGCATGCAGATAGTAAAGGGATAGTTTTCTGGAAGCACACTGAAAGTTCAATGTGGCCACTCTGACCCTGACTCTAAGCTCTAGATGATGTATTTAGCGCGTGCAAGCATGCTCTAATAAAACTCGTTTGATGTGATTGCTGTGTTTCTCTATAGGCACAGACCAGTGTTTGACTTTGTGAGGGCCTAACTAAACAATGTACCGTTAGGTGGCAACACCTCATCATCATCATTCACGTGCACTTTCCTGGTTTACCAGGGCGCTCAAGCCTAGACTGGTGTCGGTGGCGAGTTGTGCTGTTTGTGTTCTGTACGTTGTGGTTTATGTTTTTGATTTTAGGTGTCCTCCTGGTCGTTTGTTTTGCTAAGTTCTTTATGGGCCATCCATAAAGTATGTACACACCAATGGGGAGGGGGGGTCAAACATTTTGAAAATTTTGCGTATGCTCCCTCTTTGATCTATTGCGTACAAGATCGGGAGGGGGGGGGGGTCCATAGTTTCGTTTGGTCTAGTACGTTGAGGTTCCTGTGTCTTGTTTGTTGTTGCATTGCTTTATGAGTTTTCTATGTGTTTCGACTTCCTTTTAATAGTCCTCCGTTGCGACTGGGTATGTTCTCCTGTGTTTGGTGGGTGGGTTTCTTCTGAAGGTTTGGCGGTTGTGTTGCTCTCAGAATCAGAGGCTATGTTCTCGGTAGTTTCTCTACTGTTGAGCTCCATGGAAGTGTCAGTGTTAAGTATTGATCCCACCAACACACAAGATGCAGCGAGATTAGTCCCGATTTGGTTGGCTTGCTTAGTCGGGCTAGGTTTGAATAATCGCATGCCTATTTGTCGGGATGTGTCTTGAGGTGTCGCGGTGGTGGAGCACCAAAATATTCACCCGACACCGCACGCCTACGTTTTGTGACAACGTAGGTATGACACATCGCGACACTGTAAGATATTACAAGATAAATCAAGATATATCACAAGAAATCCATCCTGTTGGTGGAATTAGCCCTTTAATTGTTGTTTATTTCCATGGCTTTCTTATTTGTTGTCACGGCTTGGTATGTTTGGATTGGTTTTGGTGGGTTCTGGAATGTCTTAGTGTGTTTTGCTTTTCCCGTCACGTGGGCGGGTGGGTGGTAATAGGTTAGATTATTAGATCAGTTCGGATTTGTTCCGTGTCCTATGTTAGCAAATCCCTGTGTTTTTCTTTGAGTGACTATCTTACCTGTGTTCGTTGGTGTTGGTGAGAAGCATTTCGCTTTGCTTGGCCTTCTTTTTGGTTACTTTTCTGGTCACTTTCGGCACCTGTTGTTGAGCGGTTTTTTATGTTTGTGTCACACCATCACCCAGGGGGAGACGCTTATAAAAAAAACCCACCCTTTTACACCCTATTACTCCAAAAGAGTCCAAAGGTCGACCACAGGCGGGGAAATATTGCTCTGACAACATAGGTACCCAGGGAACTAGGGGAGGGGGGAGGGGAGGGGAGGGGGGGGGGGGGGTGGGGTAGTAGTTGAACTTGAAGGAGGAGGGGGAAATAGGATTACAGGTGGTTTCGTGGACCAATCATACTGCAACACACTACATCGTGATCTTGTTAATCAAAGACTTGAGCAATGCTACCCGATCCCACGGACTTGGATGACCTGGATTGGCAACCCAGGCCTGCTGGCTTATCTATCTATGACTCGCTATTGTTCTCGAGTTCCCGTTTTTGCCACCAGGGCGGCACCACAGTAGCAGCAGGTAGTTTTAACCATCAGAAGGCATAGAACTGTAATTCCAACTATTCTGAGTAGTTTTCTAATTCGGAACACAGCTAAATGGTTTTATTAGGCCTGTTAGATTGGGAATATTTTCAAATTTTGAATTTTTCAAGGGTGACTTTTAGAAAATGGGTGATTTCTGAGGGGTACCATGACCAAAATCACCCAAACTCTGCCAATTGTTTGGAAACTCCCAGAAGGGCTAGGAATATAATTTGAACTGTTCTGAGTAGGTTGCACATTGGGGAAGACAGCTAAATACTTAAGCAAGGCCTGGTTGACAGGGAACACTTTTGAAACTTTGACTTTTCACAGTCAAACCCTCCAAATCAGTCATTTTTCAGTAGCGCCATCATCTAAAGTCACCCAAACTCTGCCAATTGTTTGGAAACTCCCAGAAGGGCTAGGAATATGATTTGAACTGTTCTGAGTAGGTTTCACATTGGGGAAGACAGCTAAATACTTAAGCAAGGCCTGGTTGACAGGGAACACTTTTGAAACTTTGACTTTTCACAGTCAAACCCTCCAAAATCAGTCATTTCTCAGTGGCGCCATCATCTAAAGTCACCCAAACTCTGCCAATTGTTTGGAAACTCCCAGAAGGGCTAGGAATATGATTTGAACTGTTCTGAGTAGGTTTCACATTGGGGAAGACAGCTAAATACTTAAGCAAGGCCTGGTTGACAGGGAACACTTTTGAAACTTTGACTTTTCACAGTCAAACCCTCCAAAATCAGTCATTTCTCAGTGGCGCCATCATCTAAAGTCACCCAAACTCTGCCAATTGTTTGGAAACTCCCAGAAGGGCTAGGAATATAATTTGAACTGTTCTGAGTAGGTTTCACATTGGGGAAGACAGCTAAATACTTAAGCAAGGCCTGGTTGACAGGGAACACTTTTGAAACTTTGACTTTTCACAGTCAAACCCTCCAAAATCAGTCATTTCTCAGTGGCGCCATCATCTAAAGTCACCCAAACTCTGCCAATTGTTTGGAAACTCCCAGAAGGGCTAGGAATATAATTTGAACTGTTCTGAGTAGGTTTCACATTGGGGAAGACAGCTAAATACTTAAGCAAGGCCTGGTTGACAGGGAACACTTTTGAAACTTTGACTTTTCACAGTTAAACCCTCCAAAATCAGTCATTTCTCAGTGGCGCCATCATCTAAAGTCACCCAAACTCTGCCAATTGTTTGGAAACTCCCAGAAGGGCTAGGAATATGATTTGAACTGTTCTGAGTAGGTTTCACATTGGGGAAGACAGCTAAATACTTAAGCAAGGCCTGGTTGACAGGGAATATTTTTGAAACTTTGACTTTTCACAGTCAAACCCTCCAAAATCAGTCATTTCTCAGTGGCGCCATCATCTAAAGTCACCCAAACTCTGCCAATTGTTTGGAAACTCCCAGAAAGGCTAGGAATATAATTTGAACTGTTCTGAGTAGGTTTCACATTGGGAAAGACAGCTAAATACTTGAGCAAGGCCTGGTTGACAGGGAACATTTTTGAAACTTTGACTTTTCAAAGTCAAACCCTCCAAAATCAGTCATTTCTCAGTGGCGCCATCATCTAAAGTCACCCAAACTCTGCCAATTGTTTGGAAACTCCCAGAAGGGCTAGGAATATGATTTGAACTGTTCTGAGTAGGTTTCACATTGGGGAAGACAGCTAAATACTTAAGCAAGGCCTGGTTGACAGGGAATATTTTTGAAACTTTGACTTTTCACAGTCAAACCCTCCAAAATCAGTCATTTCTCAGTGGCGCCATCATCTAAAGTCACCCAAACTCTGCCAATTGTTTGGAAACTCCCAGAAGGGCTAGGAATATAATTTGAACTGTTCTGAGTAGGTTTCACATTGGGGAAGACAGCTAAATACTTAAGCAAGGCCTGGTTGACAGGGAACATTTTTGAAACTTTGACTTTTCACAGGTGAACCCCCCAAAATCAGTCATTTCTCAGTGGCGCCATCATCTAAAGTCACCCAAACTCTGCCAATTGTTTGGACTCTCCCAGAAGGGCTAGGAATATAATTTGAACTGTTCTGAGTAGGTTGCACATTGGGGAAGACAGCTAAATACTTAAGCAAGGCCTGGTTGACAGGGAATATTTTTGAAACTTTGACTTTTCACAGTCAAACCCTCCAAAATCAGTCATTTCTCAGTGGCGCCATCATCTAAAGTCACCCAAACTCTGCCAATTGTTTGGAAACTCCCAGAAGGGCTAGGAATATAATTTGAACTGTTCTGAGTAGGTTGCACATTGGGGAAGACAGCTAAATACTTAAGCAAGGCCTGGTTGACAGGGAATATTTTTGAAACTTTGACTTTTCACAGTCAAACCCTCCAAAATCAGTCATTTCTCAGTGGCGCCATCATCTAAAGTCACCCAAACTCTGCCAATTGTTTGGAAACTCCGAGAAAGGCTAGGAATATAATTTGAACTGTTCTGAGTAGGTTTCACATTGGGGAAGACAGCTAAATACTTGAGCAAGGCCTGGTTGACAGGGAACATTTTTGAAACTTTGACTTTTCACAGTCAAACCCTCCAAAATCAGTCATTTCTCAGTGGCGCCATCATCTAAAGTCACCCAAACTCTGCCAATTGTTTGGAAACTCCCAGAAGGGCTAGGAATATAATTTGAACTGTTCTGAGTAGGTTGCACATTGGGGAAGACAGCTAAATACTTAAGCAAGGCCTGGTTGACAGGGAACATTTTTGAAACTTTGACTTTTCACAGGTGAACCCCCCAAAATCAGTCATTTCTCAGTGGCGCCATCATCTAAAGTCACTGAAACTCTGCCAATTGTTTGGACTCTCCCAGAAGGGCTAGGAATATAATTTGAACTGTTCTGAGTAGGTTGCACATTGGGGAAGACAGCTAAATACTTAAGCAAGGCCTGGTTGACAGGGAACATTTTTGAAACTTTGACTTTTCACAGTTAAACCCTCCAAAATCAGTCATTTTTCAGTGGCGCCATCATCTAAAGTCACCCAAACTCTGCCAATTGTTTGGAAACTCCCAGAAGGGCTAGGAATATGATTTGAACTGTTCTGAGTAGGTTTCACATTGGGGAAGACAGCTAAATACTTAAGCAAGGCCTGGTTGACAGGGAACACTTTTGAAACTTTGACTTTTCACAGTCAAACCCTCCAAAATCAGTCATTTCTCAGTGGCGCCATCATCTAAAGTCACCCAAACTCTGCCAATTGTTTGGAAACTCCCAGAAGGGCTAGGAATATAATTTGAACTGTTCTGAGTAGGTTTCACATTGGGGAAGACAGCTAAATACTTGAGCAAGGCCTGGTTGACAGGGAACACTTTTGAAACTTTGACTTTTCACAGTCAAACCCTCCAAAATCAGTCATTTCTCAGTGGCGCCATCATCTAAAGTCACCCAAACTCTGCCAATTGTTTGGAAACTCCCAGAAGGGCTAGGAATATAATTTGAACTGTTCTGAGTAGGTTGCACATTGGGGAAGACAGCTAAATACTTAAGCAAGGCCTGGTTGACAGGGAACATTTTTGAAACTTTGACTTTTCACAGGTGAACCCCCCAAAATCAGTCATTTCTCAGTGGCGCCATCATCTAAAGTCACTGAAACTCTGCCAATTGTTTGGACTCTCCCAGAAGGGCTAGGAATATAATTTGAACTGTTCTGAGTAGGTTGCACATTGGGGAAGACAGCTAAATACTTAAGCAAGGCCTGGTTGACAGGGAACATTTTTGAAACTTTGACTTTTCACAGTTAAACCCTCCAAAATCAGTCATTTTTCAGTGGCGCCATCATCTAAAGTCACCCAAACTCTGCCAATTGTTTGGAAACTCCCAGAAGGGCTAGGAATATGATTTGAACTGTTCTGAGTAGGTTTCACATTGGGGAAGACAGCTAAATACTTAAGCAAGGCCTGGTTGACAGGGAACACTTTTGAAACTTTGACTTTTCACAGTCAAACCCTCCAAAATCAGTCATTTCTCAGTGGCGCCATCATCTAAAGTCACCCAAACTCTGCCAATTGTTTGGAAACTCCCAGAAGGGCTAGGAATATAATTTGAACTGTTCTGAGTAGGTTTCACATTGGGGAAGACAGCTAAATACTTAAGCAAGGCCTGGTTGACAGGGAACACTTTTGAAACTTTGACTTTTCACAGTTAAACCCTCCAAAATCAGTCATTTCTCAGTGGCGCCATCATCTAAAGTCACCCAAACTCTGCCAATTGTTTGGAAACTCCCAGAAGGGCTAGGAATATGATTTGAACTGTTCTGAGTAGGTTTCACATTGGGGAAGACAGCTAAATACTTAAGCAAGGCCTGGTTGACAGGGAATATTTTTGAAACTTTGACTTTTCACAGTCAAACCCTCCAAAATCAGTCATTTCTCAGTGGCGCCATCATCTAAAGTCACCCAAACTCTGCCAATTGTTTGGAAACTCCCAGAAAGGCTAGGAATATAATTTGAACTGTTCTGAGTAGGTTTCACATTGGGAAAGACAGCTAAATACTTGAGCAAGGCCTGGTTGACAGGGAACATTTTTGAAACTTTGACTTTTCACAGTCAAACCCTCCAAAATCAGTCATTTCTCAGTGGCGCCATCATCTAAAGTCACCCAAACTCTGCCAATTGTTTGGAAACTCCCAGAAGGGCTAGGAATATGATTTGAACTGTTCTGAGTAGGTTTCACATTGGGGAAGACAGCTAAATACTTAAGCAAGGCCTGGTTGACAGGGAATATTTTTGAAACTTTGACTTTTCACAGTCAAACCCTCCAAAATCAGTCATTTCTCAGTGGCGCCATCATCTAAAGTCACCCAAACTCTGCCAATTGTTTGGAAACTCCCAGAAGGGCTAGGAATATGATTTGAACTGTTCTGAGTAGGTTTCACATTGGGGAAGACAGCTAAATACTTAAGCAAGGCCTGGTTGACAGGGAATATTTTTGAAACTTTGACTTTTCACAGTCAAACCCTCCAAAATCAGTCATTTCTCAGTGGCGCCATCATCTAAAGTCACCCAAACTCTGCCAATTGTTTGGACTCTCCCAGAAAGGCTAGGAATATAATTTGAACTGTTCTGAGTAGGTTGCACATTGGGAAAGACAGCTAAATACTTGAGCAAGGCCTGGTTGACAGGGAACATTTTTGAAACTTTGACTTTTCACAGTCAAACCCTCCAAAATCAGTCATTTCTCAGTGGCGCCATCATCTAAAGTCACCCAAACTCTGCCAATTGTTTGGAAACTCCCAGAAGGGCTAGGAATATGATTTGAACTGTTCTGAGTAGGTTTCACATTGGGGAAGACAGCTAAATACTTAAGCAAGGCCTGGTTGACAGGGAATATTTTTGAAACTTTGACTTTTCACAGTCAAACCCTCCAAAATCAGTCATTTCTCAGTGGCGCCATCATCTAAAGTCACCCAAACTCTGCCAATTGTTTGGAAACTCCCAGAAGGGCTAGGAATATAATTTGAACTGTTCTGAGTAGGTTTCACATTGGGGAAGACAGCTAAATACTTAAGCAAGGCCTGGTTGACAGGGAACATTTTTGAAACTTTGACTTTTCACAGGTGAACCCCCCAAAATCAGTCATTTCTCAGTGGCGCCATCATCTAAAGTCACCCAAACTCTGCCAATTGTTTGGACTCTCCCAGAAGGGCTAGGAATATAATTTGAACTGTTCTGAGTAGGTTGCACATTGGGGAAGACAGCTAAATACTTAAGCAAGGCCTGGTTGACAGGGAATATTTTTGAAACTTTGACTTTTCACAGTCAAACCCTCCAAAATCAGTCATTTCTCAGTGGCGCCATCATCTAAAGTCACCCAAACTCTGCCAATTGTTTGGAAACTCCCAGAAGGGCTAGGAATATAATTTGAACTGTTCTGAGTAGGTTGCACATTGGGGAAGACAGCTAAATACTTAAGCAAGGCCTGGTTGACAGGGAATATTTTTGAAACTTTGACTTTTCACAGTCAAACCCTCCAAAATCAGTCATTTCTCAGTGGCGCCATCATCTAAAGTCACCCAAACTCTGCCAATTGTTTGGAAACTCCCAGAAGGGCTAGGAATATAATTTGAACTGTTCTGAGTAGGTTTCACATTGGGGAAGACAGCTAAATACTTAAGCAAGGCCTGGTTGACAGGGAACACTTTTGAAACTTTGACTTTTCACAGTTAAACCCTCCAAAATCAGTCATTTCTCAGTGGCGCCATCATCTAAAGTCACCCAAACTCTGCCAATTGTTTGGAAACTCCCAGAAGGGCTAGGAATATGATTTGAACTGTTCTGAGTAGGTTTCACATTGGGGAAGACAGCTAAATACTTAAGCAAGGCCTGGTTGACAGGGAATATTTTTGAAACTTTGACTTTTCACAGTCAAACCCTCCAAAATCAGTCATTTCTCAGTGGCGCCATCATCTAAAGTCACCCAAACTCTGCCAATTGTTTGGAAACTCCCAGAAAGGCTAGGAATATAATTTGAACTGTTCTGAGTAGGTTTCACATTGGGAAAGACAGCTAAATACTTGAGCAAGGCCTGGTTGACAGGGAACATTTTTGAAACTTTGACTTTTCACAGTCAAACCCTCCAAAATCAGTCATTTCTCAGTGGCGCCATCATCTAAAGTCACCCAAACTCTGCCAATTGTTTGGAAACTCCCAGAAGGGCTAGGAATATGATTTGAACTGTTCTGAGTAGGTTTCACATTGGGGAAGACAGCTAAATACTTAAGCAAGGCCTGGTTGACAGGGAATATTTTTGAAACTTTGACTTTTCACAGTCAAACCCTCCAAAATCAGTCATTTCTCAGTGGCGCCATCATCTAAAGTCACCCAAACTCTGCCAATTGTTTGGAAACTCCCAGAAGGGCTAGGAATATGATTTGAACTGTTCTGAGTAGGTTTCACATTGGGGAAGACAGCTAAATACTTAAGCAAGGCCTGGTTGACAGGGAATATTTTTGAAACTTTGACTTTTCACAGTCAAACCCTCCAAAATCAGTCATTTCTCAGTGGCGCCATCATCTAAAGTCACCCAAACTCTGCCAATTGTTTGGACTCTCCCAGAAAGGCTAGGAATATGATTTGAACTGTTCTGAGTAGGTTGCACATTGGGAAAGACAGCTAAATACTTAAGCAAGGCCTGGTTGACAGGGAATATTTTTGAAACTTTGACTTTTCACAGTCAAACCCTCCAAAATCAGTCATTTCTCAGTGGCGCCATCATCTAAAGTCACCCAAACTCTGCCAATTGTTTGGACTCTCCCAGAAAGGCTAGGAATATAATTTGAACTGTTCTGAGTAGGTTGCACATTGGGAAAGACAGCTAAATACTTGAGCAAGGCCTGGTTGACAGGGAACATTTTTGAAACTTTGACTTTTCACAGTCAAACCCTCCAAAATCAGTCATTTCTCAGTGGCGCCATCATCTAAAGTCACCCAAACTCTGCCAATTGTTTGGAAACTCCCAGAAGGGCTAGGAATATGATTTGAACTGTTCTGAGTAGGTTTCACATTGGGGAAGACAGCTAAATACTTAAGCAAGGCCTGGTTGACAGGGAATATTTTTGAAACTTTGACTTTTCACAGTCAAACCCTCCAAAATCAGTCATTTCTCAGTGGCGCCATCATCTAAAGTCACCCAAACTCTGCCAATTGTTTGGAAACTCCCAGAAGGGCTAGGAATATAATTTGAACTGTTCTGAGTAGGTTTCACATTGGGGAAGACAGCTAAATACTTAAGCAAGGCCTGGTTGACAGGGAACATTTTTGAAACTTTGACTTTTCACAGGTGAACCCCCCAAAATCAGTCATTTCTCAGTGGCGCCATCATCTAAAGTCACCCAAACTCTGCCAATTGTTTGGACTCTCCCAGAAGGGCTAGGAATATAATTTGAACTGTTCTGAGTAGGTTGCACATTGGGGAAGACAGCTAAATACTTAAGCAAGGCCTGGTTGACAGGGAATATTTTTGAAACTTTGACTTTTCACAGTCAAACCCTCCAAAATCAGTCATTTCTCAGTGTCATGATTTTACACTCAGGAAAGAATGAATGTATGTATTACGAGTGAAATAAAGAAAGAGCTTCCTCAATTAAAAATAAACAAACAAAAAACATCAGCAGCGCCACTTTCAACCCTGGTGGCTTAAAATGGAACCATCGCCGAATTTTTCCTACCGGATCATACGGAAATTAGCGCTATACCCGCGAAACGCACTCAAGCGTAGCCGAGTCCAACAGATCGTTGAACAAACACGGGAATGGCCCGCGTTTCCTATCCATAGATATAAGTCCGTGCCGATCCCCACCTTATCGGCCAACACCCTCGCTAGTCAACCCCTCCCCTCCCCGCACACAATCCAGATAAACACCGTTACTGTGTGGCAGGCCGTTCTCTTGAAATTTAACTTACTTTAGATTAGTGTGGTCCATCCGCTTTTGTTTCCTGTGTAAGTTTTTCTTTTTGATTTATTTGTTCTCCCCAAGGGGAGTGGGCCGATCCCGGAGGTACTGCAATACCGGGCCAACCCGTGGTAGTGGAGGAGTAAACTCCCGAGCCACCACCCAGTTCCAAAAATCAGTTTAATATCGTAGCGGTGCATGCACCGCGTATCAGATATTAAGCTGATAAGAACAGATACTACACTTTGATCTTAGCCAAAAGGCCGAGAAGCGATACCTGATGTTTCCCGAGGGTCAAATTTATTCAATTGCAGCCTTACTGAGAATAGGTGTTCAACAACGGCCAGGGCGTAATTCTAGTGACAACATTGTCAATCTTCCCATATCAAAGTATGGCTGAATAGAGTAAAGAAAAAGGGAATTTATTAAATTATCAATAATCCATTGTTTTTTTACCGTTAACAAGCATTATTCCAATAAATATAATATATCACAACTGGCATTTGCAAATGGCTCCCAGTCACACTGCGCCACCCCAGCTTGTTGTCCGCAAAACCTCTTTTCCATAGATTGTCAAGCGATGCAGTGTGGGCTCCCAGTGTCACTGGGTGACCTTGACCTTAAATGCTGAATAAACTGCATGACTTTCGTATTTGTCGTGTATGTTTTAAACTTCCCTATTTACAGCCTATTAAAATAATGCCTATCTTCAGTTTAAATCTTTACTAAGTTTATATTGTTTGTGATAACACATCTTTCAAAATATAAAGGTATCAGATCGGATTTGTCAACAAACCCAAATCTCCAGTGACTGAGTCACTGAAACACTAACACTGACAGTGTCGAGACTGACACCAAACTTGTTGGAAGGGGTAGACTGTTCGTTTGCAATGAAACAAAACGAAATTTATAGCCCTTTCCAAACAATTTTGACTCCTACAATGTATTTAGAGGCGGTATAAATGACAAAACATCGACAGAGGCAAAGAAGAGTTGCGGTAGCACTCCCCAAGCATAGATTCTGTGCCTTGCTCCCTTCACAAAGTGCTTGGAGAGTGATCTAGCAGGAGCATTCTCATTCCTATCGTTGAAAGTAGAGGGCGCCACCAGTCCCATTCCCGCGTCCAGGGACTGGGATGTACAGAAGTCTGTACCGGTACAGCAGATTATCAATGCGGTTTTGGCAATAGGAGAGGGATATAAGAGTGGAGAGTACGGAGTAACTTATTCTATCTCTCTACAAGTTTATATTTGGTTCCACATGTATATAGTATAATTCAGTCATTTGCTTGTGAGAACATATATGCGACCAGGGATTGTGGTAATGATCTGTCTCCGTGATCTTTGAAATGTTCACAGTTCAGTCATAACTGTCATTTCAACTTCGGAGTAACACAAATAAAAAGCCCTGGATGACAGAACGGCGTGTGATAAATAAAACGCCTTATATGGAGTGAGAAGAAAAGTGGAGGAGGAGGTGGGGCTGTAACTGAAACTCCGGGCTAGTTACGTAACACGGACAGGGCGGTCTCCTCGGTGGAGGGTGTCCTCAGAGTAGACTTGCTCAAGTCTTTGATTATGAACATTCATTAAATGATTAATCACGATCAGAATAAAGTTCATTTAAGTATGTATCCTTCTCTGACTAGCCCATGAATCAAAGACTTGTCCACTATAAACAGAATCTCCTGTTTATGGCCCCAACCCACTCCCTGTAACCCTATACTTCCTTCTACCCCTCCCCCTCCCCTCCTCCAGTTCCCTGGCCGCCTGCGTTGTCATAGCAATATATTTCGCCTACTCCTGACTCACACTGCACCGCTCCAGTTTATCGCAAAACCTGTCGCTGCAATGATGGACTCTTTACTATCTTAGGATTTTAAGATGTTCCCTCCGCGCCTTTTTACGGGCGTTGTAGTACTGCACAAGCTAATGTAGTTCCTAGCTGTGTAGTATGTCTAGTAGTTTTTCCCATTAGATTTGTAAATAACATTGATATATTTCTTTAAATTACTCTAGTGGCAGCCTTTTGGCGACTTTGGAAGTGATATAATTAGTTCATAAGAGTTTTCGGATTTGAAGTAAACATTCAACTGTCATCTTCTGAACTGAGTGACAACATCTCTAATTTCTTGGTTCTACTGAATATAAAACTATACTACATCACTCAGAAAGATGTAATACAATGTAATCTTGCCTAGAATTGATAGTTCTAGCATTGTCACACTTTTAGGTCTACCACATCAGTTTGGGTTTGAATTGTCAACAAATCTCCGCCAAAAAATAGTTCTTTCCCAGAAGCCTATCATTGCAGCGACGAGTTTTCAGTATGTTGCTCTAGCGGTGCAGTGTGCTCCTGACTATGTCTCGATTGAGATCAAAGTGAGAGGGTATCAATCTCCCAGCAGATATCCTGACCAGTAGCCAGACCTCTGCTTGGGGAGTGTGGCGCAAAATCGTGCCAGTCTACATGGCCGTTTACGGATGAGACCAGTCCCTGTGTCACTCAGAAGGGGTGGAGGGGAAGGAAACAGGGACTGAGGCCAGTCTATCCTCAGAGGTGTGGTGCCTCCTCAGTCGGGGAGGAGCTACGGTGGCGGTAGACTTGCTCAAGTCTTCTATTAATTAAATCTAATAAAATATGTGTGCTAAAGTGAAAAACTTAAGTCTTTATTGCTCCCTGTATACTCTCAGGGTCCTCATCGAAATGAAACCACAAACAATGAAAAGTGTTGACCCATGTATATCCATGGTTGACCTGACGTGTTTCGCCTGTTGCAGATTAAACATGAGGAGTATGGAGAGGCGCTGGCGCTGGCCAAGGTGTACGGTCTGGACTGCGATCTCGTCTACCAGTGTCAGTGGAGGAAGACCCCGGTGTCGGTCGCCTCCATACAGGACTACCTGGTAAGTCTGCCCATCAGAGATATCAGTTTTCCATTTTTCCATGGAAATCCACTTTTTCATTATCAGTACATACGTAATTTTCCCCCCTGTGTCCAACAAAGAAAATATTGATTTAGCATCATTCACCCCAATAAAATACATATTGTGTTTGGAAAAAAATCTTTCCTATTAATTCACATTCCTCTTCCTTTTTTTTTTGAGAAAATACATATTGTGGTTTGAACCTCCCCACATAACTTCACCCCCATGCCATGAGTAGCCGACAAGGACATATTATCCAAGTTTTCACAATCTCTCTGAGGCAGAAAAATCCACATGAAAAATGGTTCCACTTCTTTCTCTGACCCCAGCTGGCATCCCTGGCCTACTTTTCGCGTTACCACAAAGGAAGGTGTTATATTAGGACATAGCTGTCTTGAGCTGATTGATTTCCACAATCTTCAAGTGCGTCTAATTTTCTATATTGACAATATTCGGCTACCTTGTAAGTTTAAGCCTCTTGTTAATGTCCAATTTCAAGACGAGGCATGAAAAAAAATTCAATACCCCGTTATTAGAAACGATCCATTCTAAAATGGAAGAAAATCTTAGTGAGCAAACCTGATATTTGTTCTCTTGGCCACCAACACACACACACCCTTTGAGTAATGTTACTGTACAACACATGCGGCTTCGGCTGTAATACACCTTGAATTTCCCCTATTGAAGAACTGTTGTAAAAAGAGAGAATGCGGAATGAAACATTAGAAAAATGAATTCATTCTAAACTCTGGCCTGGTCTCTGCTGACAGAGTAAGATCAGTAAGCGGTCGTGGGTGCTCAACGACTGCATGGAGCGGGTCCCTGAGAACATCGACGCCATGCGGGAGTTGCTCCAGTACGGACTGCGCGGGACGGACCTGGAGGCGCTGCAAGCCATCGGCCGCAACGAGGATGGCGGAAGGTACTTAATTTAAAAAAAAAAAATTATTTATTAAGGTAATGTTCGCTACAAACTTGTCGTTGCGGTCTACCACATCCCTTTGTACCTCTACTCTCCTGTTTCAATTATCGCACATGCGATCCAAATTTCCATTTGTTTTTATCTCAAGGTTTATACTATATCTTACAATACAACACAACATAACATACAATTTATACAGGTATACATAGAACTCTTTAGTCTTATTAAACTTCTAGAAATGCATTATGCATATGAACTGAGATAAGCACAAGCTTTACAACAAAATATTTTTTGTAAGACATCTGTGTGTCCTGAGTAGTGGTTTTTTTTGTTCAGCAGAAACATTTTTCTCGCTATTAAAAGGGACAACAACCGATGCACAGCGAATGACTGTCCATGATTTGGTGGTTTCTGTCTCCAATTTATCCCTATTCATCAACTTTATTGAATTGGTAGGGACCCAAGATAATTTTCCTGGTCCCATAAAAAATGACAAAGTTACATGCCTTCACCCTACCGATAAATTAAGATGCCTAATGAGTGCACCCCCCCCCCCCAATGATATACTTTTATTAGGCTACATCCAAGGAAAATGATTGGTGATGCACCCAGACAATAAAAAGAGACGTCACGAGTTTGAGTCTGGGTTTATTTATGTCACACATTTTGTGGGCTCCATAATTTCACGAGTCGAAGACAAGTGATATTGCAGAGCCCACAAAATGAGTGACATAAGTAAACTCAAACTCAAACGAGTGGCGTCTAGATTTTATCCTACCCCGTTTCCACGATTTTTGAATATTAGAAAGTAAACAACACTTTATGTCAAACCCGTGACATAAAGAAATCCCATGTTAAGCCTATGGCGTTTTTTATCAGGGGTAGGATAAATTAGAGTACGTATGGAGAGTGTGGACCGATCTTGATCCAATGTTGGCTATGCATTGTAAAATGATATCCTGGAAACACGTCTAGAATATCTGTCAACATCTCTCTGATCTCCAGGTTCATCCTGTGTGACGTGGACGAGGCGTACGAGGAGAGTCTGGACTACTTGGACGAGGAGGCCCTGGAGGAGGTCAAAGAGCGGGCAGCTGAGAAGCGACGTGAGCTGGCGGCCTCCGTGGACTTCTCCTGCCTCTCCCTGGAGCAGCGGGAGTTGTGCCGGGCTCGTGTCAAGTTCCTGCAGTACATTGACCGCCTGTCAACATATGAGGTGAGGTGTTGTTTATATATAATAAACTCTGATCCCTGAAGAAGGTATTAAAAATACCGAAACATGTCGGAATATACACCAAACTCTGAAGCCTCCTTATAATTTTTTTCAAGAAGACCAGTCTAGTTCGGTTTTGAGGGAAAATCTTGTTTATTTCAATTTATATATAATATACCCGTGACGTATTTACCATAAATGCGCACTATTTCAGCATATAACGTGAAAGTGGTTTCTGGTAATTTCTCCATATCTAACGTAAAAATACCGTACGGAACAGGGTTCTGTACTGCAAATTATTATATACTGGTGCACGAATGCCTCATGTTTACGCCCTAGTAGTAATGATTTCATTCGTCCACACTGTGGCGTAATATATATAATACTACCCTCCGTACCACGTGACCACTCATTCTTCTATTTAGTAAGTTTTAGAATGGCATTCTTAATGATTTTAGGTATATAAAAATAAAAAGACATAGTGAGTGCGTCTGAATTCCATCTGTTCCTCGATATTTTAGTCAGAAATATCTCTGAACAGATTCCATTCAGACACACTAACCATGTCTTTCTATAATACGGATCTCTGTTCCATACAGGTCGACTAAAACATGGTTGTTATGTCGAGCTACTGTACATTTTTGTGTGTAAATTCCGGGTATATAATACATATAGAACAAGCTACCGTGCTTGTACAATATATAAAAATCTATTGAAATCTGTAGTTAGCACGGAGCTCGGCTAAATGCCTTGTTCCGTACAGACCTATATTCCTATCTCCTGTTGAAGCTTGTACAGCCTGGTTAGGTCGTTCTATCTAAATACATATTTCTAGAATTAGGCGTGGTCAAAGCCTTCTGGATTGACATTTTAGGGTCTTAACTATATAGTCACTAGGGCATTTAACATCTGTTTTTTTTTAGTAACCATCCACACTTGCTACATATTACACAGAAAACAGGTCTGAAGCAATTTTAGTCCAACATGTACTTGCATTTTCCCTCTTTTATTTTCCAATCTTTGATATTATATACTTTATCATTCAGGAAATTCTCGGAGGAATTCATGCTGCAGAGGAAAGATTCGACCCGAAGTTTTTCGAAGAATTTCGATCCCAAAACATCGTAGAACTGGCCCTCAACTATGCAAGGGTGAGTATGAATTACAGCCATAGCAATGTAAAGTATCAGAGATAAGAAGTTTACGCTGCGGTTGACTTTCCTTTTCCTCTACAACACAGAGGTAATTGTGTGAATTACCCTATGAGCTGTTGATGGGGTCTCCTGACCATGTGACAAGCCCTACTGCGAGAAGTTTCAAAGATCGCCGATGTACCAGGGCACTAGATTATGGAATACTCTAGATATAAAAGAAACACTCTAGATTTAGACTTGCCACAAACTAAATAAAAAAGAACCTTCAAGACTGAAGTAAAAAGAAAACTTTGGTGATATTTTACGCTATGGCAGCACGTGCCTACAGATACACACTATTCATAGACAATAGCGTGATGTCAAAGAAAACCAGCCAACCAGGGCTGATGACATCCCGTTTTTATTGGAGTGTTAATATCAGTAAAAACTCAAGGAACGAAAATGAATGCAACTAAGTGAACCAATAAAAGAATATGAAAAAAAAAAAAAAAAAATACGTTATTTACAACTACTGACACTAAAGATCTCGAAAATATCTCACTCTTTAAACATTAAAACTGCCAATGTAATGATGTAAAAAAAGAATATAAATATGAATATTCATGACCAAAATAAAGCTCTAAATGCTAAAGTTTGAGATGTCCGACTCCTTTGTGAGACCTGACCTTGATCCCCGTGTATAACCTTTCAGCAGTGCGACTGGCGTGCTCTTGAGGTGCTGCTCACCTACCACGGCTCGGAGCTGCTCAAACACAGGTAACCTTTATTTCAATTCTCTGTTTCATCTGAAAGCAATAGGCCAGTAATGACACAAAATATCTATGTTCTACTTCCAATCTGTGGACACAGGATAAAAATCACATTTTGAGGACAAGGTATATAGAACAAGAAGCGACTCAAAAATAAAGATCAAAATCGCTAAGCCAAATCTTGAAAAGTACAGACATTCACCGATATATGTGGGAAATCAGTTATGGGACAGATTAAAAGGGGATCTACAAAATATAGAAAAACCAGATATTTTCAAGATGAAAATCAAGGAAATTCTACATACACTATTTGAAGATGAGTAAAAATTTGGTTTGGAGAACGGAAAATTATCACTGGGCCCAGTATGAAAGGTGAGTGAATGCATTATGACTGTTGTGTCCTGTTTTTGTCCTGTATTTGTAAGTACGTTATGATGTTGTGTTACTTTATGTGACAACTACATGGAAGATCGCTTGGTAACAAGTGAATAGTATTGTTTTGTCGGAAAATAAACTTGATTTAATCATCTTCTGTGGGTTCAGTATATTATACTTATTCATACATTGTAATATTCTGATACAGATTAGAAAAATCTGATGTCCTCGTGTATTTTCCGTCCACGATTAAGTATTGATCTATGGGTAGATACTTTTCCTCTTAACACTGCTTATTTGATTTGGATAGTGAATATTAAAGTTTTATTGTACTTTAACCCTGTCACTCTTTGTTTATCAGATTGGGCATCTTGTCCAACTTTCCGGAGACGTTTGCCCCGAGCGAATACCGGAGTCTGCTGCCTGAAGCCGGGTAAGCCTGGAATTTATTCACCCATCCAGTTCTCTTAAATCTCTTCCTTCTTTTACAATCCCATCCAGTGTTAGGTCTGAAGAGATAATAAAAGTTACGAAACTGATGGCTACTATTACAATTTATTCACAATACATTGTGGTTAATATATCGGTGAATTTATGTAATTACACCTATAGTCATTATCGTGATTGACCTCACATGAAATGTGAAACTATACCCGGAATTCCTACTTGCCTACTGGACATTAAACTACACAATCAAACAAAATCTATCATAGAAATAGTTAGATTAGGAGAGAATACTTCCACTAACTCGGCAGGATCCATTTTTAAGTAACACAATAATTATGAGACCTTGTTTATCGACATGTTTCGGACTATTTCAGCCCTTCATATTAAAGTTACTGACTGATTATGTCTAACTATAAATTTGGTTACTATGGGTTTTTTAAAGTTTATATTTATACTGGAGGAAAAGGATTAGGTGAAAAAAGATACAGCTATCTTCCACCCGCTCCAGTTTAGTGTTTGTGTGCGTCTAGTAAACCTACTTGACGAGTTGTCGTATAGTTACTCGATATCTAATATAGCAGTGAAGTACAATAGAACATTTAGAAGGAAACCCACGAGATGAAAATAGTTTGGTCTGTTCTCCACCGAGTTTGACTGCATAGTAATTGACAAAGCGAAACTGAGTGAATTACTCTGTGGTCAAACGAGGTGGAATCTGGACCAAGTTATTTTCATTGAGTGGGTTTCTGATTTTATCTCACCCCGTATAACATTATTTATTGATAAAATGAGTCACCCAATTAGCCATTGTGTATTGGGTACACAAACTTCACGGCCATGGAGTACGAGTTCCAAATGTTAAGCCTATGGAGAAAGATACCGGGCTGAGATGATGTTGGAAGTAAAAGAACTCTCACCCCTGTAAATGTGTAGGAGTGAGATTTCTACCTAAATTTATCTCATAGATTCGATCACCATCAAAACCGAAGAAAGTCTAATAGATCAAATTGGACGTCAAACTGCCCAAACAAACAAAACTCTGTTGGGATTTTAGAGACTCAACATGGTTTGATAAGTAATTTCCCAATTAGATTATAAAATGCATAACAACAGGGCAATCGATCAATTCAGAATGTTGGTGAAAGTAACTCAGACATGTAAGACACTCCTGTAACCTCGGCGTATTACTGGGTCCTCAGGTGGCGGCCTGACGATGCGGAAGTTCTGGCGTGGGAGGAGGGCATGTGGCGTCAACAAGACTGGGTCGAAATGGACGAGTGCAGGTCGGTATATCTAGACTTTAAACTCCTCCCAAATGACTGGTCCTATGGAGATCAGAGCCCCGTTGAAAAATCTAGGCTCGTACACGTAGACCTTTTTCTGTATGTCAAGGAGACCCAGGGACGATGTGGGTCAACCTAATTTATGGACCTACACTTATGGACCACATTATTTAAGAGGTCTTAGCGTAAGAACTTAAATATTACGATAACTCTTATACGGGGTACAGAAAATGATCTTCATTTACGAGCCTAGATTATTAAACAGGTCCCAGGGATGTCAGAGTTCAGAGAAATCCCTGAAATCAGGAATCTGATTAAAATATAGAATTATTATCCTCGCTATATAAAAGCCTCAATAAAAACATGTGTATGTCAACCCCATTTTGTTTCACGAACCCCCTATAACTGATTTCCCTTGAATATGTGTGCATTATAACTTCTATTGTCTTCAGGGTTTTCCCTGAGAAGCTGCCAATAAATAATACATGGAAAAGAATCTCTGAAATCCCTGAGACCATTGGGTAGTTACCATAAAAACCACATTGAATGCCTAGCCAACAGCAGGAACCAGCTTCATACTAAACTTTCCCATGCAGATATTTGGTGTCATACCCATAGGGCATACGAGTTCTGGTTGGAGAGCACATACACTGTAGTGTAGTACCAGTCCTAACCTCCAGGGGACACAATTATCATTGTTTTTGAGTCTCCAGTAAGCTTGTTCATTGCAATGCAGCCCGGGGGAGGGGAGTCGTCGCAGCAAATGACTTCAGGGGTTTTCAAATTGTAAGGAGACCCTGTGGGAATCGTGCAATTTCAAGATTGGGCCGTTTTCTAAATCATGTATTTGTCTTTGAAACAGAGCGGCAATAAACTCCGATCCACAAGACCCGGGGGCGTTCCTGTATGAGGAAAACTCTGACCTGGCCCAGTTTATGTAAGTATACTCGCTTCTCTTCTATAGTAAAGATTTTACTCAAAATACCAATGGTCACATTTAATGCAAAACTATGTTTTATCGAAACATGGGTAATGAAAAAAAACGTCTTACTCAAGAACAATTCAATATTCTATGAGTTGCTGTACTTCATTGTTGTGTTGTAATAAACCTGTTTTACTTGTGACAGTGTAGACGTTCTGACTCAGGACCAGCTCACGCTGTGTTGTAATTTAATAAACCTGTTTTACTTGTGACAGTGGAGACGTTCTGACTCAGGACCAGCTGACACTGTGTTGTAATAAACCTGTTTTACTTGTGACAGTGTAGACCTTCTGACTCATGACCAGCTCACGCTATGTTGTGATTTAATAAACCTGTTTTACTTGTGACAGTGGAGACGTTCTGACTCAGGACCAGCTGACACTGTGTTGTAATTTAATAAACCTGTTTTACTTGTGACAGTGGAGATGTACTGACTCAGGACCAGCTCACGCTGTGTTGTAATAAACCTGTTTTACTTGTGACAGTGGAGACGTACTGACTCAGGACCAGCTGATGCTGTGTTGTAATAAACCTGTTTTACTTGTGACAGTGGAGACGTACTGACTCAGGACCATCTCACGCTGTGTTGTAATTTAATAAACCTGTTTTACATGTGACAGTGGAGACGTACTGACGTGGGACCATCTCATGCTGTGTTGTAATAAACCTGTTTTACTTGTGACAGTGGAGACGTACTGACTCGGGACCATCTCACGCTGTGTTGTAATAAACCTGTTTTACTTGTGACAGTGGAGACGTACTGACTTGGGACCATCTCATGCTGTGTTGTAATAAACCTGTTTTACTTGTGACAGTGGAGACGTACTGACTCGGGACCATCTCACGCTGTGTTGTAATAAACCTGTTTTACTTGTGACAGTGGAGACGTACTGACTTGGGACCATCTCATGCTGTGTTGTAATAAACCTGTTTTACTTGTGACAGTGGAGACGTACTGACTTGGGACCATCTCACGCTGTGTTGTAATAAACCTGTTTTACTTGTGACAGTGGAGATGTACTGACTCAGGACCAGCTCACGCTGTGGTACATATACCGTGCGGAGCAAATCGAGCAGCTTGCACGTCAAGTGGAGCACAGCCTGGAGCTCATCCGATATGGCAGGGAGCGCAATATCCAGGTAGAGAACTTGAACTTTACTACAATTGAAACATTCTTGTCTCCAGAATGTCAATACCTGGTTTTCCATGTAGAGTATTGTCCATGTATAATTGTAATTATAAATTAAATACTCAAGGTGCTAAAGTTATGAATCGTTAGATTAGGTATGCCTTTAGAGATAGCGTTAATATCAAAATATGAAGAGCAAAATAGTGTAATAAATATTTGAAATCAGGAGACAGTGTACGCTAGAGGTAGAAGTTTTTAGAAAAGGGAATGTTTTTGTGCTTCTGAACCATGTGTCTGGTACACTAAGATGCTCGTCATTTTACTGCAGGGCCTTGACCGTATCCATGACGACCTGGTTACTATGGAGACACTGGTGTATGAATGTGAGGTCGACGACTCGGTGACGTTTAAGGACTTACAAGCCATGACCGACATCGACAAGTTACGTCTCATTATGTCTACGGTACGTCACCTCACTGGTTTCTAGTTCTGATGAATTATTTAACAATCGGGGCCAATGGTCGTTGTATCTATCTTGAATAACCGAATCTTTAATAATCGATAATATCGTAAAACTGGATGAGTTTTAATCTTGGCCACTGTATGCCACGACTGGAGTTTGGCATAGTGATTTCATGAGGTGAAGCCGAGTGAAGTCCGGAGCCAAAACTCTACGAGTGATATGCAGTGGCCACGATTAAAACGAATCAGGTTTTGATGTTATCCTACCCCGCATCATCTATTTTGGAATATTACGTGATAACAATTCTGTATGCCATTAGTAGCATATAACACTCCGTATGCCAGTCAGCGTGGCAGACAAAAACTCAATGTTACGCCTATGGGATTTTATATTAGGGGTTGGATGATAACGATTATCCCGTCTAAAAACGGGTCCCTGTTCCTGAACGTATTTATCATTAAGTTCCGCGTTGAACAACAGGAATTCCTGTATTTCACTCTCGCCTTGTAACAGGTCACTTCTCTTTTACATCTAAATCCGATTACACCGTCTGGAATGCAGATAGACCCAATTAGGGTATCCCATAATCCCATGCTGGTGTCAGTTTCTGGTGCGAAGTTTGTATACTCAGAAATTACTTCCCATCAAGATCAGGGAACGAGTGTATCATCATGGACTTGGGTATTTAGAGGTCAGCCAAATGTACACAAACCCATGAATGAATGTGGTCGTCTGCTAGACCGGAACCTGATAGTACATCGGGCGATTATAGAGAGTATAGGAATGTCAGGAGGGCGCATAGGAATTATGATATATCTATTTGCATGCTATTGAAGTGTAGCTATATAAAATTGTGAAAATGGGGATATACATGTACATACAATGAGGATTGGTAGAATTTAAACAGGAAAATAAAAGGAAAGGTTTTGATGGTTGATGATAAAATCTGTTTGGTTCACTTGGCAGTCGACGGATGAGATGTACATGAAGAACGTGCGGCGCTGGTTGGTGCCCTTCTTAGAGCGCTGTGAGAAGCACACACCGGGAACATTCACTACCCTCATCCGGGAGTACATGGTGACCTTGGCCAAGGACGACCTTACGTGCTGCCGAAAGGTCATTGAGAGCTCGAAAGCAGATGTAAGTGTCCTAAATATCATATAGCTTTAGTGCCTTTGTCAGTACGCGTTTCTACAGCTGTATCTTTACCAGTTTTTTGCCTCGGGCAAATGTATATTCATGGACCTATATTCAACCACGGACATCTGTGATTCAAGTTTTCCAAACCCCTCCTGCCCAAGAAACACAATTTCAAAACAAGAATAGTAGACCACCAAAAGGTATTTATATAGAACGTCCTGACCATGCTGTACAAGTCACAGAACGAGATGGTAATTTACAGTTTGTACGGACCGAGGCGTTTACGTTTGTACAAACCGTAAATTACCATCGAGTTCTGTGACTTGTACAGCATGGTTGGACGTTATATATTTACTATATACCCGAAATTAAAAAAAAATCATTAATTTCATTTAGCTTAATAACCAATATCTTAATAAATGTGTATGGCAAGGTGGTCCGTATTTTACTGTACGGACCAGCAGTGGTCCGTACAGTATTTTTACGTTATATGGCAAAACGGTGCATATTTACAGTATATACGGCATGGGTATATAGTAATGTACTGTGTAGATATGAATCTGTGGTCGTTACGTGAATCCTTTTGTCAAATCTATATTAACAAGACTAGAAATATCTACTAGGGACAGAATTAATGGTGATGATATTCTGCCTCTTTTCAAGTATTGATTATAACTCGGAACTGGATGAGTGAGGGAACAAATAGCCGTATTTATCATCCCCATTCATAAAAACAACACTGTCGTCAAAATGGTGGCCGCACGTTGCTTTGGCAGTTTATGGTTTTCTATGTAGATAGGTTCTCTTTTAATACATATATATAGTAATGACCTTCTGTACCCAAACTAAGGTATGAGATACTATAGAGGAAACCCATGAAAGTTTAGGGTCTGAGCTTGTATCCCATCGAGTTTGAATCACTTAGTAATTCACAAGGCGAAGCCGCGTGAATTGCTATGTGATTCAAATGAGATGGGATTGAGCTCTGACCCTAAACTTGAATGGGTTTCTGAATTTATCTCACCCTTAATATTGACTAATGGGCTAACATTTGTGACATTATCCCCCATTGGATTTATTTCCTAAATATTTAATGGGTGTTAGATACGAGTTTCCAATGGTAAGTCTATGGAGAAAAGATATCTGGGGTGAGATAAAATATAAAACCTTTCTAAAAAGTCTCAATGTGTCTTGGTTGATGACAATACAGCTGATTAATGCACTCTACTTTCTCTCTCGTTGTGGTTTGTCCTAACAAGCTACGATATACTTTGTATAAACACAAATTTTGATTTTATGCTGCCCCTTTTTAACGATTCAATTTTCTATATTTTCAGCAACCAAACCCTGTGATCTCCGTTGACCAAAAACTCATCTCCATTGCGCTAGAATGTATTTATACATGTGAAAGGTCAGTTTAACCGCAGACAGTTATCCTGAAGATGCCTGCAATACCTAATATAAATAGAAAACAAAATTGTCCAATCCACTAAAAGTAATTCTGTAGCCCTACATATAGGAGCAAATGAAAGGCCTATGAGTAGAAAGATGCTGACCATGTCTAATGTATTCAAACTGTGATTTGTCGACTTTCACATTATATATCTGTAGCAAGAACAATGTATTATGAAAAACAATACGTTATAATCTTCTATAGTAAAACTGTTTGTTTGAACTACCGTTAAAACCAACTCTATTGACATTATGTCCTGAGAATCGTGACCATATATTTGCGTTTTCGTTTCAGCAATGATCAGCTAAGCAATGCGTTTGGCATCTTGGAATGTCTGCCACAACGGGGCTTTGGGTAAGTACCCACCACTAGATATATGTATAGGGAGACTATCAAGAGATGTCACCAAATTTCATATGATTGTATATATGGCGTGAAATGATATCACGAAGCCGAGCTCAGATAACTGTAGCGGAATACAACAAATGCCATGTAAACAATCATATGAAATTATTATTTTTTTTACATTTTATTATTTCTGACCCCTAAGGTTTGATCCTCTTTTTTTAAAAGTTTTCTCCCCCTTTCTGTACAATTTTGTTATTTCAATCAAATTGTCAGGGTCTACACAAAGTGTATCACCCTTAAAATGTGACTAAGCCATATACCTTGAATCAGCCTAACTATAAGATGTCTGAAGAGTCCGATCCGGATGAAACCTTGGAGCCCCACCCCCTCACTGTCTAATTAAACAGTGTACTTAACCAACAATCTGCTTGGTTCACCTCTGTTCGCCAACTAAAACATGTTGGGAGATCAGCCGCGACAGTGTGATGTCACCGTTGTGAAGGGTGGTTGTTATGCTGCATTGTTCTTATAACAATGTCCCCTGGGAGATTGCATAGCAACAGTTTGGTTCTGACGCGTAGTTGTCATTTTCAAGGTAGCATCGGCTGTGTTAAGAAGTGTATATGTGCCTCCTATTCTTAATCATATGAAATTAAGTGACGTCTAGATTTGATTCTACCCCGTCACATTTTTTTTAACCTCATATGTCACACATGGCATATAAATATTACATGGCATAGCCGGGGCATAAAGTCACACCATGTTAAGTATGTAGATTTATATGAGGGATAGGGTAAATAGTGAACCTACTGAAATGGCAGATACTCGTCCAGAAAAGAGCATTTACGTAGTAAGACGGCTAAAGTCCAAAGATTATACCATTACGTATCATATAAGGTCAGTCATGTCACTTGTTTCGTTATCTCGGTCAGTGAGGTACTTTCTGACGTCATTGGTTGTACCACGAGTTATTCCGTGACGTCACTGTCGTCACGTGAATGTCAGTAACTAAGGTGTTGTTATGACGTCAGGGTGGTGTCTGAGGCGTCGACGCGTCTCCACAACCAGGTGGATGAGTTGGAGGATCACCTGAGCGCGGCGGAGACGTTAGAGAAACACGGTCTGCCGCACACCATCGCCGACATCCGCGCCACGCAGAACGACGAGGAGGAGGCCAAGAAGCTCTTCACCAAACTCACGCGCATCGCCGGCCGCAGGTACGTCCTACACGGAGGGCAGCTCGCCACTCTCCCAGGGAAATCCACGTTTGGGTTTGATGTCTATAAAATCATCAAAGATAATGTGATATAAGGCCCGGCCCCACTGGTGCGATGCGATTGTCGCATGTCAATAAAAAGTCATAAACGCCCAGCGACTGTCATAAAAACGGCGGCGCCCGTCGCATCGCACACATTCGCTCCTGTGGGGCCGGACTTGCATGCGTGTGCGATTGTGTGCGATGCGACGGATCCGTCGCATCGTACATCTTGTAATGTTCATGATTTGCGATGGATTCGTCGCACAGATACAGAATACTTCCCTTTGTACTTCTATAGAAACTGAATACTCTGCATAGAGCCTCCAGAGGTTACTAAACTCCCGACTATCGCCCCGGGTAAAGCAAAGTTCCGCTCCCGATTGACTTGGCACACTACGACAACATGAACCACAGTTTTGTGATTTACAATTGGAGAAACTTAATATAATTTCGGATTTCCATGTAGAAATAGCTGAAATTTCTATTTCTGGCATCAGATTTTCAATTTGAAGATTTCTGAAAACCGTTAAACTGCATTAATTCTGGGTTACGGGTAAAGGGTCTATCACCATACCATGTCGGTAACCAGCGAAAACCGGAACTTGTGAACAGACTGAATTATGGGATACCTCAATAGGGTCTATTGAATCCATGTAGTTATACAGGCTGACTGGCTCAGCAGCAGTGGATGCTCTCCGCGGCCTGCTATATGTTAATTATTTTCACAGAGTTAGACCCTCATTGGTTGCTTCTGAAACTTTTTTCTTCAATGAAAGTCAACCCCAAAACACCCCACAAGGTGTGAAAGACACTTTGAAAAACTTGAAAGGAAAAAATCTGTAAAATTAGACCTTATTCACGCTAATAAAAACATTAGTATTAACTTCCATCACAGACTCAGCGCAGGTCTGTGGGTGACGCCGATGTGTTTTCCATGTTTTCTTGGTCTCTCTGAGGTAGTAAATCAAAGATAATATCATCTAAACCTCATTCACGCCAATAAAAACAGTAGTATTAACTTCCCCACAGACTCAGTCCCAATGCTGTGGTGATGCCGATGTGTTTTTCTCGGGCTCTCTGAGGTAACAAATTTCATATGGAAAATATTTCACCTTTTATTCTAACCCTAACTGACATACCTGATCTTCAACTTTTTTCTAACTCTAACTGACATACGACGCAATAAGATTGATTGCTGCTTTGCACGATGCTACAGGTTTGAAATAAGGGTGAACAATAAATCCCAAAGAAACCAATAGACGATGAGAATATTATCTTTTCTGACAGATATAGCAATTTCCTATTTTCCAACGAAATCCCATCTTTTTATTTTCATTATATAAAATTTCTTTGCCTTTGGTAATACAGATAGAGAATAAATTTGGTTTCATTCACTCTAATAAACGATGGTTCAGACCTCTCCCCCCCCCCCCCCCAAGCCCCATTCCATGGTAAATAACGATGTGTTTTCCAATTTTTTTCTCAGTCTCTCTGAGGCAGTAATTTCCACATGAAAAATATTTCTTCTTTTTCTCATGACCCCTACCCACGGACCTACATACACATCCAAGTCCGTATCCCGCCTGACATCCCTGTTCACATGCTGAGATACTGATATGTTCTGGTGCTCTGTGCGTTAATAGGTCTCCGCCGCTCAAGTCGGATGAGTGGGAAGAGCTGCTGCTGGCCATGCTGGACCTTCGTGACAAGGTGTACCGCTGTGTGCAGTCCAACGTCTGCTACGAGGTGAGACCCCCGCATATACTGAATTAGTCATGTAGAGTTCATGCAGGTTCAGCAACACTAAAGCGGGTGTTCCATTAAGCCAATTGAGGCCTAGAAAGAGCGGAATGCATTTACAAAAGACGTCGGCGGCGACCATCCGCTGTTGTCATTTTTCTAGCTGTAGACACTTAGATAATGGAGCAGCGCCACCCGACATCCTGCGATGATCTCCGGCTGTCTGAATCATGCACAGTATTCATGCGCGACCAAATCACACATTCTAAAGGGCTGATTCCACCAACAGGAAGGATTTGCCGTGGTATGTCTTGCTATGTCTTGTAGTGTCTTACAGTGTCGCAATGTGTCATACCTCCGTTGTCTCAAAACGTAGCTATGCAGTGTCGGGTGTATGTTTTGGTGCTCCACCACCGCAACACCTCAAGACACATCGCGACAAATGGGCACTCGATCATTCAATCCTAGCCCGATGTAGCAAGACAACCAAATCGGGCCGAATCTTGCTATATCATGTGTGTTGGTGGAATCATCACTTAATGGCATTGCCATTTTGAATTAATCCAAACTCGTGGAGAACGACAACTTTGCCCAGAACTTCTTGGTGGTTTCTTCTAGTCCTTTAGCTTTAGCGTGCCTGTGTATAGAACCATGGGATGTAACAGATTTTTCTTTGTTCAGCAAAACTTATAAACTGTATTGGTGATAGAAATGAGGTGGCTTTTCAATTTTACCTATTCCCAACTGTGAGAACTTACAAATTTTTTAACGTAAAACTTTTTTTTCTAAATGTCTTATTAGGATCGAATCATTCCAGACTCGGCTCACGCCGTTCTGCCGTCCCTCTTTAAACTGGCCCACCTTTGTTGCACACAGATCTTCGTGGAGAGCCTGCTGTGCTCGAGTCGCCCGGAGAACATCCGGCTGGCGGGTGAGAGGATGGAGCGGTCGCTGGCCGAGGCCACGGAGCCGGACTACCCTGTGTCAGACTCGGCCGGCACGCCGCTCCTACACAAGGTCGCCTACTCGCGGGCCGTGGACCTCGTCCTCTCAGCCGCTCAGGAGTACTTCAACTCGTCCGCCGCGCTCACCGACAACTGCATGGAGCTCGCAAGGTGAGTCGCCTTAGTTCTTCTTGATGGTCATTCTAAAAGGATGCTATATTACTCAGAGGCTGGAATAGTTGTTTTTTTTAATTTAGTTTAATTTTTATTATATTATATTTTATTTATTTATTTAATTTAATTTAATTTTACTTTTTTTTTTTTTTTTTTTTTTGGGGGGGGGGGGGGAGTAGGGGTGGAACATCCTCATTAGGTTTGGGTAATTTGGGTGTTTTTTCCAGGGGTGGTGAGGAGGGGTGGTGAGTGGAACACCCACATTGTTTTCTTTTTTTCGGGGGGGAGGGGTCCTTAATGGAACATCCACCTTGGTTTCATTATGTATTTTTGGGACAATTAACTTGGTTTGAACCTCCATACACAGCCTCAGCCTTATTCCATGGCTAACACTGATTTGCTTTCCATGTTTTCTCAGGCTTTCTCAGGCAATGCATTCCGGATATTTCCACTAAATTGTATATAATGTCGACATTTCTTATGAAAGAAAACTACTTACTCATGTTTAAATCTGGACATCACTTAAAATCTTTAATTAAAACAAACCTACTCTAAAGTAACTGTCCCTGTGTCTAGCAGGTATGAGTACTAAAGAAGAAACAAACAAGTTTTGGTCAAAGTCGTCGTTCTCTATGAGTTTGATGCGGAGTGATATGAACGAGGCGACAGTCGAGTGAATATCACATAGCATTCAAACGAGTCGGAGAATGACTTCTTTGATCAAAACGAGTTGCTTTCTGTATTTATCTCACCCCTGTACACACTAAAATAATGGACGACACACAGGATATAGACCATGGAGAACGGACCGCAATACTCGTAGGGGCATGGAGAACGAGTTCCCAATGTTAAGCTTATGGGCATTTATTCCAGGGGTGAGATAGATATGTGTACGGAATTGTACAGTTAGGTTTTTAAACTGATAAATTGAGAGTTAAGTTTTGAATTACTTTTATTGCCCTATTCACCACTGACTGGGTCTCACGGTAGGACTACTATGTGCTTGCAGGCAGTGTCTGAATCTCATCACGGACCAGCCGGCTGTCGTGGCGGAGGAACTGGACCTCATCGAGTCACTCGCCCTGCTCGCTGGTTTCGGCGTATCCATGCTGCCTTTACAAGGTCTGTCAGACAGTTCTACTGGTACCTTGTTTTGTATACTGGTCTCTTCTGTAGTCTGATGAATGCCATATGCAGGGTTTTGACGTAGTGATTAAATTAATCAAGAAAGCAGAGATAATAGTTTTCCACTTTTCGATGAAAATCATTATTCTCATTCCCATTGTATAAAGGTCTTTTTTTTCTTGTGTAAAACAAACTGAATTGAACCTCATTCATGCAGATTATAGATTTTAACCTCCCGCATACCATCAGTCCCATTCCATGGCCAACACCGATGTGTTTTCCATGTTTTCTCGGCCTCTCTGAAGCAGTAAATTCCACATGAAAAATATTTCCACTTTTTTCTTTGACTCCCAACTGACATCCCTGCGAAGGAAATTATGTCGTGCAGCAAGGGTGGGGGTGGGGGGGGGGGTGGATGCTCGAGTCTACATGGCGAAGAATAATAAAGGTTGTATGACTAAGCATGACAACTGGGAGGGGGCTTAAAAATGGTCAAAAAGTATGAATCATTTCTGGACAGTGGCAATGATTGGATACATGAAACATAGGTCCCATGGGAATATCCCGGGTGAGTTATGAATCAAATTAATATAGAATATGAATCTAAAGAATATCAAAATTATCATTTGTGATTGATGTTGGGAACAAATGTACATTTCGTCATATACGAGATTTTGTCCCTGGTTACAGTCCGGATGACCAATGAGCGACTGGACCTGATCCAGAAAGCCATTGACGCCAAGCCATACACCTACAAGAACTCACAGCGGGTATGTACTCACTACAATACGACATGTTCACCAGTCTTTAACTATAGATGGCGCCACACTCAATAGAAGGAGCCGGAAGATGAAACGAGATGCATTCGGTGTCTACTAAAAAATGAGTAGTTCGGGTTCAGTATAAATGTCGTCTGGGTAAACTGTGCATAATATATGGAGACAGGGTTAGTGTGCCTGAATGAAATCTGTTCCGTGTTATTTTGTTCGTAAATATTCACCGAGTTAGAAGAACGAAGTGTAGATTGCCGAGACAAGGATCAGATGTAATTCAGATACACTCACTATGTCTCCTTATTATGATATACCTGAAAATCATTAAAAACACAATTTTACAACAAGTCACATGGTACCGAGTGCACAAACTCTTAGTTTGTGCTCAGTGTACAGAATGAAATCCATACAGCTGACGCATAGTGTGATACCTTCATGCACAGGTATAATAATAGTGTAGAGCACTTTACACACACCAGAATGTTAACCTTCCAAACACCTCAACCGCCACACATTGGGAGGTGGGCTTATTCAACATCTGAAATATCATGCGATTGTTGTTCCTACCTTTACACATGCAAACAGATGTAATTTCGCTATTGGGAAACAAAACTATGTTTTTGTTATGAATTATGTGAGTCATGTGGCTACAGGAAGAATTTACTTTCAAGTTTGCCTTGAAAACTTAACCTCCGTTTTCATCTGGTGAAAGGAATAATTTTCGATGGAGCCTTTAAGCACGTCTATCTCACATGTGTCGTATTGTCTGCATATATACGCAGTCGTCAATATTTGCTTCTCATGTCCCGTCCGTCTTTTCTGTTATAAGTGTTCACGATCTAAGCTCTTTGGTATAATGCCCCGTTCACACTGTGCGACTCCAGTACGTCCAGTCGCAAGCATTTTTGATATCAAACTTGTTTGATATTTGGTTCCACTAGTCGCTGACTGGGGCAGTGTTTCACTCAAGCGCCAGATCCACTAGGGCGATTTTCCATGCGAATTTGGGTTCGCAGACGTTCGCAGACGTTCTCCTGGACATGCGAATGCCTTGCGACAATATTCAATATATTGAATATCATCGCATGGGATTTGCATACTCGCACGGATCCTAGACGCGTTCGCTTGGTCGCCTTAGTGGATCTGGCGCTTCACATATTTGAGCGTACCTTGCGACTGGGCATACCTCCGAAATGCCCAGTCGCACCGAGGTACGCCCAGTCGCAAGCAATGTGGAACATCCAATCTCAAGCTCGGTACCGCTAGTTGCAAGCCCTCCAGTCGCTACGTGTGAACGGGGCTTAACTCGGGCAGGATACGGAAATCTTTCACCAGCAATGTCTTGTGTTTTGTCCCGTAGGAAGAGAAAGACCCTAACTCAGTATGTATACATGTTTACAGTGTGGTTATTGGAGTCAGTTTGGGGCATGTTCCCTAGCCATGTTTCAAATGTCGACGTTCATTCAGATTACACTATATGATTCCCCTTTCGAACATGTGTAACCATGGAACATGCGAAAGAATTTATGCGTAATTACAAAAAAAACCATATATTTGATAAGTAAATCAATACAGTTCAAAAAATCAATTCATAAAATTTTAGAATGAATCCCCTAACATTTTGGTTCTTAAGTGATAATCTTTCAATGAATGGGCGATTGGGACGTGGCTGTTTTTCCATATGAGACCTCGCTACTCCAGCTGTTACCGACACTGGTACCCTGTGCCACCATGCATTGACCTTGTGGTATCACAGTCAGGCAGCGGAGAAGGACATTTTCACTTTTCGCAAGACGGACCCGTCAATTGGCGACACAGACAGATCACTTCCCGATTCCTAGTCACTGTCCCAAACAACAACAGTGCTTGGGGATTTACTCTAGATTTTCTCACCATTTGAGTTTGAGCGGAATTATCACCTTTTGAGTAATTTACATTCATTAAAGGAATTTCTATATATTCTATTATAATATTTCCATAATATCCTTTCTATTTCTATACATTCTATTATGATATTTCCATAATATCAAAAGCTAGCACGGTGACCCCCGGTTTTTAAGTTAGATGTGTGTTCCACAACACTTTGAGATCATGATATTAAATTTTCAGGATAATGACATGACTTTTAATCTTCAAGAAAAATTAAAATTTAAAAATTGCCCGATATGCCTATAACTGTTACCTCATACAGATTACTATTTCATGCTACGTTAATGATGAAAATCGCATATAGGTGAAATATGTCATTGGCCATATGAATGTAAAACAAGAGGAAAGAAGATGAATTAAAAGAATTCAACAGTTGCAGTCAATGTGGAATTACCCTTACTGGTTACAGTGGCATATATATAATTAAAATCCCCTGGTATGTTCTGCATGGACATTGGACTTGTGCTCATTGACGGAAGAACTTGAGGTTGACTCAGTGTGTTATCTGACTTTCTGTTATCACTTTGCTTATGGTCCTGAATGTTCTGAGTCTTCTCCTGACTAGCCTCCTATCACACGTAAAGTGAGGTTACTCATTGCTTCGTGAGTGTCATTGCTAAGTAACGATGTATTAAAACAGTCCAAAAGACTATTCCCGATCCAAATTAAACACAATCCGCTGTAATAAAAGCGGGTGTCCTTCATGAGGTGTTTTATATAAATAAACGCAGAAAAGCTGCATGGAAACAAGTAATTTTGAATTCGATGGAACTTCAAATGCCGCCCTCTGTAATTTATTTCTGCGTATTAGTTTTTTTCTTGTGTGGCTTTTGCCATGCAATAGTATTCCGAACCACAACGTCATTCTCATTGGTAGAATAGTGCTGGATAGTTGTTCACCTCGCTTGCATCGTCAGAAATATTAATTTCTGTGAATTTTCCGGAATTTAACGAAAATAGTATCATATCAAATAAGATGAATGGATACTGATATCGATTGGCATTCATATGAGTTTCATGCCCCATCCGCACACATTGTTACTACATGCAATGACGGTTGCGTCAGCCGCTGTGTAATCTCACTTTTGTGACGCTGAAAACAAATCTCTCTTGCGTCACTGGGAATTTTGGGATGTCACTGTGCGCCCAGCTAAGAGTGTAGGCCTCGCTGTGTATAACCTGTTTCTGAGTGACTGTCTTCTCTAACAATCACAACCGGCCTGTAGATCTACTGAGTTAATCCAGATTCACTGCGGTTAATTTTGCTTAACTTTTTATTTATTCCACCTCCGATTTAGATTCAGCAGTTGTTATAATAAGAAAATAATATCAAGAGGTAGTACATTGAATACCGATATGTTTGTATAGTAGTATACAAGCTTTTAATAGAAGGTAGAATTTTATTTGGAGAAACACTTTTTCGGTGAATATTTGACTCAGATGCACTTTTTAATTGAGCACACGCGCCCAGTTATCTAGGATGGCCCTCGTGA
Source organism: Alentia gelatinosa (assembly GCA_950022655.1). NCBI lineage: Eukaryota > Metazoa > Annelida > Polychaeta > Phyllodocida > Polynoidae > Alentia > Alentia gelatinosa. The sequence goes on along the minus strand of OX465583.1, from coordinate 58,932,736 downwards.
GAGGGTTTAGAGCTTCATAGTACATGTATGTTAATATTCAGTATGTTGTTACAATGCTTGTCTTTATATGTTTAGTATTATAACCTTTCCCGCCAAAACCTTTCAGCTGTTGCGTCTGGCACGCCTTCTCCGTGTGAAGGGCAACAATGAGCATGAGCGAGAAGGACAAGTCCTCAAACTTGTTGCTCAGGCAGGCCTTAAGGTAAGAACCACTTCCATTCGGATACTGTACCCATAGTAAGAGAAAACGTGTAACATGAATTCGTCCCTCCACCTTCGGTGTCGGGACGTATTAAATCTGATACAAAAGACCGCGAATGACTATCCCTATGGCTCAGTCACTATGTTTTCTAATTATTATATACCTAAAATAATATTAAAACACTATTTAATTCACTTAATAAGTCATCGATTCATAGGTCATTCACACCGTCTCAGGGAGCCCGAACGTTATCCATACTCCACCCATAGCAAGGGGTAGTATTTCATAGACGTTCGGCCATAGATATATAATGATAAACTACGTTTTCTTATTATGATATGATACCTAAGTATCATGAACAAACATCATTTAATGTACTTACAAAGTCGTTGATTCATGACCTGTTGGCCTAAGGCATTCAGTACAAGCACAGTGAGCCCGAACATTATTAATACTGCACCCCGAGCAGCGGGTAGCGTTTCATAGACGTTCGGCCATAGGCTAATTTAACATATATTTACCACCTGACCTTTGATGCAACCAGAGAACTAGAATCCCTGAAAGGCCCACTCACGGCCGTTCAGCGTTGTGCCTATGAGAGGAACTTGTTTTCAAGATTCCTTCAAGATAGAGGGAAGGTGGACATCCGGTTACCCATTCAATACATGAATAAAATGGCCGCCAGGACAACTAGCAGATACCTCCGGAACTAGGGTACATTATCAGTAGCACTAGCCGGCCATGTTAGAAGCGTGTACCGGATGTTTTGCTCCCCTCTAGGACTTAGCGCATGGGCGCCACAAGTTCAAAGCGCTGCACGGTGAGTGGGCCTTCCAGGGATTCTAGTTCTTTGATGCAACTATACTGTGTTACTGGTTATAATGTAGACTGGCCTCAGTCCCTGTATCCTACCCCTCCACCCCTTCTGAGTGACACAGGGACTGGTCTCATCCGTAATTGGCCTTGTAGACTGGCGCGATTTTGCGCCACACTCCCCAAGCAGAGGTCTGGCTATTGGTCAGGATATCTGCTGGGAGATTGATACCCTTTCACTTTGATCTCAATCGAGACATAGTCAGGAGAAGGCAAAATATATTACTATGACAACACAGGCAGCCAGGGAACTGGAGGAGGGGAGAGGGGAGGGGTAGAGGGAGGTATAGGGTTACAGGGAGTGGCTTGGGGCCATAAACAGGAGATTCTGGTCAGAGTGGACAAGTCTTTGATTCATGGGCCAGTCAGAGAAGGATACATACTTTGATGAATTGTATTCCGATTTTCTTTAATCCTTTAATGAATATTCATAATCAAAGACTTGAGCAAGTCTAGTTATAATGTCGCGTGTATGTGTATCGGCCCTCAGGCCAAGGACCAGCGCGTGGCTCACGACACCTGTCGGCGGCTGATGGCAGCAGGGTACGCCCCCGTGTGGGAGGAATGTAAAACACTGGCTCAGGAGGAGAGCTTCACCGACACAAGGGCCAAGTAAGTGGTCTTATGGAAATTCATTCCGTCAGTTATTTGGATGGATGTGTTTGTCCTTCTGTTAGTTGTAATAGTTACAACAATGATATTCTAAACGGATGTAGAATTTATTATATATCTGTGCAGTATATTTGATGATTATGTAATGCTTCTGCCTATACTGTATACATTCTGTTTTGCATCCTGTGCAGTACACTTTTATATTTAATGTAGTCGTGTTGATAATATCCACAGAAAACCAGACGAGCTGATTCAATTAAAAGTGAATTTATTGAGGGTAATTATACATCGAGATAGGGGGGGGGGGGGGGGGGACATGTAATTAAATCTTTGCCACGTTTCGTCTTACATTCAGTAGACTTCTTCAGGCATATATTTAACACGTTAGAACATAGACAGTGTGTAGACTTTCACATCAACTATGCCAGTATATGGTAAGATTTTATCAAATGTAGGCATATGATAGATATAGAATGACCCACCGTGCATGTACTTGCTACCATATTTGTACATGCTCGACAGGAATAGAGGGAAACTATGTTCCGGTGAGCAAAAGTTCAACGTTATGAGGTAAGGCTCGGAAAAATTACTGCCCAAGGCCTTGGCCGCGGGCAGTAATTTTTCCGAGCCTTACCGAGTAACTTTGACTTTAGATTACCGGTACTTGGTTTCCCTATTCCTATATGCCTTTAAATATCAACAAAAATGATTATTTCTTTTTCTGCGATTGCCCTAGAAAAATGGCCACCCTTATCGAGTAACTGCAATAGCTAAGTTTTCATCCCGCGCTCTTTATGTCACGTGGTCAGGCTGGGACGAAAATTTTAGCCGGGACGAAAACGTCAGCCTGGGACAAAAACGTCAGCCTCGCTGCATAACTTATAATTACTGCACCCCCAGCAGCAGTATGTAACTATAGAGGTTTCAGAAATGGGTATATAGGAATTGATGCTATTCACTGAACTCGGCCAAGGACCTCATTCCGTAAAAGACATCAATTTACCGTCTTGTTTTGTAGCATGTACAGCATGGTCAGGTCGTTCTATATAATTATTTAACAGAGACAATTTAACCAAGCCGTGCTGATACATATTTGAAGTACTGTAACTGTTTTACTAACAGGGTGGAACTGTTGTCGTTCGCTGTCACACACTGCACGGAAGACATGCTGGAGCCTATTTTACGTGCCAAGTGCTACCTGGAAACTCAGGTAAGCCAGAATATTTCAATATGGAACGGATGATGTGAGGATCAATGAAATTGTGTGTATTTGTGGTTCTTGTAGAAAAAAAGCTTTCCCAACTGGTCGGTTTGTGAAATTAGGGTTGTGATGGTGAGTCCATTTTCTCCGTGGACAAAATGGAATTTCTTTTGGTGGTTGTGACTGTGGTACAAATAAACATGACTTACTGGAAACAAAGAAAAAAAGTAGATTTGGTCGAGCCCTTAACCCTTTAAGGACGGCCACCTGTGGCAGAGCTGTCACCATGAGGACAGGTGCTAGTGATTGTGTATACTGCTAAGGGATGAACACATTTTGGATTATGTCATAATTTGATTGTTCCATCACCTCATATCATTGGTAATCAATAAGATTTCATTTATTTTAGCTTACTTCTATCAATTTTGATCTTATACCTACATTTTCTGAAGATTTCATGTATATTGATGAATTAATTCCCTGTCAAAAACAATTTTATAGATTTAAGAGAAATGATGCCTTGATGCTTCATTCGTCCTGGGCCGGTTGATGCCTCAAGGCATCGTTCGACCTGGGATGGTGGATGCCTCAAGGCATCGTTCGACCTGGGATGGTGGATGCCTCAAGGCATCGTTCGACCTGGGATGGTGGATGCCTCAAGGCATCGTTCGACCTGGGATGGTGGATGCCCCAAGGCATCGTTCGACCTGGGATGGTGGATGCGTCAAGGCATCGTTCGACCTGGGATGGTGGATGCCTCAAGGCATCGTTCAACCTGGGATGGTGGATGCCTCAAGGCATCATCTGTCCTTAAAGAGCTTAAAAAAACAATCTCTCCAACCACAGATCCTGTACGAGCACCTGCAGCGGAGCGGGCCTCAGGAGGGGCTGAGTCCGACCCGGGAGACGAGCCCCTTCTCGGCGCGGGCGGCCCTGGAGCAGACCCAGGAGCTGCTGACGGCGACGACGACGACGACGCGCACGGTGCTGTCGGCCGTGAGTGACCGGCGGTGGTGGGCGCGCACCATGCAGAGCCTGCACCCGGCCGCCCACCACCACGCCGGCCTCACCGAGCAGTGGGACGACCGCAACGCCGCCTTCACCCGCCAGGGCTGCCACCCCTTCTACGCCCACCTCATGGAGGCCGCCTACACCAATAATGTAAGTGGGTTTTTTTAAATTTTTTATTTTTCATTGGGACAGTCTTCAGCGGGTAGCTTGTATGAGTGAGTCTCCCAATATAGAGGAGTTACATCGTATAGTTTCACCTTCTTTTACAAATGAAAGATATTGATACGTGGCTATGGGTGTACACTGTTCGAGCTACCGCATCTAAGTGACGGAGCAGTCGTCTGCTCGCGTTATTTATAGTCAGACCACTCGCTACCAAGGCAACGTTCACAACAGAACGGGGCGTGTAGTGTTGACAGTGTGACATCACCACAAAAACAAACAAAAAAAAAAAAAAAATTCTTTTACAAATGAACATTGAGACCAAAACAGTGGTATATGTTGATTACGTTCTTATATTTCTAATTTGAGTTAATTGATTATAGTCATATTTTGAGTGTCTCTCATCCAAGTTTTCTTGGTGTGGTGTGGTGTGGTGTGATTTGGTGTGGTGTGGTGTGGTGTGTCAGATGTAGCGAAATCTGGGAGTTCTTTTATAGTCGCGATCATCGTTGATAGCGATTATCAACGATCCTGGGAGCTGTTTCACTAGAAGCTGCAACTGTCGCTCTCTGTAATAGTGGCACCACAGCGACAGTGTGCGTTTCATTAGGAGGTGCACTCAAGCGTGAACGGCACTCGGGAAAGGAGCGACACCAACAGTGGCAGTGACCGTTTCATCAGTAAAATTGGTGTTGCTGTTAGTGTCACTGTGGAGCCTCTGTAAGCGACAGGGTCTACCCTGTCGTTTGTTACCTGTATAGAATACTCTCACCCACTTCCCGCGAGAATTAAGCAATGAAATTTTTACACAAGTAAGGTATCTATATAACTTATAATCGTACCAATTATAAAGAAAATCGATCATGCCGTTCCGAAGACAACAGGGTTTGAATTTTGTCATAGGAAATACTGCTCTGGTGGCTAGTGTCCCGCCGGCCTCCGGGGGGAGACAAAAAGAAGAGCCGAAACCCCGCCGCACTACAGAGGGAGTGAAAAAGAACAGCGACCAACGCAAACCCCCGGAGGCAGTGAAAAATTTAAACGCCGATAACTTCGGAACGGCGAAGCCGATTTTCTTCATATTTGGTACGATTATAGGTTATATATTTACCTTACTCGTGTAAGAATTTCATCGCTTAATTCCTATGGGAAGGGGTGAGATTCCACGTCATCGCGGCCCATCGACGAATAGATTCGAACGTCAAATGCGTGCGCATAGCGAGAGCTGTGCCAACAGTGACAGCTAGTCCCACCTCAACAGCGACAGCACTGATGAAACGCAAATTTGGGCTTGACACTGTTGCTGCCACTGTTGGTGCTACTGTTGCGGTCTCACCTCTCACTTTCACTCCACTACTAGTGAAACAGCTCCCAGGAGCGATTGTACGTTTAATACTCAGCTTATTCCTGGTAAGTGTTCCATAGACCTGATCGCAGTTTGCGTAAAATCACCACTCTCCTATTGTTTATGAGAAAGCTGGAAGAGTGATGCAGTTCAGCGGTTTTCAATTAAAACGTGAAATTTTAGTAAATTGTTTCTGACGATCAGGATATTAACAGTTATTATATCTATGGAACACCCAAAAGCAGAGATGGCAGTTTTCCTATATTCGTTTTACAGTTTATTTTTCATTTACAGCTTATAAAGTTATATTTCTTGTGTAAATATAAAGAGATAATAAATTGGGCCTCATTCACACCAAACAGTGGTTCTAACCTCCCCAGCCCTTTTTCATGATGTCAGTTTCCTTGTTTTCACGGAAATCTGTGTTTTCATGCTTATGATACGAAAAAAATTTCTTTGTGTAAAATGAACATACCAACTGCTAAATAACTCAAATCAGCCAAATTAAGATGAGATGTTCAGTATGTGATCTGACCTGTTATTGCAGAGTGAGGCTGACTACCGCGGACTCCGGCTCCGGCCTGCCGTCATTAACGGTCTCCAGTTCAGCGAGGCCGTCCTCCACCTCGGCAGTCTAGAGCAAATGCTCACAGAGGGCGCAACTGACAACTCCTCCACTGCTGGTACGTCCCAGACTGACCCATTACAGACTGACCCAATCCAGACTGACCCATTCCAGACTGACCCATCCCAGACTGATCCATTCCAGACTGACCCATCCCAGACTGACCCATTACAGACTGACCCGATCCAGATTGACCCATTCCAGATTGACCCATCCCAGACTGACACATTACAGAGTGACCCATTCCAGACTGACCCAATAGACTGACCCATCCCAGACTGACCCATTCCAGACTGACCCATCCCAAACTGACACAATCCAGACTGACCCATTACAAACTGACCCAATCAAGACTGACCCATCCCAGACTGACCCATCCCAGACTGACCCATTCCAGACTGACCCAATCCAGACTGACCCATTCCAGACTAACCCAATCCAGACTGACCCATTCCAGACTGACCCATCCCAGACTGACCCATCCCAAACTGACCCAATCCAGACTGACCCATTACAAACTGACCCAATCAAGACTGACCCATCCCAGACTGACCCATCCCAGACTGACCCAATCCAGACTGACCCATCCCAGACTGACTCATCCCAGACTGACCCATTCCAGACTAACCCAATCCAGACTGACCCATCCCAGACTGACCCATCCCAGACTGACCCAATCCAGAGTGACCCAATCCAGACTGACCCATTACAAACTGACCCAATCAACACTGACCCATCCCAGACTGACCCATCCCGGACTGACCCATTCCAGACTGACCCATTCCAAATTAACAACACAGACTCTGGTAGGAGTCACCAAACACCTATTGATAAAAAAAACAAAAAACAATCTAATGTGAGATTGAAGAAGCAATTTGCCTGGTATAAACCTAACAAATCCTGGATTGTCTTTTTCAAATTAGTTACTATAATAATATTCAAACAATATAGCTATTGATTGCATCACTATTGGTAATAAGCACACTTTAAAGCCACATCATTTCTATCATAAATATTGATTTCTTCTTTCTTCCTGCTAAGAAAACCCCCGTATTTTTTTAGGTATGTAGACAATTTTGCCTCTAACTGATTTCTTTGTCTGCTGTTGGTGGTAACATGCAGGCTTGTTGTCCGGTCTGGTAGACCTAGATAGGGTCTCTACTCTACTGGAGTATTCTAGTGCTGTATCATTTTCTTGGCGTGCTCGGCTATCATACAGTGTCCTTTATCTGTTGTCGTCTCACAGTGCTGCTGCAGTTGGCCGAGGACGTGATTCACCAGGATTGTAGTCTAGGACTGTCCTACCTTCTCGCCTTGCCAGAGGTATGTCACGAGAATATATCCATGAATTGAACAACTTCAAGTTTTGGAATCTCCTGATTAGAATCTTAAGTACACAATATTGGTGTATAATCGATGTTTATTTCTATTTCATGGAATACTCACATATATAACCAATGTTAGATGTAATGTTGTCAGGTTCTTTAGATGTCAACGTATTCATAATAAGGGAGTGATGGATGATAAAGCTCAATGGACAAACTTATTTGCTCAATTCCTTCTGCTTTCCAAGACTGGTAGAAATAAACTGAATTCAAAACAAAACCTTTGACTTTATTCATGGTAATTTCATGGACCCCTATCTGAGTAAGAGGTATTTTAAATTTATAGCAGAAAATGACTGTTTATACGGAAATCGTCGCATTTTATCAATTTCAGCCACTGGACGCTGACCCTGTGTTCAAGAAGCTTCCGCGGACGGCCATCTCACTGCAGCTGGCGACGTATTACTACGCGCTGCAGCTGACCGCGCGTCTCATACCCAACCGGAAGCAGCACCAGGCGGCGCTCTACGCGGCCGACCCCGCTGACGTCATCGCCGCCATGTTGGGCGTCACTGAGGACGGTGGCGCCGCCCTGCCGGCGGACCTGGCAGGGTTGGTGGAGAAACTGCAACATTACAACGAGTTGATGACTGATTTCACACAGGCCCAGGTCCTCGAGAGTCTCAGTAAAGGTATGGAAAACAAATATTTTATTTTCATGGACTCTTGCCAGAATATTCAGTCGTTCAATTGGCGGAAGAATGGCGAAATAAAACTTTCCACCAAAATAAGCATTACATTTACGGAATGGGGTAAAAAAAAAAAAGAAGAAGACGGATTCATCAGACATCAGTTCAACATACAATAAGGTTGATCAGTAGATGGAAATATTTTGTTGGATTGTACCAGGTTTCACACATTATTATCTGATAAAGAACCAATAAAAACTTTACACTAAAAAAGAAAAAAAGTATTTATAAACTGAAATAACAGATGATGATAATGACCTTATCAAGCTGGAGGTGATGATTAATTTAAAACAACCCCCAAACTTCCTTTGATGATGCAGGTGTGGATGTGGCTCGGTTCACACAGGACAATGAATACAAACGAGAGACGATCCTAGGTCTGGCCATGTAAGTGATCTTTACAGGATTGTGAAGTTTCTTGTTTCTCCTTATTGTATACTTCTTTTCTTCTTTTTTTTTTAATTTATTTTTTTTATTTATACAAGAGTTCTTTTCCATCGAAATTATTCTTTCATTACAAATCATCTAGATTCTTCAGAATTATAGATTCCTTCGTGATGTCATAGACATGTTTTTTCAGCCACTTCTTCTAACACATACGCCCTATTGAGGTATCCCATAATTCAGTCTATTTACAAGTTCCGGTGTTCGCTGGTTGCCGACGTTGATGGTGATAGACCCTTGAACCGTAACCCACAATTATTGCAGTTTAACGGTTTTTATAAATCTTCAAATTGGTAATCCGATGCCAGAAATGGAAATTTCAGTTATTTCTACATGTAAATCAAAAATTATATTCAGTTTCTCTAAATATAAATTGGAAAATTGTGTTTCATGTGGTCGTGGTGTGGCCAGCCAGCTGCGAGTGGAACTTGTATTTACCCTGGGCGATAATAGGGAGTTAAGTAACCTCTGGAGGGTCTATGGGATGTATTTACAGGACAACGGAGCAGACCGTGTACGAGACTGCCTTGTCACTCGCCAAGCGCTACAAACTGCCGATGTGGGAGCTCTACATGACACATCTCGAGCACCTCTTTGAATGCGGGTGAGTCTGTCTGTCACTTTGAGTGACTCAAAGTATTGTTTTGAATTTAGATAATTATAGAAGCTAATTGTACTTTGACCAAGCTTTTGTAAGTACGATCATTTAATAAACCTTATTAGATATATGAAAAACGAATGAGGATATTTTCTTGCAAGGATCTGTTCAAAATGGCAATGACGATCAGTGTGTGTGATTTGGTCGCACATTAAAATTCGGGCGATACCGACCTCGGATGGTCGCTGCCGGTTCCCTAAAATGCTGCTCCATTGTATTAGAATCTTCAATTATATATCTGGCTCAGTCGGTCGTCGCATGCCGATCCTTTTTTCGACGCTGTCTCAGTAGAATACCCTCTTTTTTATAACTGTCTTTATTATCACATATAGCTTGTACAAGTTATAGATAAGCATTTCTCCTCAGATTCATTCCTACATTTGCAACAACTCAGTAGGAAAATACCGTCAGTGACCAATTTCCCTGGTATCAATCGGCTTCCTATATCGGGTTTGATACTCATAGGTTTGTTAGTGAGATTTTGGTACTTATATAGAACGTCCTGACCATGCTGTACAATTCACAGAACGAGATGGTAATTTACAGTTTGTACGGACCGAGGCGTTTACGCCGAGTTCTGTACAAACTGTAAATTACCATCTCGTTCTGTGAATTGTACAGCATGGTTGGACGTTATATATTTACTATATACCCGAATTTAAAAAAAAAATCATTAATTTCATTTAGCTTAACATCAATATCTTAATAAACATGTATGGCAAGGTGGTCCGTATTTTAGTGTACGTACCAGTGGTCCATACAGTATTTTTACGTTATATGGCGAAACGGTGCATATTTACAGTATATACAGCATGGGTATATAGTAAAGCATGATACGGCATCGGTAATAACAAGAATAGCCAAGCATTTTTATACATTACATTAAATCACATTACATTGCCATTCAGGCGAGATTATAGACTGGCTCCAGTCCCTGCATCCTATGTCTACTCTCCCCGCTGTGATACAGGGACTGGTACAATCGGTAATGGTGTTAGATTTCTGGCGCTGTATAGCGCCAGTATTTCCAACACTCTCCATACATATATCATGGCTACTGTTCAAATATCTTATGGGAGATTGACACCCTCCCACTTTGATCTTAATTAGGTCAAAGTCAGGAGTAGGCTAAATTTATTGCTATGACAACAGAGGCGGCCAGGGAAGTGGGGGAGGGGAGGGGGGGGAGGGGTAGAGGGAGGTATAGGGTTACAGGGAGTGGCTTGGGGGCCATAAACAGGAGATTCTGTTCATAGTGGACAAGTCTTTGATTCATGGGCCAGTCAGAGAAGGATACATACTTTAATAAACTTTATTCTGGTTGTGATTAATCATTTAATGAATGTTCATAATCAAAGACTTGAGCAAGTCTAGCGAGATTACAACAAGTCAACCGAGTTATATTTACTTTTGTTCCTGCTATAAACATTGGTGAATTTTGACTTAACACACAGCCTGCCGCTGGTGGAGCTGGAGCAGCGCGTGGTGGAGCAGGGCCTGATGCACGCCCTCTCGGAGCGGCCCGACGACCTGGCGCGCCGCATGGTGCAGTTCGTCTACCCGAGTATCGCCGGCACCGACCACGGCCGCCTCCTCTACTACTACAGCCTGCTCGACACGGCCCGCGCGCCCGACCAGCGAGTACCGCCAGACACACACATGAGGCTCCTCAAGAAAATCAGGCCAGCCGCACCAGGTAGGTGTGGTTAAATTACTTTAAAACAGGGTTCGTACAGAGCCTGGAAAATCTGGAAAAGCCTGGAATTATGCTTTTGAGTTTTCCAGGCCTGGAAAAGCCTGGAATTCTCACAGAGAGCCTGGAAAAACCTGCAAGAGACTGGAAAATTTAGATAGCATCAAAACAATATTTTTAGTCTATGAAATTCTGGTCATCATTCGGTTTCCTTAACTACGGTACCTGAATACCTATGAAATTTCACTGACTTGGATTAAATAGTTCCAAAATCTGTATAAAAATTGATAATAATGTAGCATGATTTTTATTCCTTGTCTTCATATTCAAAAGTGGCAAAAATAAAATAATTTTGAAGATATCTTTCCCAAACCACTGAGATTCCACAAATAGTAAGGAAACTAAAAGAATATTTCAAACTAAATTTGGTGAGGATTCAGATATGGTTTTAAAAACAGTGACCGGATATAATATGCACCCCTTCAGAAAACAAACAAGGAATGAGCAAGATGGTATTGATTCACAGTGTTATCTGCCTGGAAAAAAATATTAGAGTCTAGAAAAAGCCTGAAATTTTATTGGGCTGTCTATTTACGAACCCTGTTAAAACCAGGGACCCGTTTTTTAGATGGGATAATCCGGGAAAGCGACCGTTTTGAGGCCCTAGTCGTTCAAACCTTCCTGTACACCACAGCCCCATTCAATGGCCAAAACGATGTATTTCCACATATTCCCATTCTCTCTGAGGCAGTACATTCCTCAGGAAAAATATTTCCAATTTTATTCATGAACGAAACTGTCATCCCCGCATGATTTATGTCTCAATGTTATTATTGTGAGGCAACTATCTCTTACGGATTTATGTTTATTCCATAATATGTGGGATTCTTTTTCTTAAAAGAGAATTTGAGCAAAAAACAAATGTTTATTACCAGTGTCAAATGCGATCGTGACTAGAGGCAGCTTTATGTTTTTATTCCCGATTCAAAAAATGACCTTCAAATTCTTACGCAAATACAAGTCATATGCAAAATACAAAGCCTTTATATTGATCTTTTTGCCAAGGAATAAACCACTTAACCATATCTACAAGCCTCTTTCATATTAAATTATAGAGATAAGCTAACCTGTCCATTGTAGGCACTTATCCTATAAACATAGCTGCATAATAAGATTTAGTCAGCAATAGTGATGAATACAGGAAACATGTGTATGAGTCTCTTTAAAAAAAAAAAAATATATGTGTAAGAGTTGCCTAGTGTTTCGGGAAATACGTATGTAAGAACACTGGAATGTACACAGACTGAATAAAGAATAACATAGAATGGGTGGCAAATTCAAAATTAGTTGAACACAGTTAGGATGTTTAGACGATGATGATTATTAGATATAGTTTCATAAAAATCTTAAAAAAACAAAGAATGGGGAGCAACCACAAGCACCAAGCTTATTGAATGTCTATGTAATGGAAATGGACAAGCATAACTATGTTAAAGTACTGCGAAATATTAGAAATCTATGTAACATAAGGACAAAATAAACAAGTGTGCTAAAAAAAGGAAATATAAAAAAGATCTGTATCTGATACTTACATAGGTCTTGACTACAAGAAGCTGATGGATGCCACTCAGCGCCCTCTGGAGGTCATCCGGCCCATCCTGAATGACGGCAACGTGCACGTGCTGGCCAAGTTAGCACCTAGAATCCCTGACCAGGTATGTACGCACGCCTGCCAGGTGCTGGCCAAGTTAGGGCCAAGAATCCCCGACCAGGTATGTACGCATGCCCACCAGATGCTGGCCAAGTTAGCGCCCAGAATCCCTGACCAGGTATGTACGCATGCCCGCCAGGTGCTGGCCAAGTTAGCGCCCAGAATCCCTGATCAGGTATGTACCACACGCCCGCCAGGTGCTGGCCAAGTTAGCACCTAGAATCCCTGACCAGGTATGTACGCATGCCAACCAGATGCTGGCCAAGTTAGCGCCCAGAATCCCCGACCAGGTATGTACCGCACGCCTGCCAGGTGCTGGCCAAATTAGCGCTCAGAATCCCCGACCAGGTATGTACAGCAAGCCCGCCAGGTGCTAGCCAAGTTAGCGCCTAGAATCCCCAACCAGGTATGTACCACACGCCCGCCAGGTGCTGGCCAAGTTAGCGCCCAGAATCCCCGACCAGGTATGTACAGCACGCCCGCCAGGTGCTGACCAAATTAGCGCCCAGAATCCCCGACCAGGTATTTACCACACGCCCGCCAGGTGCTGGCCAAGTTAGCGCCCAAAATCCCCAACCAGGTATGTACCACACGCCCGCCAGGTGCTGGCCAAGTTAGCGTCTAGAATCCCCGACCAGGTACGTACAGCACGCCCGCCAGGTGCTGGCTAAGTTAGTGCCCAGAATCCCCGACCAGGTATGTACCGCACGCCCACCAGATGCCAGCCAAGTTAGCACCCAGAATCCCCGACCAGGTATGTACAGCATGCCCGCCAGGCGCCGCCACCAGGCAGTCATACTCAAGGCCAAGGAATAGCGACCGGTTTGTTATTATCATACATTTGGCGATGGTATGGGCCATTGGGCCAATGGTCGTTGCACTTATCATGAAAAATCAAGATATCTTTAAAAATCGCTATTAACGATTATCGCGTCTAAAAACGGGTCCCAGAGGTAGTGGGTTTTATTGGTATCGTTTGTGGTAAGGGAGAGTAGTATCGAGGTAAAAACATATTAGGGGTAGATTATATTAACGACGTTTTACCTGTCATTATAATTCAGATTATCCCTTAATTGTTTTATACTGTCTTGATTAGGTTTCCTAGAAAAATGTTTTAAATTATTTTCAATTATTTTTTTATGGAATAGATATACTTAAAAGCCACGTCAGCATTAACATTGATTCAGTTTCCTATTGAGGTGATATTCTATTTACACGATTTAGTGGCGTTCAGGTTTGTGGCATGTTCATTTCAAATTCCTGTCCTGCTCTTCTCTCCTTGTTGGCTGTAAGCCTACCTACCCGGAACATGTAAAGCCATTTCAGTGCCATTCCACGTGCACGACTAGATCGCGATCGCCTACCCTTGTGCAGCTCGTAGCATCATCGCTAAATGTAAATGAGATAGCCTGCCACCGTTAAACCTACTATTTTAGGTCATTTTTACACGTACTTCCCACTTCTAGATTATCTCTTTATTCTCTGGATTTAAAAATTCCCTGGATTGTGTTAGACATGTTTGGGATTTATTGTCTGAAAACCAGTTACAACGGGTTTTGCTTCTGAGAACATAAAGACATGATTGTATAGTTTTGTATGTTTTTATAAAGACTCGTCGTTTATAACAATGTCCAACATTTTCCTTTGTAGAGAGGAGGCTTCCTTCAGCCCAGCCTTGTATTCTGCGCCTGGGCAGTCAAGTTGTTCTGGGGCAGCGACTCAGATAACAAGAATGAGCCCCAAAATAAAGTACGTTCTGGTTACTTTGTTGCTCCGTATACACCATAGACAGAATCTAGAGAGGCTAGATTCATGACCTGATAGAGTATGTTCGACACTAACAGATTGACATGACCTTTATGTTAGATGAAACATTCCTTGATAACAGGTTCGCTTTACTTCTGGCAAACTTATCATACCCGAATTTTTAAGACATGAGGTGTAAGTTTTCTTGCTGCTGTCAATGCTGAAAAGGATCAAATGATACAAAGGAGGTTTTTGTTAGTCACATTAATAGTTGATACCGACAATTTTGAGGCCAGGGTGTTCCATGGTCGAATAATCGTACCCTTGGTGATAATTATGACCACAAATGACTGCTTTTCGGGTGTTCCATAGACGTAATTATCGTTAAAGATCTTTGTAAAA